>JAQHUG010000354.1:1690361-1705846 GCA_028555095.1 Dicrostonyx torquatus
AAAACCAAAAAACAAAAATGCCAGGCTTTTGTCTCAGGGTAGAAGTGGAGCAAGAACTTGGCCATCTTGGAAGGGGGGGGCTCACGCATGCGCGCAAGGGCTTAGCTGAGTCATACGTGGATGGTGTAATCTACTGAATGTGGGTCATGCGGGGGCCCTTAGGCACTTCTGCCTGAGGGCTTATCTGCACCTGCATGACCCCTAGAACTTGGAAGTATCAGTCTCATGTGGCTGAAATCATTACACTACCTACCAGGAAATCTGACTAACTCATAGTGCCCGAGTTATATGGAGGACATTGCTGTTCACCAAGAGAGGTAGGCATGAGCAAGAAGCTTGCGGGAGAAGGTGGAGATCCCTGCAGAGATGTTTATTCTGAGAGCCAAGTGGAGCACACAGGCAAAGGCACCTGAAGATAAATCTTAGGCCTGAACTGAGGTTACATTTCTCTGCCCAGAAAAACTTCCAATATTTCATTGCACATGTGTAACAGAAGCCAGTCCGCAGACAAAATATGCCTAATGGTCATAGCTTGCCTCAGGAGAAGCAGCAGGCATGGTTCCATCCTGGACTTAAGGATTCAGAACCATAAATGGTTCTAATACAGCCCGAGCCCTGTTTCATTACCTAGAAGGACACTGTGTGCTTTGTTATACAGACTATGTAATGGTCACACCTGGAGGGTTAAAAATGGGAGGATTCGGAAACCCTGGTTGTCTTTGGTGCTCAGGGTTCGCCTGGGCAAGGGTTGCTGGTGGAGACAAGGGAGCCCACATCACCCTCACAGCTGAGGTCCTGTCTGGCTCGAACCTCAGCTCCCCCAAACCCCAGGTTTGGTCTCTTCACCTGCCTGCCCCTCTTTCCCTTTGATCTGCTTTGTGGTTTGGGGTTTGTTACCACAACCGGCAGGCAGTAAGGCTCAGCACCAAGGGCTGTCAACCTCGAAGGCAGCAACATTCTGATGCCCTTGGGAACAGTCTGCACCTGGCCTTTCAGCCCAAGGAGCAAAGAAGGACAAAGGAGCCTTTCACTGAGATTCTGAAAAGGGGCAGCCTGGGACCGGGGAACTTCCCTCTCCCACAACAAAAGCTGTAAACTTAAGCCCACCTTCCGCCTAAGCCAGCAGCCTTCCAGGAAAAGCCTTCTCCCCTTTGTTTCTTTGTGTCTCCCAGCTCCTGGGATTGCACTGTTCAAAGAAGCCTTTGGCCTGGTCTGTCATATGGGACAGGGAAAGTGCTGACTGTGAATTCTTTCCCTGCCCCCGAGGCTGGGCTGACAGCTCTGCAGAATCCAGACATTTCAGCAGCCTTAGCCAGGCTGTGGGTTCAGAAGGATGAGTGTAAGAGCTCCAGACAGGAACCAGCTGCTCCCTCCCTGCACCGATTCCTGGGGTAAAAGAGAGGGAGGGAGGCTATTAGCAGGAAGTAAGCACTAAAGGAAATGGTTTGAGAGTGCTGAGGGCCAAAGCTCCTTTCTGCAGTGCTGGGTTTGGCCTGCTGGTGCCCAGCCAGTCACAGGGTTTGGGGGGCTTTGCTTTGGTGTCTGAGTCCTACTGTGTGTCTCACCAGGAGCAAGCTACACAGGTCAGAAACTGTGTCTTGTTGTCTCCAGGATTTAGCACAGAACCTAGCCTAAGGACAGCAGGCCATGCCTTGCAAATCTGAAATCAATCTTTCTTTCTTTCTTTCTTTCTTTCTTTCTTTCTTTCTTTCTTTCTTTCTTTCTTTCTTTCTTTCTCTCTCTCTCTTTCTTTCTTTTTTCTCTCCTTCCTTCCTTCTTCCTTCCTTCCTTCTTTCTTTCTTTTTTCTCTCCTTCCTTTCTTCCTTCTTCTTTCTTTCTTTCTTTCTTTCTTTCTTTCTTTCTTTCTTTCTTTCTTTCTTTCTTTCTTTCTTTCTTTCTCTCTCTCCTTCCTTCCTTCTGCTTCTTTCTTTCTCTCTCTCTTTCTTTCTTTCTTTCTTTCTTTCTTTCTTTCTTTCTTTCTTTCTTTCTTTCTTGTTTCTTGTCTGTTTCAAGACAGAGTTTTTCTATAGCCCTGGCTGTCCTAGAACTTCATTTGTAGACCAGACTGATCTCAAACTCTGAGATCTGCCTGCCTCCTAAGCGCTGGAATTAAAGGTGTGAGCCACTGCTGCATGGCCTGGCTTTTATTTTCAATCTAAATTTTCTAAGAGAAATGCGGGTGTAGAGATATAAATAGGTGATTTCAAACTGCAAAGCTCACCAACACCAATGTCTTTGAAGACCAGGTAACAGAAAAGAACTCCGCCATATTTACATAATTCGAAAAATTCTTAGACATATAACCACAATGGACCGGGGGGGGGGGAGATGGATAGGTTAATAAATTAATGAACTATAAAGTACATATTTTAAAATACATTTTAAACAAAAACTTTAACTCAAATTCCATCAGCTCTCTTGGGTGCCACCACACCCTGCCACAAACCCCAAGCAATCTGGAAACGGTGGTGACTTCTCTCCGTGGTCCTCCCTCATTGCCCAGAGCTTTCTCCACCTGTGTCAACCCCACCCCTCTGGTCTACAGTTAGTGTAGGCTTTAATGTAAACTAAAGGCTCCTTCTTTCCTCCAGTTTTTATTTTAAAACGCCTTGGCTTTTAGATTGACAGGAGAATTTGCTAGAGAGAGGCAGCAGTGACTTCAGCCACTAGGATGGGGAGGGGGGTGGTTTCTGTGGAGGCTGATGCACCAGGCAGCACTAAGTGGACTCGGTGAGTATTTTAAAAAAAAAAAAAAAGAGAGAGCAGGTAAATTGGAAAGGAAAAGTGGGGGGTGGGCTGGTGGTGCTAGAGAAGGAATTAGAGGAGAGAATGGGGGTAGATTTGATTAAGACACATTATGTGAATATATGAAATTCTCAAACAAACAAGCAAAAAATTCTATGTACTCCTACAGTACATAGAATAGGCACCATGATAAATAATGACCCAAACCAAACATTAGCAGGACCAAGGGCAGGGACCTCTGCTATAAGCAGAGTTAGGGAATTCAGACAATCTTGCAGGGTTAAGAAAGTTTAGTAATTAAATTGATTGGAAGTCTAGGTTTTCCGGGTGATGGTGGTGCATTGCCTTTAATCCCAGCACTCAAGAGACAAGGCATGTGGCCCTCTGAGTTCAAGACCACCCTGGTCTACAGAGGAAATCAGGACAGCCAGGGCTACACAGAGAAACCCTGTCTCAAAAAAAAAAAAAAAGAAAAGAAAAGAAAAGAAAAGAAAGAAAGAAAAGCAGAAGGCTGGGCGGTGGTGGCGCACGCCTTTAATCCCAGCACTCGGGAGGAGTTCCAGGACAGGCTCCAAAGCCACAGAGAAACCCTGTCTCGAAAAACCAAAAAAAAAAAAAAAAAAAAAAAAGAAAGAAAGAAAAGCAGAAAAGTTTAGGTTCCATACAGAAAAGGAAGAGATGAAAGAAAGGAGGAGGGAATGGGGATGGAGGGGAGGGAAAAAATAGAGGGGGAGGAAGAAGGGAAGGAAGAGTAAAACAAGAAAGAGCATTGTTCGAGAGCCACCTTTCAAGTTGTATTACAAAACTATAGTAATAAAAACAGTATGGTACTAGCACAAAAATAGATACATTGATCAATGGAATCAAACTGAAGACCCAGACATGAATCCACAAACCAATCAACCCCTGATTTTTATAAAGAAGCCAGAAATACACCCTAGAAATGTCAGCATCTTCAATAAATGGTGCTGGTCAAACTGGATGTCTACATGTAGAAGAATGTCAATAGATCCATACTTATCATCATGCACAAAACTCAACTCCAGATGTTTCAAACACCTCAACATAAAACCAGATACACTGAACCTGATAGAAGAGAAAGTGGGGAATAGCCTTGAACTCATTGACACAGATTTCCTGAACAGAAGACCAATAGCACAGACACTAAGATCAATAATTAATAAATGGGACCTCGTGAAACTGAGAAGCTTCGGTATGGCAAAGGACACTGTCATTGGGAAAAAGTGGCAACCTACATCCAATGGAGGGCTAATATTCCAAATATATAAATAACCAAGAAACTAGATATCAAGAAAACAAATAACCGAACTAAAAATGGGGTACAGGCCAGGTACCTGGTGGTGAACTCCTTTAATGCCAGCACAGGGCAAGAAGAGTCAAACTTCAAATCCAGGACACACAGCTGAGGTGCTTGTTTAACATATCAAACAGACCTGGCCTCCAGGTTTTCCCAGCATCCCTCAGCCCCTACTTGTTACAGGGTGTGGTTGGCAGATCCCACCCTCTACCCTGAACTCTCCAGTCCAGTTTGGATTGCCCTTCCCCAGAGGCTCCCCCTACATAATCCAGCCATTTTGGTTAGCATCCTTTTGTACCTTTGTCCTCTTGGCTGCTGCACCTGGTTCTGCTTTCTCTCCTCTCCCTTCCCCTCCCCACTCCCACAGGACCCAGCTCAGGTTGGTCATGGCCACTCTGGACTTTCCCAGATGTCTCTGCCTCTCTCCCACATATCTACAATTTGCAATCAAATGAATGGAATTAGAAAATATCATGCTGAGTGAGGTGTCCCAGACCCAGAAAGACAAATAATGTATTCACTTCCATGTGGATATTAGCTGTTAAGTCAATGAAAAACAAGCTACAATCCATGGAGGTTAAAGGTTTGGTATAAGGTAGAGGGGTACAGATCTTGTTAGGAAAGGAAAATAGGATAGTTATGGATGGATGAGGTGGGTTGGCACAGGGGAATCAAGTCAGGAGGGGCATGAGGGAGAGAATGCAGGGAGAGATTATTAAATTGGGAGCCTCATCCCAGCTCCTGGCATCCATCTTTGGAATATTGGATACAAAACTCCATTTTAAGCCCCCTCCCCTGAGGGTGGCCTCAGTCCAAACTCCACCTCTCCAGGGAGGGTCAAGGAAGCCAGCCAAACAGTGACCCCTCCCTAGAGAAGGTCAAGACCACTTCCACAGGCTACTTAAACTGCCCCCCAGAGAATAAACATGTGGTCTCCCCTCTTCCTCTCTGGTGGTCAAGTCAGCTTTCTGCGCACCCCCACCCCCATATTTTCTCCAAGTCCACCCGAGAACACAGAAGTCCAATTAAACCTGAATATCTTTCCAAATCCACCCGAGAACACAGACATATTGGGATTATTTGCATCGGTGGAGAGGCTTGTTGGCAAGAAAAACCTATCCAAGATAACTAAAATTAAGGGCTGTCTTAGTTAGGGTTTCTGTTGCTGTGAAGAGACACCATGACCATGGCAACTGTTACAAAGAAAAACATTTTTAAAATTTATTCTATTTTTATGTGCCTTGGTGTTTTGCCTGCATGTATGTTTTTGTGAGGGTGTCAGTCCCCTGGGACTGGAGTTTCAAACAGAGCTACCATGTGGGTGCTGGGAATTGAACCCAGGTCCTCTAGAAGAACAGCCAGTGCTCTTAACCCCTGAGCTATCTTTCCAGCCCCAAAGAAAAACATTTAATTGGAGCGACTTACTTACGGTTCAGAGGTTTAGTCCATTATTTTCATGGCAGGAAGCAAGGCAGCATGAAGGCAGACATGGTGCTGAAGAAGGAGAGTTCTTACATCTTGACCTGCAGGCAACAGGAAGTGGTCTGAGACACTGGGCATGACTTGAGCACATATGAGACCTCAGACTCCACCTCGCAGTGTCACACTTTCTCCAACAAGGTCACACCTACTCCAACAAAAGCACACCTCCTAATAGTGTCACTCCCTATGAGGTTTTGGGGGACAATCACATGCAAACCACCACATGGGCCATTTGAGGGGTGGTATGGAAACCTAATACAGTAGAAGAGTCCTAAAATATATACATATATGAAGGTGATCTAAACGAAATCACCAAAATAATGGGGAAGACAGAGCCCCAAGTAGCCATCTCTTGTAACCAAATTAAGCTTCCAGTATAGAATTAAATTACATCTAATTGAATTGTTGGCCAAGGGGCGCTCACTGGAATCCCCAAACAACCCAGGCTGTTCTCCACAAACTGGCAGAGAGAGGTCCTACTGCCGAAGACAATGCCTAGACAACTCATTGAACCTGGAGAAGTCGAGCAGGTACCTACATAGAGCCTTCACCCCGTTTTCGAGTCTCTTTGTGAGGGAATGCATTCTGAAGGCTGCTGAAAGAGAAATGTAAACACCACCTCTGCCACAAAACCTTTGGTCTGCGGTGGTGTCCTGCCTCTGAGCTATGCAGGGCAGTGGTGGCACAAAGCTTGTAGGATATCCGATTTGACTTAAGGGCTGCTCCATGAGATGGAACCCGTACCCAGTGCTGCTTGGGTGGCCAAAAACTAGAGACTAGATAGCCTAGGGACCTAGGGTAAAGCCAAATACTACCATTCTAAATTTTTTTTTTAAAGTAGCAGTAAAATGACTCCTTTACTTAACTTATAAACCAGTGCCTTATTCAGTCATCATCAGAGAAGCTCCCTCCTACAGCAGATGGGAACAAATACAGAGACCCACAGCCAGACATTATATAGAGAGTGAGAGATTTTAGAACATTCTACCTGAGATGGGATGTCTCCATCAAATCTCTCCCCTCAGGGCTCAGGAAACCCTGTGGAAGAGGAGGCAGAAAGAATGCCAGAGGGGACAGAGGACACCAAGAAAACAAGGCCGTCTAAATCAACATGTCCACAGCTCATATGAACTCTGTCAGGGACCTTTGCCCTAATAAATAAGGGTATTGCAGAAGGTTAGCAAAGACCTTTGATTTAGAATGTTTAACAGAGCCAGCTAGGGCTATTGATTCTAGGAAGCTACAAAGATACGGTGACCATTGTTTCAAGGATGTTTGCAGAGAGCTCCTCTTCCAAAGTTAGCTATCCACAAAAGAATGTTTCCGTTTACACAGGTGTGCTAGCTAGCGATTTTATTGCCCCCAGTTCCTGCTCACTGCCCTAAGTCCTGACCCCACACCTCAAGCCAAGCTCCCCATTTCAGAGCTATATATACTGGTATTGTTCCCTAATAAAGCAAGACCTTGACAAGTGAATTTTGCTTGGTCTTCTTCCTTTCTCTTGTTCATGATTTTCAGGTAGAACCTCTTCAGACCCTGAATAACTGGACCTGCAGGTCGGGTCAAGTGGCGCCTGAACAGGGACTCTGAAGAATGGTAAACTACCGGAGAGCGAAAGATTATCCCGGGACACAGAGGATCCTGTAGATTGCATCGCTCATGCAATTCTTCAGGAGGAAGGTAAGGCTCCTTTCATTGCCGTCCCATAATCACGGGCCATACATTGTCAAAGAAACAACTCAGAACTCGCAGAAACTGAGGCAGCATGTGCAGGGCCTGCATGGGTCGGCAGCATGCACGGGGCCTACATGGGTGAGCTGCACACACAGGGTTTGCATGGGTCAGCAGCACGCACGGGGTCTGCATGGGTCGGCAGCACTCCAAGGGCCTACATGGGTGAGCTGCACACACAGGGTTTGCATGGGTCGGCAGCATGCACGGGCCTGCATGGGTGGACTGCATGCACAGGGCCTGCATGGATCGGCAGCACGCCCGGGGCCTGCATGCGTCTGCACAGGGGCTTCTGCATATGCATTATGGCTTCCAGTTGAAGGTTTTTATGGGACTCCTGAGTTTGTGAACAAGTGGGTCTCTGATTCTTGTGCCTTCCCTTGGGCTCTATTCCTTCTGTTTGTCTTGTCCAACCCCAATGTCACAGTGTTTGTTTTATCTTATATTCTATTTCATTATTATTCCTTAGAAGCCTTTTTTTCTAATGAGAGACAGAAAGGGAGTGGATCCAGATGGGAGGGAAAGTGGAAAGGATCTGGGAGAAGCAGAGGGAGGGGAACCATGATCAGGATGTATCACATGAGGAAAAATAATTATTTTCAATAAAAGGGGGGGGTCTCAGGAGCAGACCCCTGGCCGGCCACCTAGCCTCTCAGACAGGAGCCTAGCATCGGCAGAGGCCTTGGTTAATGAACTTACCCCAAGGTGGAGTGGAAACGCTAGTGAGTCAGCTCCAGACTGTGAGCCCTGGTAGTATAAAGCTACCCCTCAATGGAATGATAGAAAACTGGGAACTTTGGGAATGGTCTCTAGCATCGCACTGCTGCGCTCTCCAAACACTGCCTCTCTAGCCTCTGTTCAACTCACTGGCAAGAGGACTTGGGACTCCGAGCGTGGCCCTGGCCTTAGTGAGTATTGATTTTCCAGCATTGTCCCTGAGCTCACACAGGCCTGGAGGTCACCGTTAGCGTTATTCTCTCAAGGACCTCCTGGACCTCCGTCAGTACCTCCAGCCTGCCACAGCTGAAGGACTTCGTGGCTGGGTTGGGTCTGCAAGCCTCCGAAGGATCCTCGCCACAGAAAATTCCCCAGCGGCATTTCTGCCCAAACAACTGTTCCCCCGCTTGGTGAGACGTCTGTTTAACTAATATTAGCACGGTATTATAAGGAATGTTTGCTTGTGTGAACAAACAGAGCGTAATCGAAAGACAGATCTTCTGCAGGCGTCCTAACTGCCGAGTGCCTTACAAACTGAAGGCCATGCTCATCATAGCTGAACTCTGCCAGAATGCTAAGAAACCTACAGAATACGGGTGTCTGTCATCATTATTTGATGATTAGAATTGCAGCTCTCATGCTGAACAGAAACGGTTTTTGTGGCCATGCAACCATCTCCCCAGTGGGAGCATCCAGGGCCTGCTCCCAGTGAACTGTTTCCCCCCCTTTCAAAGCTTTCAGAGTCCGTGAAAGAAACATTCATTCAGGTCGAATCACCTTGACTCTGGCTTTCGAGTTGTTTTTATTTAATTCAGACTTTCATGGTCCAACATTAGATAATTATATTTGTACAAAGGAGATGGAGCAAAGTTTCCTTCCACAGCCATTCTCTACTCCGGTCTCCATCCTCCAACAGGACTTCCTTCCTTTCCCTTCAGCACCACATGCCAGGAAGATTAATATGTCATGAGCTCCACCTTCCCACAATGCATCAGCCTAGGAAATAAATACATAAGGGAGACTAAGAGGGAACAAGATGAATAGCGGTGAAGCTTAAGAGCCTGGATTTCCAGGAAATATTTATGAGCTGATTTAAATACTAATGAGCTGTAGTCTGACAGCAGAGAGAAGACACACAAAACCTCAGCCTGGCTGTGAGCTGCCTTGTGTGCAGAAGCTGCACAGTAGGACAGGCGCACTCTAAGCCCCCTGCCTTCCCAAATGCTGTTAAGTGAGAACTGACATTTTCCCACTGATTTCAATAGTTTAAATTGTCACTATAGTACTTACTAATCTAGTTGAATCCTAGCTCAAAAGGTCTCTAAGGCCTGAATGTAAACTCCACTCCAAACTAAATGGCTCTGGGTTGAAGAAGGACTCCATCCACTTTTCTTTTCCTGCCCTCTTTAAGAATCCACCAAACAGCCTTTTCTGGCTAGTCCCTCAGCAGCGGTCTCCAGAGTGCTGTAAGAAGGAATTTATCTGCAAATTCTCCTGTCCCAGCCTGACTGTAGAAAAACACTTCAGTTGCCTGTGGGTTGGAACAGATAAAGCACTTGCTATTACAATAAAACAGATTTACCTTCCAAAGAGCTTTTTGTACACAGCCTTAGGCGTGACAATCTGCTGACTTGATCTAGAACAAACAACTTCGGTTCCTTTTGGTGTGTGTGTGTGTTTCTAAATCGTTCCAAAGTTTCACACACATAATTGTTGTAGAATTTATTCAGCTGGGTTTTCCCGGGAGTGGGGGTGGGGTGAGTGCTTCTTTTGTCCCTTACAGAGATGTTAAGAGAGGCAAGAAGAAAAATAGGACAAACAGTTCAGAGAATCTGAGAAAGTAGACATCTTTAGACTTGAGGAGCTTTATGTCCCCAAAGGGAAACAGCAGACACTCTGGTCCCATCATCAGATTCCCCCACCCTGCACATCTGGATTGTCTGCACATCTGGATTGTCTTCACATCTGGAATGTCTTCACATCTAGATTGTCTGCAGGTCTGTATTGTCTGCACGTCTGGATTATCTGCACATCTGAATTGTCTGCATGTCTGTATTGTCTGCATGTCTGGATTATCTGCACATCTGGACTGTCTTCACATCTGGATTGTCAGCACATCTGAATTGTCTGCACGTCTGTATTGTCTGCATGTCTGGATTATCTGCACATCTAGGATGTCTGCACATCTGAACTGTCTGCATATCTAGATTTTCTGCACGTCTGGATTATCTGCACATCTGGATCGTCTGCACATCTGGACTGTCTGCACCTCTGGATTGTCTGCACATCTGGATTGTCTGCACATCTGGACTGTCTGCACAGGTAGGCTGTGTGCCCCAGGGTGGGCAGGTCTGAGGTAGGGGGAGGCATTCACCTCAGGTAGAAAACACAGACACCAAATAGGTAGTATTTGATAATATTCTCTGAATGCATTGTACTTTTCTTTTAAATGAGTTTAAGTTAGTATATAAAGTAGTGGATTTTATCAGGGCATTTTTATGCATCTATGTTATTACACTTGGTTCTAGTTAGTTACCTTTTCTATTAGTTCTTTGAGAATTTCAAGTCTCTCCTATCATGAGTTTTGATCATATTTATCCTCCCTGACTCTTCCCCATCCACTCCCAGTGGTTTTGGGTTTTGTTGTTTTGACATTTTCACTGTGTCATTCTGGCTGCCTGGAACTCATTATATAGACCAGGCTGGCCTCAGACTCTCAGAGATAGGTCTGCCTCTGTCTTCCAAATGCTGGGATTTGTTAAGTCTCAAATCCAAGACAAAGGCTAACTCAAGTGCTGTGAAAACTAAAGTTATGTTTTAATGACTGTGCCTAAGAGATCCATAAATCAAAAATGCCTCTAAATTACAAACCCAAAGACAGATACTTCCTGGAATGCTGGGGGCTGTTGTTTATATAACAAGCCATATTTTCACTCCCCTAAACAAGTTCGTTTGACCCAACTGCACTGGATGTCAGGATATATGCTTGCCACTGATTGGACCTGGTGGGAAATACATAACCTTATCTGTTTGCCTTTATAAGCCTCTACAAAATGTGACTTGTTGCTGTGGGACATTTGAATACATTGTGTGAAGATGTGTCTCTATCCTTCCTTACCTCCCTAAGGCACCTTCTGAATGGTTTAATAAAGAGATGAATGGCCAATAGCTAGGCAGGAGAGCATAGGCAGGACTTCCAGGGAGAGAGAGGAACTTGGGGGAAGAATTTGAGAGGCAGAGATTTGCCAGCTAGACATGAAGTCAGATGTACAGTGAGGAGGAGAGGTCACGAGTCAGGTGGCAGAATGTGGATTAACAGACATAGGCTAA
Organism: Dicrostonyx torquatus; assembly: GCA_028555095.1. Classification (NCBI taxonomy): domain Eukaryota; kingdom Metazoa; phylum Chordata; class Mammalia; order Rodentia; family Cricetidae; genus Dicrostonyx; species Dicrostonyx torquatus. Next base: position 1,701,685 of record JAQHUG010000354.1, read on the forward strand.
TTAAAGTTGTAAGAGCTAGCTGGGAAAGAGCCTAAACTCAGACCAAACTTTCATACTTAAAAATGAAGTCTCCGTGTCCTTATTGGAGAGCTGGCGGTTTAAAAAAAGCACAACTACAACTCATGGCCATTTTCTGGGAATCCCAGAATGGACCTGGCCAGAGCCCATTTTCCTGGCCAGTATTTAATTGAAGTTTGCTTCTAATCTGGCTCAAAATTGTGGTAGTGGTCTTATTCTCACCCAGTGGAATTAACAGTGCCTATCAACAAATCAGATCAGATGTTGTCCCTAGATTCTCCCAGTATCCCTAAGCCTCTACCTGTTACAGGGTCCTCCTGGCTGGTAGACTCCAGTCCCCTACCCTAAACTTCTCCAGCCCAAGGTCCAGGTTGGGCTGCCCTTCCTCCAGCTGTTTTTCCCTATATAACACAGTCATTTTGGTTATGTGCCCATTTTAGCCTCTTGACTTTTGGCCACAGCGCTTGGTCTTCTTGTTTCCCCCTGCCCCCTCTCCTCACATGGCCCAGCTCAGTTTTCTGGCCATGTTCAGTCCAGACCCTTCCAGATGCCTCTAGCTCTGCTCTCCCTCACATTTACAATAAACCTTCTCCACCATACCTAGGAGCAGTCAAGTCCTCCTTTTCTTTCTTTTTTTCATTTAGTATTAAAGGCATGTGTCACCACACTGACAAATGTACACACACTCTTTTTTTTTTTTTTTAGACAAAACTCAGTTCAGTACCTTCAGCTTTATTTTTCTGCTTAAGATGTGAGAAAGCTTTTGTTTATTTGGCTTACAGTTCCAGAAGGGTAAGAGTCCATTGTAACAGGGCAGCATGTCAGCAAGCAGCAGTCCCGGCAGCCAGAGCAGAAGCAGAAAGCTCTCATCCTAAAGCTCAACTAGTAAACTCACAAAGCCCACCCCTCCAGTGACTTACTTCCTTCGACAAGGCCACCTCTCTCTGTCTCTTTCTCTCTCTCTGTCTCTCTCCAAGGCAGGGTTTCTCTGTAACTTTGGAGCCTGTCCTGGAACTAGCTCTTGTAGACCAGACTGGCCTCAAACTCACAGAGATCCGCCTGCCTCTGCCTCCCGAGTGCTGGGATTATTAAAGGCATGTACCACCATGGCCTGGATAAGGCCACTTCTCTTAAGCCTCCCAAAGGATCACCACCACCATCAAGGCACCGAGTATTCAAATGCCTGAGACTTCAGGGGCATCATCAGACTCGCCCTGAATGCTGATTAGCCAAACCCATCAGACTGGTGAAGCTGAGCTCCCACCAGCAGAATGAGACACAGTCACCACCTAGTCAGAGACAAAAGATTGGTGTCACCTTGGCATGTCTGCATACTAGCCCATTTGAGTTCTGGTGCACCCTTTTTGCAAAAAGAAGTTGCCTTGACCCAGTTACTTTTGCTTTGTTCTTGCCGGTTTTGTTTTACTTTTTTTTTTTTTTTTGTGAAACACCAAGGTTATTCTTTTCCAGCATGGCTGTCTGTACAGGATCTTTTGTACATTATCTTCTCCTATTTCTGTAAAGAATATCATTGGAATTTTTACACGGGTTACCCTGAATTTGTACATTGCTTTGTATAATGTAGAAATATTAGCAATATTAATTTTATAATTTACCAATATAGAATGTCTCTCCATGTGTCTGTGTCTTATTCTTTCATAAAGTTTTATTTTTACAGTGCTATATTTTATAGCTCATACATTCTAGGCAAACTCTCTACCACGGAATCCTTGTTTATAATTCTCTATGTATACTTCCTTCATCTCTTTGGTTAAACTTATTTCTAAGTTGTTTTTGGTTTTTGACTTTAGTTTTTGTTGTTGTTTTGGTATTTTGTAGCTAGTAAATAGAACAGCTACTGGATTTTAAGAGTTGATTTTACATCAGTGATGGTGGTGCAGACTTTTAACCCTTAGCACTCAGATGCAGAGACAAGTGAGTCTCTGTGAATTTGAGGCTTGCTTGGTCTACAGAGTAAGTTTCAAGACAGCCAGGAATACACAGTGAAGCCCTGTCTTAAAAGACAACACACACACACACACACACACACACACACACAGGAAGGAAGGGAGGAAGGAAGATAGATAGATAGATAGATAGATAGATAGATAGATAGATAGACCGACCCCAGTGGTGGTGGTGCACACCTTTAATCCCAGCACTTGGGAGGCAGAGGCAGGTGGAGCTCTGTCTACAGAGCTAATTCCAGAATTTCCAGGACTACAAAGCAACCTGTCTCAAACAAAAGCAAAGAAAAAAAAAACACAAAAAAGACATGAAACTAGTTGAAAAAAACCATAGGGAAATGCTTTAAGACAACTGTACAGCCAATGGTGTCTTCGTATATAAACAAAAGCACAGAAGAGAAAGCCAAAAACAGACAAATGGGGGCAGAGAGAATCACACTTAAATGCTCAACACAGTAAAGACAATTGAGTGAGAAGACAGTCTACAAACTAGGAGGCAGCACCTGCAGACAATTTGATAAAGGCTCACTATCTACAGCCTATTGGGGATGCAAATGATTCAACAGGAAGAAAACAAACAGTATTAATTTTTATGTAGGCTGAGTACTTGAACAGACGTTTCTTGGTGTAAGACATACAAATGACAGGTGTGTGAGAAAACTCTTGTGTCGCTGATCATCAGAGAAGTGCAAATGTAAGCCACACTGAGATGTGGTGATTATTTTAAAAAAGAAAAGAGCCGAGTGCTGGAGAGTATGTAAAGAAAACAAAGCCTTTCACACTGTTGGTGGGCGGTGAATTAGCACAGTTGTTATGGAAAACAGTGTGGAGGAGCCTCCCAAAAGCTAAGCAGAACTACCTACCACAGGAGCCAGTCCTGGGCAATGAAATCAATGTCAGAGAGCTTCCACTTCCGTATTCTCTGTGGCACCGGCCACTGAAGCCAACATACAGAACCAACATAAAATCTATCGATGGATGAATGAAGAAAATGTGGCTTTTGTACACAATAGAATCCTACCTAGCCTGAAAAAGGAAGGAAATCCTGTCATTTGCAACAATGAGTTTGAGCCCTGAAGGCAAGTGAAGCGGAAAGAACCAAACGCCACAGGATCTCACTTAACAATGCTCAACCCGCAGACAGACTGGAGAAGTGACTTCTAAGGAAAAAAAATATATCAGTTAAATATGAAAATCAACTTAAGATCTCTGTTATGCAATATGATAACTGTAGTTCATAACAATTTATTGTGTTCTCTCCAAATTGCCGTGTGTGGATTTTATATGTCTTCAACCCAAAAGGGAATTATGTAAGGTAATCAATCTCTCAGCTCCATTTAGCCATCCTACTAATTAACATATATATATTTTAAAGAGAGGGTAGCCTTTAAAAAAAAACTCTCTTGTATGTATTATTGCTGTGGTGGTGGGAGAAGGTCAAACTTCCATGGAATCAATTCTCTCCTTCCACCTCCAAGAGGGTTGTAGTTCAAACTCAGATTGTCCAGGCTTACGTGACAAAAGTCGTTACCAGTAATAAACATGGATAGACAACATTTGGTTGTTTTTTTTTCTGAATACACAAAGCTTTTAAGAGATTATATTTAACCAACGTAGGAATTAATATTCCAAAATGATTATCAGAAGGTGCAGTACCCTGGCTGGGCTGAGGGCAGTGGTGGGACACCAGCCTGTGTGCTTGAGGCCCTGTGCCCTAAGTAGCACAAGACATTTCTAGGCTCTGAGAGTTGCATCTCCACAGAAGCAGGATGGGCTCAGGTGCTCATCGCTGTGGAGTTTTCAACAGCTAAAAATGAAGTACCCAAATAGTCAAATTAAAGAAAGCAATAGCTCTTCACAATTCTACCAGAGGGCGAACTGTTTCCCACCAGAAACACAGTGGAAAAGCCACAGCAGTTAACTGCTTTCAGCTAGAACAGCAAGTCAAATCGGTTCACCGGGTAGTGGTGATCGGCTCAGAGCTAGAAGAGAAGGCAGAGAGCTAGCTACACTGTGACACAGGCGGCCTGTTATTGTCAGGGTTTGTCTTCGAAAGTGAATCCTGATTTCTACACAGCACAGAGCCACCCAAAATTTATTTAACACCTTTCCCAGACTCTATAAATACTAAATATTGGTCAGTGTGATATCAATTATCCTCCAAGGAATGTCGTTTA
>JAQHUG010000354.1:1719124-1759620 GCA_028555095.1 Dicrostonyx torquatus
CACTGAGTCTCCACACTCCTCAGTCTCCACCTCACTGAGTCTCCACACTCCTCAGTCTCCACCGCACTGAGTCTCCACACTCCTCAGTCTCCACCGCACTGAGTCTCCACACTCTACAGTCTACACCACACTGAGTCTCTACACTCTGCAGGAGCTTTCTTCTCCAAATGTGTTTGATTACATGTGAAACAATGTTTCGAAGCAAACATTTTGCTGAAACACCTAAGATACAGCTGGCTAATTCATGGCCAGAATTTATCCTAAAATATTCCTCAGGGGACATTCAGTGAAGATCTGGTTGGAAGGTCCATTCTAAGGTGTAAAATTGTACATTGTTGTTTCCTAAGTTGTCCCACACAGCTTCTTGAATAACTTGTACCTTCTTCACCAATTTGAGCCAACATTTACCACACAATTAATTCCCACAGACATCTGAGTCTTGTTTGGGGTTCTGTGTTCAGTTCTATCGACATAAGGAGCTCCTGTCACTAAACACAGTCAGCTTGTCATCTGAGAAACCTGGTTCCTGCTCTGTAAGATCCTCAGCTGCTGCAGTGCGTTTACTCCCAGGTGATCTTCATATTTACCTGAGGGAGAGAAATGGTAACTTCCCACTAGCCTGCCTTCCTGATTCTCAAGCCAGAGCTCAACGGTTGCCTAAAGCCTGGCATGGTGTTGTAGCCTTGCCCCCAGCTACTTTGGAGGCAGAGGCAGGAACATTGCAAGCCTGAGATCAGCTACCTCAAAAATAAGTAACTAAATATAAGACAAAGGGAGTCAATAGTTACCAGGTGACAGAGCCGGGCAGTTACTTCATGGATTTGAGGGCAGATGCTGACCGGCAGTTTGGACTGGATTAGGTGCCCGGAGGACCTGATTCTGTGGCAATATTGTCCAATTCTCCCTTTTCTTGTGTAGACATGTGAGAGTTCCTCAAGTATCAGGAAAGCTGAGCCTACAGTGAGAAATAAACAGCCCTATCACATTCTTTAATAGAATAATTAACCATGCACATCCTGTCCACAGAGAGGGTACAGCTCTAAGCCACAGTTTGGCCCCTCGTGTGTGTTTTAGGCTGTAAGGATCTTGCCTGTAGAATTCCTGGCTCCTGGCCATAACCAATACAGGCATAAATGCCATTTAATTCCTCCCAGCTGTTCCTGGGGCCATCCGTGGGTGGGTCTGCCAAGGGGTGTTTCATTCAATTTACAAGGAGAAAATGCACCCCTTGTTGCTTGGCAAAAAGCCAGACTTGCTAGAAGTTTCCAAACATTTTGCTGTGGGGAGAAAGCCACTGGGAACGCTCTGGTCATGGACCAGGGCCAGGTGAAGGTATTCTTCTTGGAGCTCTGCCAGTTGGTTACAGAGTTCCAATTTTATTTTATACTGGAAAAGTGAGTGTTCTGTATAAGAATCTCTAACATAGGGCGTTAAAAAGATATTCTCACACATTTAAATAAATGGTGTGCTGGAAATAACGAGACAGAAATTATATTTATGTGGTAATAAATCTGTGTCAATGTAATAAAGGAAAATATGTCTGTGATCAAAAGCGACAACAAAGGCCTTGACTGTAAGCTGCCAGATTGCTAAGCGCTGCACATGTGTGTCAGGTGCTGAAAGAGTTGCCTTTTCTGTAGAAAGTAATTAGTTCCCATTTCATATCATGTAATTCCTGTATTTAGTTCAAAATTACTCTCTTCCTCTGAACACAGGCACCTGACCATGACTCCTTTTGTTGTGTTTATTGTCCTACTTCCCAGAGCTGTGCTAGTAGGTTCAGGAACTGCACCGTGATCATACCAAGAACGACCATAGTGCAGCTAGATGGAGGGGACCACTGGGCCTGACATATGGCTACAGGACCCTGAGACAGACAGACCACACTGAGAGCCCTGGGACAGACCACACTGAGGGCTCTGGGACACACCAATGAGGGCCCTGGGACAGACCCAGGCTGAGGGCCCTGGGGCACATGCACACCGTGGGTCCTGGGACAAACCCATGCTGAGGGCTCTGGAACAATGCCATGCTGAGGTCCCTGGGACAAACCCATGCTGAGGGCTCTGGGACAGACCACACTCAGGGCCCTGGGACACACCTACACCAAGGGCCCTGGGGCACACACACACCGAGGGCCCTGGGGCACACCCACACCGAGGGCCCTGGGGCACACCCACACTGAGGTCCCTGGGACACACCCACGCTGAGGGCCCTGGGACAGGTCCACACTGAGGGCCCTGGGACAGGTCCACACTGAGGCCCACGCTTCCTTTACCTTTAATAGAAGTTGTATTGGGGAATAGAAGTCAAAAGACAGAATCTTTTCACTTGACAGAAGGAACATATTTGCACCCCAATTAGAGGTTGGTAAATTAACACAAAACATCCTTCCTTCTGAAGGTCTCTGTGTCATTTTCTTTTTATGACTGTTACATTTATTTATATATGTATGTGTGTAGATGAGGTTGAAGGGCAACTTTTGGGAGTAGGTTCTCTCCTTCCACTCAGGGGGACTCAGAAATCAAACTTGGACTTCAGCAGCAAGTGTCTTTACTTGATCCATTTCACTCCCCGTGACTTCAGGATATATAAACAGTGTGTGTGTGTGTATATGATATATATCAGAGAGAGAGAGGGAGAGAGGGAAAGAGAAAGAGCAAGAGTTACAGGCAGTTGAGAGCCCGGACCTCATCCCAACCTTACTGGAGAGCAGCAAGCACTCTCTGCAGCCCTCTATGCCATTTTCTGTGGAGCGCCTTTCTAGCCCTGTGCTTCTTGAGTCTTTTCCTACGGACAGTTGCTCCTTACAATGTCCAGCCTCCAGAGTTCTGAGTCCCACATGAGTGAGGCCTGAGGTGCTCCCACCTCTACCTACTCCCCACAAGTTGAAGACAGACAGAGCAGTCACCTCACTCAAGAAATCCTTTGTACTGAATCATAAGGCCACTTTGCTGCTTTCTGGGTGCTTCCTGACACTGCAGCTGCCTTGGTCCTTTGCAGTGTTCTGACTCTCCATATTTTACAATGATGCAGAAAAAAAAATCCCAAAATAGCTAAAAATCAGAGGTTTTCTCTTTTCTTTGTGAGACAGTAATAGTACTAGAATTATCTTTTAAATATTATCATTGATCCTTTTGCATTTTCTTTTTGAAAGTCATTTTGAAATGGGCTAAATCCATTGAGTAGACTCCAGGGGTGTTTGACTTTTTAAAATGTAATTTAAATTCTGTTGCAGGTTGTCTCATTGAAGTTGCGACTCATTGGGTTTGTGGTTTGAGAAATTCCTTTCAGGCGACAGCCCAGAAACTGGCTTCACTTCACTGAAAGCAGCAGATTGTACTAACTTCCTTAATAGCTCCAGAATTTCATCAAGCTAGGGAGAAAACACCCTGCTGATTGTCCAGCTTGGCCCTTCCATCTTTGGCAAATAGGAATGTGGTTTAAAGGAGGGAGTGGCTCTCCTAAAGTCACAGGGAGAAGATGAGGCCGAAGTGAGACTAGTGGTCACTTCCTGACTCCACAGCCATTCAGAAGAGCAGTGTTGGGAGCAGGAGTAAAATGCCCACACCAGGGTGCTTGCCTAGTGAGTGTGAAGCCTGGCTCCATCTCCAGCGCTAGGGAAATGGAACCCTTCAGAATGCCTGCGGCTGTATTTACAAGCATTCTGTGGCATTTCCATTGTTTCCACAGTGAGTCCATTTCCCCTGGGCAACAGTGTGAAGATAATGTTGAACTGCTCACATTGTTATTATTTCCCCTTTGAAGGAGTGGATTCGACTCCAAATTTCCCCTTCCCTATTCACCATGCATAATGAGAAAACATTGTGTGTGAAACTCTACGTGGTTTCCCTTATCCAGACAACTTTTTCATTCACATAAAACATTGGGTGCTGGAGAGATGACTCAGTGGTTAAGAATACTGGTACATTTTCCAGAGGTCCTAAGTTCAATTCCCAGCACTCGCATGGCAGCTCACAACTGTCTACATCTGTAGCCTCGGGGGATCTGATGCCTTCTTCTGAGGTGCAGATAAGCATGCAAACAAAATATTGGGGTGTGTGGGGGCAGTGTAGTGAAGCCTAGAGTGCTAATCTCCATGTTTCGAGGCAACGTCAAGTACATCCAATTCAGCCCTAACTCCAGTCCCTTGCTTTAGCAATCCCAAAATAGCTGCATGCAGTTAACTAAGTGAAATTCTTAGAATAGCTGCTAGGTCAGGAAACCTAACACCCCAGAAGTCTGGCCAGGGAAGTGGTGTTATAACAGGAAGCCACAGGTTCGCGATCCAACTCTCCAGTTTTCCCTGTTCTGATTTGTGTCCAAAGCAAAGGCCCAGGACAGAGAACCCTAGATTCAGTATAAAATTCAGTGGCACCTTCTTAGTAGAGATGGTGTAGTTGAAAGACCCCAAGGTCTTAGAACTTGCTACGTTCTCTGGCCTGAAGGCTTTGCTGCGGCAGTGGACACTCAACAGTGGGTGATGCTGACAAGCGAGGCATTGGAATATACACAGCAGAACAGAGGAGCAAAGTTCACAGAACGGTGGCAGCATGCATAGCTTGAATGAGAATGTCCCCATAGGTTCATATATTTGAACATTTGGTCCTCAGTTGGTGAAACTGTTTGGGAAGGATTAGGAGGTGTGGTCTTGTTGGAAGAGATGTATCACTGGGGGCAGACTTGGGGGTTTCAAAAGCCCACACCATTTCGAGACCAGCCTGGTCTACAAGAGCTAGTTCCAGGACAGGCTCCAAAGCCACAGAGAAACCCTGTCTCGAAAAACCAAAAAAAAAAAAAAAAAAAGTCCACACCATCTCCAGTTAGCTGTCTCTGCCTCCTGCTTGTGGAACAGATATGAGCCCTCAGCTACTGCTCCAGCACCATGCCAGCCTGCCTGCCTGCCTGCTGTCATGCTCCCTACCATGATGGTCTTGGGTTCTAGTCCTTTGGAACTGTGAGCCCCCAAATTAAATGCTTTCTTTTATAAGTTGCCAAAGTCATGGTGTCGGTGTCTTATTACAGCAATAAGACTCTTAACTAAGAGAGTGAGGGCAGAACATTGGATGCTATGTGGTTGATATCGACCCCACCTTACTCCAGTCCTGATGAAGTCAGGCCTCATTGGAGCTAAAAGCTTTAGCTCCAATATGTAAAAGAACTATACTGAGAAAGTGTCACAAAATGAGGCAGATCAGGAAAATAATGAGGGGGAGGGGGAGGGGTTCCTACCAGGTCTTCTGGTAACAGAGCTGACAAGTCAGAGATGGAGGTAGCAATTTTGGGGAAAGGCTTAAGATAAGTGTGGTGTGTTTGTACATGCCTTTTATAGATCTTCAGTCTAGGCATGTGAAAAAGTGCGTTGGCCCTTGACAGTTTTGTTGCCTTGAATTCCTGCCCATCTGAAACTTGTTTGGTGACATGCCACTGGGAAATTGGGGCAAAGTCTTTTTCTGCCACCAGAATACAGATTTCCTTTGTCACAATGCATATGTTCATTTATTCATTCATTGAGCAATAATTATTTTTATGTACTGGTTCTTGCCGGATACACCTTCATAAAGTTTATTATAGTCCCACAGAGGAAGCATAGAATTGAGCCATGAAAAATTGTATTAGGTGTTATGATTAGGGAAATGGAAGGATGAAGCACCGATCTTATCTACTCTCTCCTCGTAAGTGGGAAGTAAGGAAAAGAGTCGCTCCTTTATGGAGGAAATGAGATCATGTGGCTAAAACACGTTATTAAATGCAGTAGCTAGCCCCTCATTGCTACTATGCCTCCTAGACAAAAGGACCTTATAGATGGATTTAGATGTTGCAGAGTTTTCAGAGGGCATCCAGCCTGTCTTGAGAACTCAGGTTTTGACTCCAGCAGAGACCAGAAGCCAGTAGGGGCTGAACAAAGGTTCTGAACTGGTCTGTGAATGGCTTATTCCTAGTCTTGTCCTACTAGGTGTCTGTGTTCCAGGACAGACAGCAAAGACAAGGGCAGGAGATAGCCAAATGCAAGGGACAAGGGCGGCAATGCTTTTGAAGACCTAGCCTACCAAGAACTCATTTCTACTCCCCATCTCCCTGCCTTGCACTGGGCACTTCCGGTTATCATCACCTGTTTGGCTGAGCACTTCAGTCACTCTCCTCCCCAGCAGACAGGGTGCTCTAATAGGTCAGGCCCCAGGGATTGCTCAGTATTCTATGCCCCAGGGATTGCCAAGGATAGGTGGCCAATGTTGCCTAACTGAACTACAGAATGATGTCGCTCGCCTTGACTTATGTATCATTTGGGAAGCACCACTCTCTGTCTTAGTATAGTTTCCACTTGACCTTTCTCAATAATGAAATTCCTATAACTCTTGGGAGACAGGGCAAACACCCTATAGCAGTTACCCAGAAAGGAAAGTTCAGGTTGAAAGGGGTCAGGGCAGTCCTTGGGATTCCTTTCAAGTGCTCAGTGGGGGCTTCCAGAAAAAATTCCTCAGTGAGCCTCAGATAGGGGACTCAGTTTAGGAACAAGGGGCACACTTTCTTTTTAAAATGTGGCATCCTCTGCCATTTTGTGTGTGGAGCAGCTACTGGGATCAAGGCATGGAGATCATGAAGAAAACTGCTCTCCCAGCAATATTACTGCCTCCAGCGGGCCTAAAAGGGAGCAGAAAGTCCTGTTGCTGGGTCTGGTGTTGTTTGTTTGTTTTTTAATTTTATTTATTTATTTGGTTGGTTGGTTGGTTTTTCGGTCCTGGCTATGTACCTTTTGTTTTCATGGGAAGAAGCTGAACAGGAATATGTTTGAGTACGTTATGCTTTTCTCTCTGGTGACAGTAGATTCTTCTGAAGTTGTAAGTCCTTAAATTCAGACACAAGGAGCCCATCAGGAGACATTCTGACAAAGAACAGTTGTAGCAAACTCCTGATAAAAATATCAATCTCTCAATTTCCACCTAAATGTAACTATCAATGGTTGTAGACTTTTTTTGCACCTTAAAAAACAAAATAACAGCCGGGCGGTGGTGGTGCACGCCTTTAATCCCAGCACTCGGGAGGCAGAGGCAGGCGGATCTTTGTGAGTTCGAGACCAGCCTGGTCTACAAGAGCTAGTTCCAGCGCAGGCTCCAAAGCCACAGAGAAACCCTGTCTCGAAAAACCAAAAAATAAATAAATAAATAATGATAGTTTGAGAATCAGAATCAGTATAAGCAAGATCAGCATCATGAAGTAAGATATCCCAGAATGCTGTGTAATTACCAGCTTTGTGCCATTTTACCTCAAAAATTTGACTGTTTCCAGTCTTTTCTATTACAGAGTGAAAATAAAATTATTTTCTCTATGTTCTTCTCTGTTTTATCAAGCTATATACTTTACCTATAATAAAAATAATGCCAAAATAATCTATAAGCCAAAAGACCGGAGGCCAGGCGAATGGGAAGGAGCACAGCAGACTTTTGGTTCAGAAAAGCCTTCTGGGGGTGGACAGGAAACTGAAGGGAAGCCGAAGTTCAACAACTGGCTCCCAGATGTTTTTGCCAAGCTGTGCCATTGACAAATGAGCCCTTGAGCAGACAACTGTCCAGTGAAAAACTGCTGCTGAGAGGAAGTGACAGTGATTTAGGAGCACCGCTATGGAAAAAGGCACTGGACCGGGAGAAGGAGGTTAAAATTAGAACATGGCATGGGTGGGGAGAGGGGAGTTGAAACATAAAAATCCCCCATGTTTCTGAACTTCCTCTGCTGAAAAACCAAGGTGACTTTTACCCACCCAAGAGAAGCAGGATCTACCCCACCTTTTAAAACATCTCTGCTGTTCCAGCTCATTAGAGAGGGAGACCAGACCTTCTTATTATTTTAAGTCCTGTGAATTTTGTCTTCGTGGCGTTAAGTAGGAGATATAATTTGAAATTTACCGATGTGGCTGTGTTGAAAGTACTCAGTCTTCTCCACTAAGCTAAAAGTTCCCAATAACATATTTAAGGCTGTTTCCTAATGTCTAGCAGACATTAGGCACCTTGTAGAGTTTATTCTTTCTCTTTTTCTCTTCCTTTCATCTTCCTTCTCTACTCAATATCTTCTTGTCCTTTATTTTATATTAGGTCAACTCTTCTGCACAATGGATTGTTTTGAGCCACAGTCCCACATGCCACCAGGAACAACCACTTTTACCTCCAAACTCCTTGGTGTCTCTAACCCATAAAAGGAAGATTGGCAACCTCTGAGATCTAAACCAACCATATTCTAAAAAGACAGTGCCAGGTGAGTATCCTTTATGCCCAAATCAGGCTGGCCTTGAGCTCACAGCCTGCCTCTATCTCCCATGGGCTGCATCAAAATTGTGTACCATCACGGCTCACCAAATTTCATGTGTATAGTGGTATATTATTTGTGTTTTAATAAATAAACTTGCCTGAAGATCAGAAGGCAAAGCAGTCACACTAGTCAGCCATACAGACCAGGGAGTGGTGGCACACACCTTTAGTCCAAGGACTCAGGAGACAGAGGCAGACGCCTAAGTCTGTGAGTTCAAGATTATCCTGGCCAACACAAAATCAGTCCAGAAACAGAGCAGAGGCAGTGGTAGTTCACACTTTTAATCTCAGCACTAGGGGAGGTGGAGACAGGAACAATATGGCTGGGCAGAGAAAGGAATACAAAGGGGAAGAGACAGGCACTCACTGGAGTGTGGAGTCTGAGGATTCCTGCAGACAGGATCTCGCCCTTTCAGGTGAAGAGCTGGGAGAGGGAAAAGATCTCCTAGTGGCTGGCTGCTTTGCTTTTCTAATCTTCAGCTTGAACCCCAATATCTGTCTCTAGGTTTTCATTATTCGTGCTACACAAGTGTTTAAGATAATGGAACATTTGCATATACATAAGGAGCTGCATCAGGACCTACTGAAGCCTCTGCACAAATTCATTTAGGTTTCACATCGATCTCTACACACAACCCAGAAACAATTTCATGTTGTTCTTAACTGTTTTGTGTTTGAGAGTGTTTCAATATGTAGACTTTTCTACTGCGTCATGTGTCAGGAAAGACAAAAAGAAAAGAGATCAGAGGCAGCTGGGCGCTGGCGCACGCCTTTAATCTCAGCACTCAGGAGGCAGAGGCTGGTGGGTTTCTGAGTTCAAGGCCAGCCTAGTCTATGGATTGAGTTCCAGGACAGCCAGAGCTGCACAGAGTAAACCCTGTCCCGAAAAACAAACAAACAAACAAAAGAGCAGAGGCAGCCTGCCCTGAACTTTCATGTTCACAAAACCCTTTTGTGGTAGTGCTCAAAACATTTACTATTTTGGAACATTTAGGGTTATGGTGCTGTGAAGACGATTATAATCCCTGGCGGTAGGGACCAGTTGAAGGGAGGTGAGGCACAGGGGAGACCAGCAAGGGAGGACACCTAATCAGAACAAAGTATAATGACATGTGTGTATGAACATGCCAGGATAAAAACCACTAGTTTGTATGCTAACCTTAAAAATGGATTTAAACAGTTTTAAAGAGCGGGAAAAGGAGCAGCCACCACGTGCTTAGAATGTATTTGCCATTTCCTAATTGTGGGATCTTATGTGAATTGCTTAATAGCTCCAAGCTTTAGTTTCCGAAACTGTTAAACGAAGGTAATAATAACCCCAACCGCCTCAAAGAACTATTATAATGATAAAATAATTAAAGGAAAGTGATTAATGCAGTGGTTGGTCTGTGAAGAATGCTCTGTAAGGCGGCTACTACCATCTCGGTGACCACAAAGCCTCAGTGAGCACCCTGTTACGTTTTTACAACTGATTCACACCTTGTACCCCCCAAATAGGCCAAAGAACTGAACCTTCAACAGCTGACCCCTACTGCCTGCCCTTTCCTCCGCCAGCCAAGCTGAGGGAATATCTGCCCTGGATTTAAGCTATGGGGAGGGTGCCATCATAGCAAAATGGGGGAGATGCAGTCAAAATCAGATATCAAATGTAGGTTACTATTCTACTGCAGATATTTCTTTGTCTCCATCATCAACTTGAAGGCGGCTTTAGGCTAATGTATGCCCTTGAGTCCCGAGGCTGCAGCCAGTGTGCACAAACAGGGCATTGTTCCAACCGGTCTCCTTTGAAGCTGCTTTTGTAACATCCATGTGGTTGAACCCCCACGTGACTAGGGGGAAAAAAGATGCCAGCTGAAGCAGAAGACTTGCCATGAGTTCTAAGCCAGGCTGGGTTACTCAGTGAAATTCTGTCTCAAAGCCTCAAAACAAACCCAGAAGGGACCTCATGTCAAGCATCCCAGTATTTCTCTACAACTGTGGAGAAAGAAGAGGTTTCTTCCCCAGGCAGCACAAAAAGCAAAACATGGTTGGAACCTAGGCGGAGAGATGAGGCAGGAAGTCGCTTGGATGGGGTCACCTATCAGCTGCTGCTTGTATGGGGACTCCTCCAGAGATGCGGGAAAGGGTCACTGCACAGCAGACACTCTGCATTTCACTCTCCAGACAAGCAAATAAATTAGAATGACAGGCGGAACTCCCTGTGGGCAGGGGTGGGCAATGTGCTTAGAAGTGGGGGAGGAGCCCTCCTAGACGCTTTTGTGCAGGGGTCAGGGAGACTCTCAGGCTGGATGGGCTGTGCACTCACTGCCAGAGGGACAGCAGCCACAGACTTCAATGCCTTAAGGTTTTGTAAGGGAGGCTCTGTGGTTGAAGAGATAGAAACCGATTTGTCAAGGACTCCAAGGGGTAATTAGAAACCAGAAAACAAAGTGCTGGGACAAGGGAAAGGAGACTGGAAATAGCCTGATTACAGAATCCTTGAGAGGAGAAAAGTCCATCAGGATCTTGCATTCTAGCCCTGTTTAGGGGCGATGGCAGGTTGGGCTATGCAGGAAGGAAGGCGAGAAAAGGGCAGAAGCATTTTGCTGTGATATGGGATAGAATATTTGTTTAACTTTATAAAGCTGTGTTGCAATTGTTTATATTTCAGAATAATTATTTAACTATGTAGAGATGTGTTGCGTTTGCTTATGCTGCATTTGTTTGACTATGTAAAGATGTGTTGCTGTTTCACCTTGCCTGCCTAAGGCACCTGACTGGTCTAATAAAAAGTTGAATGACGAATAGCTAGGCAGTAGAGGGATAGACAGGGCTGGTGGGCAGAGAGAATAAGTAGGAGGAGGAATCTAGGCTGGAAGAGAACGAGGGACACCCCAGGAGCCGGCCAGGCACATGGGAAGCAGGAAAGTAGGACATACAGAAAGAAAGGTGAAAAGCCCCAAGGTAAAATACAGATGAATAGAAACAGGTTAATTTAAGTTTAAAAACCTAGCCAGAAACAAGCCTAAACTAAGGCTGAGCATTCATAGCTAAAAATAGGTTTCTGTGTCGTCATTTGGGGACTGGAGTCTGAGAAAGCCAGCTGTATGTTTAAAGCTGACGGAACCTAGAGCCCAGTAGATTCAAGGGTTCTTCATGTGCCACATACTTCCTCTTTCATGACTGAACCACTGTATTTCCTTAAGGCTGTTTCAAGGTGACCCTGTTGGTGGGACCTGAGTGATAAGATTTGGGTGATAATATCCCCTGTAATATGGCACCTGGGCATTTGAGAACATGGTAGAAACAGAAAGATTCCTCTCACCAGCCCCTGGCCCTTTCACCCTAAGACAAATGAAAAGGAACCCAGAAGTATCTGCTCACTCAGTTTCTCTTTCTAGGCCTGAAGCCAAGTCACTTCTACAATCCTCAACTCTTCAATGAGTCTGCTCTGTCACACTGGTTTTATCCTTTTCAGGCTCTATTCAGATAAATCCCCGTGTGCACTGTCTGATGAGGTTCCAGGGCTCTGATCCGGGAGGTTAACAACAGCTGTATGTGCCAAAAGAAAAGTAAATGCTGAATTTATAAATTTTGTTTATTCATTAGTTTAGGGTTTTTTTTTTAAATTTCCTTCTTTAATTTAATTTTGTTTTGTTTTGCCTGAGCAGGGTCTCTCAGTGTAGCTCAGGCTGACCTCAAAATGACTGTTCCTCCTGCCTCAGGCCCCTGAAGGCGAGGGTTATAGAATTGTACCAACACATCTGGCTTCAAATTTTTAATATAGAATTTCCCACCCATCCTCAATACTACAAAAATACTGTTGATGTGTAATGGGCTTGTATGTTGCTCTTATTGATTAATAAAGCTACTTTGGCCTATGGCAGGGCAGAATATAGCCAGGCTGAAGAGATAGAGAGAGAGAGTAGGCAGAGTCAAGGAGATGCCATGTAGCTGCTGAAGGAGAAAGGCACCATCCAACCGCTGAGGAAATAAGATATGTAGAAAATGAGGTAACACCATGGCCTCATGACAACACACAGATTAATAGACATGGGTTAATTTAAGATAAAAGCACTAGCCAGAAATACAATTGAGCCATTGGCCAAACAGTGTTGTAATTAATACAGTTTCTGTGTGATTATTCGTGTCTGAGTATCCAGGAATTGAACGAGCAATCTTCATCTACAAAATGACATCCAATGTGGGTCATGGATCCATATAAGACTTAAAAAGTTTAAGGAAAAAATGGGACTTCTAGACCCACAAAAATGGGAGCCAAGTGCAGCTTCTTGGTAGCTGATTTTTTTCAGATAGGCTTTATTTGCTGGTGGCGAGCAGAGGCACAGCTTCTTTAAGAGAAGACTTCCTGACTCAGCATTAGCAGCAAAAACTGCTCAACTACTTTGAGACATGGCTTCCTGGTTTGTGCTGGTAGCACAGACAGTTCTGACTCTTTTAGGAGGCCGAGCACTTGAATGGGGTTTGTGGGCAGCATGTTGCAAGTTACTTGGTGGTGGCATAGGTCAACTGCTTTCATGAGTTGGGGTGGTATACATGGCTTCCAGAACTGGCCGTAAACAGATCTCTGCCATGTTGCAAAGCTGAGCGGGATGGAACCAACAGCCAAAGTGGCCGCTCTGCTCCTAGTTGTGCCTACATGCCAGAAGCAAAGACCTGTATTTTGAGATCTGTATTTTGTTTACAGCCATCTTAAGTTCACAAGTAAGATATTCACCTTTGCAGCAAGTTCCAGACCTGGACATTAGCCTCCGGAGAACTGCAGGCCCCAAGCTTTTAGAAAACAGCAGCATTTTCCTTTGTTAGTCAACAATCACAGACCCTCAGTGTTTACCTATCAGCTAGGGATGTCTCCAGGCCTGAATTCCAGCAGACCTGACACACCTCCCCTCTATATAACAGCTTCTGAGAAATAATAAATTCTGCAGTTTGATCAGAAATACCTTCTTGCCGTCATTCTTCGTGTCTCTCCTTCCTCGATTCCTCTCCCCTAGGTTTACCAGGGACTCCCGATCACATCCCACTGGAGATGGATGTGGATCTATTTTCATTCTTCTACATGTTGATGTCTAATGAGGCCAGCATTATTAGTTAAATATGCTTCCTTTTTTCCATTTTCCTATCAGTTAGACAGACTTACAACTTAAGAGGAAGATAGTTTACAGACTTTTAATTAGATATTCAATGGTTAAAGCCCTAGTTATAATATTCTTATGGGAGACCTTGAGCCACTAGGTAAAATTCTTAAAGGGAGCAATGAGCCAATTTCCAATAGAGAGCTTATAGAAGCTGCCAGACAGATACTCAAGCAGGTAAAGTATAGATCAACAGGTAAAGTATACAATAATCTGAAAGTATAGTATATTAATTATAATTCAGCTATGGCGAGTGTGTGTATTAAGTACAAAATTTATTCTACAACAGTTTTATAAAAAACAAAAAAACAAAATGCGTTTTATGGCTACACCTTCCTGTTTTTGCCAGTTAAGATATTAAACTCTTAATTTAGAGCAGTAGCCTGTCTGGTACAAAAGAGCAGGGTGAAATCTGGGAGATGGTTTTGAAAGAACCCCCCGCAGTGGGGAGACTCTCACTCAAGTCTCAGGATAACACGACCCCCCAGGAACTCACAAGAGACCGTCCTTGCTGCAATCACACGAGGTTTATTGACAGGAACCAGCACTGTGGCCGAGACTCATAGCCCATGCAGGGGAGGAGTTCAAACCTGAGTAGCTGAGAGAGGAGGTATTGAAGGGAAGAAACCACAACCTAAAAGTCATTGGAAAATTCCGAAAATACCAGTCATCATTGAAAAATTCTGAAAATACTATTTCTCAAGATTATAATCTAACGTTATGGTCAGCTAATTCCTGGAACAGAGTCACTAAACCAGCTAACCTAGATTTTTGGCTCTTCTCTTCCTGCTAGATTTTTGGCTCTATTTTTCCTGCTAGAGAGGTCTAGATTTATCTGCGTCTTTCATCTCCCCACTTCTTCTAGTATCTAAGTTCTAATCATAGAACTAGATTTCAATTCCCAGCAACCACATGGTGGCTCACAACCATCTCTAATGAGGTCTGGTGCCCTCTTCTGGCCTGCAAACATACACACATACAGAATATTGTATACATAATAAATAAATAAATATTTTTTAAAAAAAAAGAACTAGATTTCAGTATCTTCTTAACCTTGTAAAGCGCTATATTGGTGGCATAACATCAAAATCTGAACAGCACTTATTCTTTCTCTAATGAAGGTAATTAGTTTATTTAATATACATGGACATATAATCAGTAGCAGAAGCAAAATTAGGGATGGGATAAGGGAAGATATCAGAGCAGTCATCCAAGGAGATCTATTAAACCAGCTCTCAACCCATCCCTGATGCGCTTCTCTGTCTCTTTGTCTTTTGTCTACCCTTTCTCTAAGTTTACTCATGGAGTCTTTAATTACTCCTGAATGGTCCACATAGAAACAACACTCCTCTCTGAGAGCAGCACATAATCCTCCATCTTTTAAGAATAACAAATCTAATCCCCTCCTATTCTGTAAGACCACTTCTGAGAGGGAAGTCAATGACTTCGAGTTTGGAAATAGATTGTTCTAGAGCTCTCAAATCTTCATCCATGGCTATTCTTAATTCATTAAAGTACTGAGGGGCCTTTCCCAACACCAGCAGCTACCCCAAGGCCCAGGATTACTGCTAGTGTTCACGAGCTTGGCAAGGGGCTGGATATTGAGACACACAGACACACAGAGACAGAGACATGGGTCATCCTTGAATTCCCCAAGAATATCAATTTCATTGTGTTGCAGGGCAGCTTATATAGTGCCTTCCCTGACCAATGGCAACACCCTTGCTCTCAGCTGCAAGCCCACCAGAAACCACTCCCCTATCTCATGCTCAGAGCAGCTGCAAGCACAGGAAAACAAGTTGTTTACAGGAAATTCAGGGTCTGGGGATCTGCAATCACCAACAGGGAGGTGATGTGGGATGTCCTTCTTTATATGTGTTGTTCTTTCTGGTTAATAAATAAAGCTGCTTTGATCTATGGCAGGGCAGAATATAGCCAGGCTGGAAGAGATATATAGAAAGAGAGTGGATAGAGTCAAGGAGACACCATGTAGCTGCCAAAGGAAAAAGGTGCCAGCCAACCACTAAGGAAATAAGACATGTTGAAAATGAGGTAACACCATGGCCTCATGGCAACACGTAGATTAATTTAAGATAAAAGAGCTAGCTAGAAATATGCTTGAGCCATTGGCCAAACAGTGTTGTAATTAATACAGTTTCTGTGTTATTATTCAAGTTTGGACAACTGGGAAACAAATGAGTGGTCTCTGTTTACATACTATAAAGCAAAGGATTACTTACCCTTATTGAACTGGAAAAAAGCAAGTCTGTTCCTAGCTTTAGTTGTCATGAAGGCCATGGATGCTAACCCTACTGTAACCCTGCTAATAATGTCCCAGTTGCATACTATTGATACTCAATTACTGCTGATAGCATTGGTAACTTTCCTACCAACCATTACGTTAATACTAAATATCCACACTTGTTTATCTCAGCAACCACACACATTTAGGGCTTCTGGATCTTCTGCCCAAACACCATTTTAATAAGTCATCACAATGACCCAGCATCATCCAGCTTTTCAAAGTGTTTTCAGATAAACCTCATCCTCAAGCATCTCCTGAGATGGACAAAGACGAGCACTGTTGTCTTATATTGCTTTGTTTTTCATCAACTTCTTTTTTAAGAATCACATTTACTTACTGTGTTTGTACACGTGCACATGCCATGGCACGAGTGTGACTAAAGCTGCTTTGGTCAGAGAACAACTTGCAGGAGTCTGTTCTTTCCTTCCAATGTGGGTCCTGGGGATTGAATTTAGCGCATCAGGCATGAAGTCAAACACCTTGACCCTATGAGCCCTCTCACCTCACCAACCCTGAGTAGCTTGCTTCAGTTCTGTCTTAGTTAGGGTTTCTATTGCTATCAGGAGACACCATGACCACAGAAACTCTTATAAAGGAAGAGCATTAACTGGGAGGCTTACACTTTCAGGTTAGTCCATTATCATCATGGCAGCATGCAGGAAGACATGGTGCTGGAGAAGTAGCTGAAAGTCCTATATCTTGACTCAAAAGCAACAGGAAGTGGACATGAGACAATGGAAGTGGCTTAAGAATATGAGACCTTAAAGCCCACCTCATTTCTCCAACGAGGCCACAACCACTCTAACAAGCCACATCGCCTAATAGTGCCACTCTCTTTGGGGACCATTTTCTAAACACCACATATTGCCCCGCCCCCCTCTGTTTTAGAAACATGGTTTCTTTGTATAGCCTCTTCTGTCCTAGAAAAGCTCTGTAGACCAGATTAGCCTTGAACTCGCAGAGGTCTGTCTGCCTCTGTCTCCCAAGTACTGGGATTAAAGGCATGCGGCACCACTGCCCAGATAGTTGATTTCTTAAAAAATAAACATGCACTTGGTAATAAATTTATGTAGAAAGGTACTTGTAACCTTTTCTTCCTAACTCTTGGGTCATTTCTGGTGATTTTTAAAAGTGCATGCCTTTAATCCCAGAACTGAGGAGGCAGAGGCAGACAGATGTCTGAGTTCAAGGCCAGTCTGTTCTACAGAGCAAGCTCTGGGTCAGCCAGGGCTACACAGAGTAACTCTGTTTTGGGAGAAAAAGTTTCAAAATAACCCTTTATAAATTGTTATGCACATACTAGCACAAACCTCTTGACAAATGCCCTCATGCTCCGATCACCTCCTCCCCATAATGTTTGGTAATGCTGCCCAAGTTACTCTTGAGTTTTGAACTCATGGACCCAAACAATCTTCCCACTTCAGCCTCCTGAAAGCTGTGACTCAGGTGCCTGCCAGCACACACAGTTTGTGTACACACTTCAAACACAAACTCTTAAAACATTTCCCATAGGTACCGGGTAGGTTCATGTCAACTTGACACAAGCTAGAGTCATCTGAAAGGAGAGAACTTCAAGTGAGAAAATGCTTTTATAAGACAGGGCTGTGGGCAAACCTGTAGGACATTTTCTTTATTAGTGATTGATGGGAAAGGGCCCAGCCCCGGTTCTGTAAGAAAGCAGGCTGGGGAGCAAGCAGCTCCCACCATGGCCTCTGCATCAGTCCCTGCTTCCAGGCTCCTGCCCTTTTTAGTTCCTGTCCTGATGAACAGAGCTGTGGAAATGTAACCAAAATAAACACTTTCTTCCCCAAGTAGCTTTTGGTCATGTTTCGTCACAGCAATAGCAGCTCTGACTAAGACACTTGGTTTGTACCTTGCTTTTTTTCAATTAATTGTGTATTTTGGTAGTTTTCAACAAGCATCTATAGTGTATCTGGACAGTGGTGGTACATACCTTTAATCCCAGCACTCAGGAGAGGCAGAGGCAGGCAGATCTCTGAGTTTGAGGCCAGCCTAGTCTACAGAGTGAGTTCCAGGACAGCTAGAGCTACACAGAAAAACCCTGTCTCAATAAGCAAAAAATGAAAGAAAGGAAGGAAGGAAGAGAATCTACTGCATTCTGTCTCATTCTTTTTGGTCAGTCTCTTAGTGACAATTATGTGGGTTATTTCTAGAATTTTTTCCTACAAGCAATGCTAAAATGAGCACCCATATAGAATGTTAGCGAAGACTTACATAGTATCTTTTGTGTATATATTCATATCAATGTTATAATTATCCCATGAGGTAGAAACCGTTGTTACTATGTTTTCCATGTGAGACAATGGGCATAAATTTTAAATAATTTACCCGAATTCACGCAGCATGGGCTTTCATTTGCACTGGCTCTTAGACTACTAAGCACTTCACAGATGCTGACACATCTGTATTGCTTGTTGATGATCAGAACTGCAAAGCCTGGAAGCTCTTAGCAGCTGAAGAAACTGATACCATGGATTGGAGAGATGGCTCAGCAGTTAAGAGTACTGATTGCTCTTCCAGAGGACCCAGGTTCAATTCCAGCACCCACATGGCAGCTCACAACTGTCTGTAACTCCAACTCTAGGGGATCCTACACCCTCACATGGATATACACGCAGATGAAACACCAATACACAAAAAATAAAAATAGGTCATAAAAAAAGGAAGGAAGGAACTGAGAGCAGAGTAGCCATGTCACGTGCATGGTTCCATTTCAGGGAGCAGTTGAGCAGGAGAGGAAGCCAGGAAGCCAGGCCTGGTCTTAAATCTCAGCCTGGGATAGAGAGTCCACATTGAGCAATGCTTTAGAGGAAATTTTTCAGAGAAAGAGAAACAGGTGAGTTTATTTCTCAGCCCTCGGCTTAAGCATCAGTAGGTGACGGTATTGGCACAGATGCCAGCACAGAGTATCTTTCATGTAAAATCACCTTTTGTAAACTGCAAGTTTAGGGATAGATTCCATCACATTTTATCCACTGTTGCCACATTTTTTTTCAATTACCCCAAAGAAAATGTGCTAGTCATGAGCTGAAGGTTTAGACTGTGGTATGCCAAATTAAATCCTCCACAACTACTCATTTACCCTCAGGTGGCCCAGAGCCAGCCCCTGCCCCCAACTCCGAGTCTGCACAGCTGAACTCTGTACCTGGAATTGGCCTCCAGAGCACTGCACAGTGCCTCAGGATCTCGAGCCTCCTGCTTTAAATAGCTCAAGTATCTCCTTCAGATCCCCCAAGTATCTCTCACTCACACCCCATCTGGTAGAAAGGCCATGGATTAAAAGGGCAGGAGGATTTTAGAACCATCTAGCCCAGTCCTCCACCATCACCTCAGGCCTCATGGCCTTCTGACTACTTTGCCACTTAAAATCTCCTTTGAGTCCCAAGAGAACAGGCATTGCACCTCATGTCAGTATCTCCAACACCTAGACAGACAGAGTGCCACCCACAGGCCTGTCCAACCCTCCTCTCCATACGTGGAATCTCCTCTCTCTGACTAGTTCCATTATTTCCCAGGAGACACCACTTCTGTAGCTCTGAGGAGGCTTATAGAAGAGTCATACCCCTGGTGTTCCCTACCAAAAAGAAAGACTGAAGCAGGTTTGGGCACTTTTTAAGTTCATTCATTCACTAATAATCTACCTAGCATGTCAGGCGCTAGGTGTGTAGGCCTGGACAGACAGAGATGCAATCTCACGCAGAGCACAGAAACAACACATGGTTGTACACTCCCAATAGGTACACTTGACAACATAGAGATGGACAGTTGCAAGGGAACTGTCACTTAGAGTGGGGAGGCCATGATGGCATCTCTGAGGGAATGATATTTAAACTGAGATCTAAAGGACAAACGGGACCCAGCTACTTGCAGAATGGGAGGAAGAGAAGTTGAGGTCAAGGGAACATATGCAAAACCTCCAAGACAAGAAGATCATGAAACAGGAGACTCCTCTGGTCTCCTTGGTCAACAGTCTCCTCAGCCCTCCTTGGTTTCCAGCTCTGACGCAATTTCAAACACACCTGCAGTTTTTAGCCTCCCACCTCAGGCACATGAACACCAAGTACAGCCTCAAGGGATATTTATGCCCTCCAGACAACCCTTAATTTGGGGGGTAAGAGCTGGTAGACAAATGCACCAGGCTGGCAGCACTTAGCAGTTCAGGGAGACACCCTGAGTGCAGCTCAGGAGATCTCTGCAGAGTAGAGGCCGGCTGCCAGGACCAGCAATCCAAAGAGTGCTCACTTGGCTGTTTTCTTCTCTTTCCCGGTCTTCTCACCCCCTTTCTCCTGGATCCCTGCCCAGTTTTCAGCTGTGTCATTTCAAAGATGCACATGCTAAAGGAGCGGACCAAAGATCTGAGCGAGGAGGAGCATCACACCAGACGGGTAGGGTGGTGGCAGACCCCAGAGAGATGCAGACGATGGCGGGCATGCCATCCTCTGCTCCTTGGTAGAGAGCAAGCAGATGGGCACAGTGGGTAGTTCTAACCGTAGTCCAGGCGGCAGAGAATGGAGGTTCACACTGGGAGGCTAACAGGGGTGGTGAAAATAAATGGGCAGCTTGGGATGGATTTTAAAAGAAGGATGGCCAACACTGCTTATGGATTGGGAAAAAGAAAGGGACCAAGGATGATGAGGAACCGAGCGGATGGTGGTTGCCTGTAAATGGAAGGAACAAGACTGGGCAGGAAAACTAAGCGTGTAATTTTGTCCTCACAAATTCTGAGATGTCTGCATGATAGCCAAACAGAAACACCAAGTATGCTTTGAGATGTGTGAGTCAGGATGCAGTGTATGGTGAGAACTATAGCCTGGGGACCACCTGTGCGTGCATGTGATGTTTAAACCGGAACTGGATGAGTTGGGCTACACAGATCAGGTGGCTAGAGCAGAGGGAGGGGCTGTGAGGGAACTCCCTCATCTGGAGTTGAGATAGGAAAGCAGAGGCAAGGAGACCCTGTAAATTAAGTCACTGGGGATACAGGAGACTGGTGTTCTCGCAGCCTAGAAAGGAGTGTTTCAAGATAGAGGGGTTGATGACTGTTTTGAATGCTGCTGTTATTGCCTCTTGTATCTTCTTTAAACACCTCCTACCTGCCCAGATGTCCTAAGTATAACCAGCTATGAAACCACAGAGATGGCTGGAGGCAGCCACTAAATACAGGCTCTGGTTTAGGATGCCTCTTACACAGAAATCCTTGGACCTCTGGTACTCCCTCAGCCACTCTCTTTCCCTCTCTCTTTTTCCCTTTCCACCGCTCCCTTCCCCTTCCTCCCCCATCTCTCACCCTCCCTCCTCCTCTCTCTCCCTGCCTCTTTTGGGTTTTTGGTTTTTTTTGTTTTGTTTTGTTTTTGTTTTTCGAGACAGGGTTTCTCTGTGTAGCTTTGGAGCCTGCCCTGGTACTCACTCTGTAGACCAGGCTGGCCTCAAACTCACAGAGATTTGCCTGCCTCTGCCTCCCAAGTGCTGGGATTAAAGGTGTGCATCACCACCACCCGGCTCTCCCTGCCTTTTTAAAAGTTTATGTCCCTCCCCTTTATGCTCCCTTCTGGCTCTGGTACATGCATTTGAGTGGTCTATCCCAAAGAGGCAGTTAAGGAGAACACGATATCCTCTCCTACCATCGTAGGCTTTTCTTTCTTGAGTCTACAGGTCCCAGCTCTGGAAGCGTTCTTTACTTCTAGACTCTGCCTCCCATCCCTCGTTTTTCTCTCCATCATTGCTCTCTTCTCCCATCATCCTTTGTGCTTTCCCTACTTCACTGATGATTCCATGTGAGACCCTTAGCACAACCACAGGGATCCCAAATCACTACATGATTGGCCCCTGTGTATAATAATACATAGGGACATGGAGACCAGTCCTAGGAAAGCTTGTTGAGGTACACGGGACCTTTCTTCTGATACTGAGAAAGGATACCAGCTGCAAAATTGCACAGGTCTATGGCAGGATGCTTTCTAGAAATAAATACTTCTTCAAGAACTATAGGCTACATTAGCCAAAATAACTAATATTATACAATCATATCTGAGTGGGAAAAAATCATTTCATGCATATGCCTGAGAAGATAGGATCATCATATATACTTGGACAAAATGAAGGAATATGCATTCTACAACCATATTTAAGGGTAATCAGAGACAATCCCCCTCCCCTAAGCCATCCAAACTGCTTGCAGCTAAACAAACTGCCTTGAGCCATGGTTTTTGAACAGAGGTCAACTCTCTGTTCAAAATTTTCTGTTGCACGAGGAGGGTGGCCCTTTGTTTGTCCTGGCTGCCCGGCTAGCTTACACCCGAAGTAACCACACAAAAACTGTATTAATTAAATTACTGCTTAGCCCATTAGCTCTAGCCTCTTATTGGCTAATTCTCACATCTTGATTTAACCCATTTCTATTAATCTGTATATTACCATGAGGTCATGGCTTACTGGGAAAGATTCAGCATGTCTGACCTGGTGGCTCCATGGCAGCTCTCTGACTCTGCTTCCTTCCTCCCAGAACTCAGTTCTGTCTTCTCCACCTACCGAAGTTCTGCCCTATCAGTTCAAGCAGTTTCTTTATTGATTAACCAATGAAAGCAACAACACATAAACAGAAGGAACTCCTACACCAATTTTCCACATCTTTCTTGCTTACTTCATCTCATCATGCTCCATTTAGAGTGTCCCTTAAGCCTATCACACTACTGTCCATCTGCCCACCACAGATACAGCCCCTTCTCCCAACAGCCACAGAAGTCAAGCGGCTTGTTAATTTGCACCTGCTCTGTAGTCTCTACCCTCAAGCCACACCTCTTCCTGGAGTCCAGCCTCCATACTTCCTTCTCTTTTAAAAACCCCTAGGTATCCATCCAGAATTTAACCTTTGGCTTCATCTTGGATTGTAATCACTTTCTGTATTAGTCTGAATTCATTCTGCTATGGAAGTGATTTGCCTTCCCAGTGAGAAATCCACACACTTAGATTAATAAAGGGCTGGGCGGTGGTGGCACACACCTTTAATCCCAGCACCTGGGAGTCAGAGGCAGGAGTTCAAGGTCAACCTAGTCTACAGAGTGAGTTCCAGCACAGTCAGGACTACTCAGAGAAACCCTGTCTCTGAGAGAGAGAGAGAGAGAGAGAGAGAGAGAGAGAGAGAGAGAGAGAGAGAGAGAGAGAGAGAAGCTCTTTACTCGGGCGGGGTTGGGGTGGGGGGAGCATGTGGCCAGCTATAGCTGTAGCTAATGCCGAAAGAAGAGCCGACCTCAAATACAAGATTTGACTAACTTAAATACACCTTAGACTTGTGCATTTTACATACTCTCCCATCCTTAAGTCTTATTCAGGTCCCGGCCCCAGGTTATACTTTTCACAATTTAAACAGAGACAGGAGACAGCAAGCTTGGCTGCTTGGGCAGATGGGAGATTTACACAGCAAAGATATTGCCAAAATTATTTCTTAAGCACACTAGTGTTGTCCTTTTCAAACAGCTGTTACCTGGGTCGTGTTGCCCGTCCATCTGGCAGAACTGTGCTTTTCTCAAAAGGAGAAAGGGGGGAGAGGGGCTATGGCAGACTAGGGCTTACCACTGACTGCGACCCTGCGCTGCCCCCTTAGAGGCAGGTTCTTTGGCGATGGGCCTGATGGTTGGTCCATCCTGGTGAGCAAACATTTACATCCTAGCATCCTACATGGCCTGGCTGATGCCACTTATCTGTGAGGTATTTTGAGGGCAGCACTTCCTTAATTCTACTTTGTGATTTAAAGTCTCCTAAGCAAATACAATCTATTAACGTCAGTTCTAATACTTTGAGTTTCCGCTACATCGATTCAAATAACAAGATCTTTTTCAGTCTTACTGACTGGATCCATCTCACCAGGATGTTTTTTTTTTTTTTTTTTTTTTGCATCTTCTGATATATTCTTTAATTTACTTCTTTTTTTTTTTATTACAAGAAAAATTTACATTTACCAGGATGGTTTTGACGCTATTTAAACTTGTCCTAGTTCCTCTTGTACTCAGGGAGTTCATCTCTTAGCTAACAGATCCAGCATCTCATGCTCCCCTTGTCCTTGAACCTGTTGTGTTAGTTCACACTGGGATGCCTGCATTCTGCCGCCTTATTGTCTCAGCTAATCTCTTCAAATGTTCCAAGGGACAGGGTCTCCTGCAAAGAAGAGTTCAGCTGACCTTGAACTCTTATCCTTCTGCCTCAACCTCCCAAGTGCTGGAATTACAGACTTAGCTGCATGCCTAGCCCTATCCATCTTCTATACTTCCACCTCCTGGTTGAGATGTCCCTGGTCTCCACAGCATTCTGTCCTCAACACCTCTTGGCCCACTCGGTAAGCACCCGTTCACTCACGAGCAGGTGCTTTGCGTCTTTTGTGCTGGTCTACCCAACATTGCAACCATTGCCACTACAATGAAATCATCTACACTGTTGTGGGATGTCCACCAGAGAAGACTGCTCGGACATGGGTTTAAGCCAACAGAAGTAACAGTAGTCTTAGCTGGCTGGCTACTCTGGGTGTTTGGGATTCTGTAGCCCAAGCCTACCTCAGGGTGAATTTTTAAGCACACACACACACACACACACACACACACACACACAACCCACCATATCTTGGGTTGACATACTCTAGTTAACAAGAATAGTTAGCCAGAAGAGAAACTACAGAAACCAAAAGCAAGGTTAGTGCAGTTAGAGCCTTTCCCAGAACTATGGACTTTGATGGATTAGGTCTTTGTTTTCATCCTGGCAGGTGGTACTGTCTCCTGTAGTTGGTTGCTGTTTTACTTTTTTGGCTCTTTGCTCTTTGGGGAGCCTGCCACCCAGTTCCCAAATAAATAATACACAGAGAGACTTATTATTTCTTATGAATGCCTGGTCTTAGCTTGGCTTATTTCTAGTTAGCTTTCCTTAACTAATTATCTTGTCTACCTTTTGCCGCTAGACTTTTTCCCTTTCTTCCATTTGTATCTTACTTCCACTCTTACCCCACAGGTGGCTGTGTAGCTGACCCCCTAACCTTCTCCTCTCCTTGACTTTGTTCCTTCTTCTGATTTCTCCTATCTATTCTCTCTGCCTGCCAACCCCGCCTATCCTTTCTCCTGCCTTGCTTATTGGCCATTCAGCTTTTTCTTAGACCAATCAGGTGTTTTAGACAAGCAAGTAACACAGCTGCAGAGATTTAAACAAATGAAACATAAAACAATGCAACACGTTTTTGCATCATTAAAACAAATGTTCCACAGAATAAGCAATAACACATCTTAAAATAATATTCCACAACAGTCTACATGCTGAGTTTAGGGCCTGATTGGTACTTCCATCATGGAGTTAGGTGTGCTAAAAGCTGGGGGCCTCCTAAGGTCTGGGTCCTGTTACACATACTTATTTATTAAAGGGTTGAATAAATGAGTTGCTGGTTTCCTGCCCATTGTCTTTCCTTCTAAACTGGTACCATAGCAAACATGCTATTAGAACCATATCTTGTATCTTTTCCACCAAAAGTCACCGTGGCACTGGCTGACAAACAAGTCTAGCCTCAATTCAGAGTTCAAGTCTGTGGCAATCTGAACTGTGGTCTGTGCACACTGCAGATCTACTGGATGTTTGTCTGTCTTGTAGACTTGCTGACTCTAACCAGAACACTCTAGCTGATGAGTACTCCTAGCAACGATCAAGTCTGCCCCAGCCTCAGCTTAAAACCCTTCTGTTCTATAAAGTATTCTCAGATTTCCCCTCTGTCTGAATACTGATTGATTTATCCCCTCATCTCCCTTTACAATATTGTCATATCTCATAATTCTCCTTGCTGTTTGCTTTTTATCAGGGGAATGTGTCTGTGCATTTGGGAGAACAGGCAGAGACTGAATCTCCATTAGAGCATAAGTGCCTAGATGATAAATAAGGCTTTCACAGCACATATGTAGTTTATACTCAGTAAATGCAATAAACCAAGAATTGTTTATTCCTACAGGCTGCGGGTGGCTCGGCAGGTAAAAGCTTTTGTCACAGAGCACAGCCTGATAATCGATGTTTAATCCCAAGAACACACATGACAGGAGGAGAGAACCAACTCTTGCAAGGTACCCTCTCACCTCCACACGTCTTTCTCTCACACACAATATAAATAAACAAATAAAATATGTTATACATATGAATAAATGTGTTGTGTGTGTGTGTAAAAAGTCGTGAGTGTGAGTTCCAGAACAACTTCAAGGCCTGGCTGCTTTTAACCTTGGGCAGATACTTTAATGTCCTAGGTCTAAAATAAGATTAATCATACTAGGGTTGCTTAAAATAAATAATCTATCATTTCCAAATGTTTCTTAAAAACCAGAGTGATTGGCATTTCTATTTTTGTAGTGTCCTTCTTGCTAGAGCTTGCATTTTTTTTTTTTTTTTTTTAAGAACCAAGCAAACAAAAGGCATGGTTGGTCTGATCAGAGAAAAGCCTTTTGTTAGAATCTGAAATGGTTACAGCTTGTATTCAGACAAGGTCGTCTTTTACCCTTGTTGGTTAAATGACGCTGCAAGAAACGTGCTTTTCCTAGCAATGGCCTTCAGGTGATCACAGTATTGGTGATGAATTATGAAAAGGTGGAAAGATCCTACTTTGCTCAGAGCAGGGATTTCACTAGGGGAAGAAACAAACGCAGGATGTGTTTAAAGCATGCCACAGTGTAAACAGTGAGTCTCTTGTTTGTCTTGGCCAAGGCTAGTAGCAAACACACTTAGTTGAGTGAAGTGTTAAGACACTCAAGACAGATCCAAAGTCAAGAGCAAAAGGAGCCATACCACTGGCAGTAACAACCCGGGTTTCGTACACAGCCAGTCCTCGCACTAGACGCTTGAGGCAGATATTACTAATTCTGTTTTACGATGAAGGAAATTACAGTTCAGTGCAAACTGTCCAAGGGATGAACCCAGGATTCAAACTGCTCTTTTGACTCAAATCCAGGGCTCCTCCCACCCAGCCTGAACAGGCACACCGAGGCTGCCTAAGGATAAGAAGAAAGGGAAAAGAGGGCGTGGGGCCTCAAAGGACTTGCCTGAAGCTTCAAGTCTCTCCGCCAAGCTGTTCCTCAGCCCCTTTCCCCGTGCCAGAGTCCTCTGTATCTATCAGCTAGGATCCTTCCAAACAGTGGCTGCGGCAAGACAATATACTGGAAAGTACTGAGCGAGGGGCAGTGTTAACTGAGCTAGAATCAACAACCAGCCCAGGAAAGATGGCAATCCGGGGAATCCTGAGTTGAAATCACAGTAGCTTCCCCCAGGCTCTCAGAAGAGAGGACTCAGTACCCCGAGACTGAAGTACTACAGTCAGAGGGAAGGCTCCTGGAAGCGTCCTGCCTTCCAGACTCAAGTCCGCCTTTGCACTGCCTCCATCCAGCCCCTCCTCTCCGAGGCTAGGCACTTTTATGGATCTTGTCACATTCTTAAACTTGAGCCTTGAGTTACGGTTCTCTACGTTCATGTCATGTGTTTCTACATCTTCTATTAAATCACAAGCTTCTCAGAGCAGGAAAAATGTTTACTGTTCTAATGGGAATGCCAACAAGCAGTATTTACTGAACACTTATGGGATGCTAGATACATTCCACCTGATAACATAACAATCTTTACAACTGCAGCTTTGGTGATATTCGTCCAAGTTTGTAAAAAATTATTTATTTTTATTTTATGTGCATTGATGCTTTGCCTACATGCATGTTTGTGTGAGGGTGTCAGATTCCCTGGAACTGAAGTTACAGATAGTTGTGAGCTGCCACGTGGGTGCTCGGAATTGAACCCAGATCCTCTGGAAGAGCAGTCAGTGCTCTTAATTGCTGAGCCATCTCTCCAGCCCTTCCCCTCCCCTGCCTCCCCACCCCTCCCACCCCCAAGTTTTATAACTGAGGAGGCAGAAAAGCAGGGGAATTGTTTGCTCAAGATGTCACATCCACATCCAAGCCAGGACAGATAGGGATCTGTCACGAGACTCTATGACCCCTCACTAATCTGGCAGGAACCACAGCAGTGACATTCCCTGGATGATAAAAAGACCTGGGATGCACCTAGTGAGAGGTCATGAACTTGAGTTTGATTTAAGAAAATGTAGTTTGATTCAGAAGGTACGCGGTAATGATAGTTACAGTGTTTATTTTCGGTATCTTACTAAATGTATTGTATAGTCAGTCCTTCCTCCAGGGAAAAACGTCTTTATTTTCCTTTCAATTTATTGGACAAAATTGGCATATTTTTTTTCTTCAAAAAGGGGTTTCTTTGCATAATAGTTCTGGCTGTCCTGGAACTCGTTCTGTAGACCAGGCTGGCCTTGAACTCACTGAACAGCCAGGGCTATGTAGAGAGACCCTGTCTCAAAAACAACAACAACAGCAACAAACACCAAAACAACAATAAAAAACAAACAGAACCAGGCATGGTGGCAAACATTTTTAATCCCAGCAATTAGTAGTCAGAGCAGGGGGATTTTTGAGTTCCAGGCCATCTGGGGCTACATAGTAAGATCCTCTCTCAAAAAAATAAAAACAATTAAAATGAAAATAGATGTTTATCATTATTTACAGAGGCACAAAAATTAAAATAGATGTTTTAGGTTCATTTATAAATTTTGTGAGAATCTTATTTTATATTCATGATGTGCGATTCCCCTCTGTATGCTATGAATACCAGTGGTTAATAAAGAAATCTACCTTGGCCTGTGATAGGGTAGAGTAGAGCTAGGTGTGAAAAACTAAACTGAATGCTGGGAGAAAGAAGGCAGAGTCAGAAGACGCCTTGTAGCTGTTGCTGGGAGCAGACACGCAGGAGCTTTACCCAGTAAGCCACAGCCATGTGGTTATACACAGATTAATAGAAATGGGTTAATTTAAAATATGAGTTAGCCAGAAATATGCTTAAGCTATTGGCCAAAAAGTATTGCAAATGATATAGTTTCTGTGTGGTTATTTCGGGGCTGAGCAGCCAGGAACTAACTAATGGCCTCCTACTACATATTCTAATATAAAATTTTTACTTATATAAATCTAATAAAATTATATTTTAAATTCTAATTTTTATATTTTATATATAAAACATAATTTTATATTTTAGAATCATTTTATATTTTAATATTCAATCTTTGACTAAAAAGTGTATCATGAATAATTTTGTAAAGCAACAAACTTGGGGTTGGGGATGTAACTCAGGCGGTAGAGTGCTTGCCTACCACAACAAAGCCCTGGGTTTGATCAAGCATCGCACAGACCAGGACTGCTAGTGCACACCTGTAATGCAACCACTTGAGAAGTAGAGGTGCGAGGACCATCCTTGGCTACGTGGCATGTTCCAGGCCAGACTGTGATGAATAGATTCTTTTATGAAATAAAATGGCAAGCTAGACATCTGCCTTTAATAAATCAAAATCTCTATTAATTCATTATAGACGATGAACTTACAGTCGTTTTAAGTCATAAAACAGGACAAAACACACAACTTCATTGAAATATAGAAGCAATCCTATAGTCTGTTGTCTGAAAATGAGGCAAAATCTAAAAAGATTTGCATAAAATAATAGATCCATAGTTATTTATGAAGATCAGCAGTACTCATCTATTATAAATAGTTCATCTAAAGAGAACACTTCTGCATTGCTGGTGGGAATGCAAGCTGGTACAACCCCTTTGGATGTCAATGTGGCGATTTCCCAGAAAATTAGGAAACAACCTTCCTCAAGACCCAATAATACCACTTTTAGGTATATATCCAAAGGATGCTCAATCATGCCACAAGGACATGTGCTCAACTATGTTCATAGCAGCTTTGTTTGCCTAAATGTCCCTCGACCAAAGAATGGATAAAGAAATTGTGGTACATTTACACAATTGGAGTACTACACAGCAGAAAAAATAACGAATTCTTGAATTTTGCAGGAAAATGGATGGAACTAGAAAACATTATTTTGAGTGAGGTAACCCAGACACAGAAAGACAATTGTCACGTGTAGTCACTCATATGTGATTTATAAACATAAAACAAAGGAAGCCAGACTACAAACCATAATCACAGAGAACTTAGACAACAATGGGGACACTAAGAGAGACTTACATAGACCTAATATACATGGGCAAGTATAAAAAGACAAGATCTTCTGAATAAATTGGGAGCATAGGGACATTGCGGGAGGGTTGAAGCGGGGAGGGGAGCAGAAAAAAAGTAGAGCTCAATAAATATCAATAAAGAAAAAAATCATAAAAATAAAGCAAAACAAACATCTAAAAATAAATAACTAGTTTATCTTTTGAGATATAAATAGAAGCAATAAATGTTTAATATTGAACACTTGGAAATTTTAGAATATAAAGAAAACAAAGGCTACTGACCATAATCGTACCCTTAAGTGCCTCATCTTTTAAGGTTGACATTTGTCAAGTGATCACTTCCATCCTAAGTCTGTGCACTAGCAAAGTTTGACCTAACAGAGTATCCCTAGACAATTTTCCAAAAGAGACACAGGAGTGAGAATTTGAGATAACAGTATATCCAGAGGTAACAAGGTGAGGGTCATAAAACCTTGACATTTAAAGCTGAGAAATACACAAGCAAAAATATAAATATAAATACATTTACCTCTTAATTAAAATATAAATTAAAGATGAAAACATATGCGAATTCATGTTTTAGGCAATTCTAGGAGTTTTGACACTGTAATCACTTGTAGAAATGGTGAGCATTTTAAAGACGACTGTCTCAGTTCATCCTTGTGATGTGAGTGTTAAAGTTCATTAAAAACTGTCATGGTAAACATGCTATGAGAGGAGACTTAGTTGGGCGGTGGTGGCACACATCTTTAATCCCAGCACTCAGGAGGCAGAGGCAGGTGGAATTCTGTGAGTTCGAGACCAACCTGGTCTACAAGAGCTAGCTCTAGGATAGGCTCCAAAGCTACAGAGAAACCCTGTCTAGAAAAAAAAAATGAGAGAAAGAGAGGAGAGGAGACTTCTAACAGGTGCTTAGGCCATGAGAGCGTCCTTGATTGAAGTCATCACTATGGAAGTGGGTTATTCCGAGAGACCTCCTGAGAAGAGGATGACTTCCGCCTTTCCCTCCATCCCTCCTAAGCACTTCCTCACTTGAGGTACTCTCCACCTTGCGATGAGGCAGTGAGGAGGTCAGTGCCAGAGATGGTGCCCTGCTTTCCGCACTCACTCTTTGTTCTTGAACATGGCATTAGATGCTAACTTGGCAATCTCCATGACTACCAGCAAACCCCTAGGGACAGTTACACCACTCAAAGGACACACTATTAAACTGCCTACTCAACTTTCATGCTCATGCACATATTAGTGTTGCTCTTGACACTTTCAGAGAAACTGTTTATGCAGAGACTCAAAGAGACGAGGCTAATACAAGTGCTGAGAATAAGTAACCATGAGTGTTCATGCCTAAGGGGAATGTCAGTATCAATCCAACTCCCCAGGGATAAAGAAAATAAGAGCCAGAGGATGGGGGGGGCTTTGTGAAATGCTGTCTCTTGCTTGGATAGGGCATGGCCATTTCATTTGTGAGATTACAACAGTTATGGTTACCTGCATAAGACCCACACAAGATCAAGCCAGGCAGCGTTCCAGCAAAATGAAGCCCTACCTCTAGCTAGGGAGCTACTGGCAGTTGATGGCTGTTGGGAGAGAAGGAACCATTTTTCCCCAGGGATGTGGCTGCTGCTAGGTTGCCTATGCTCCAATGGATGGCTCCATACCCGTGAGCATGTGGTCACTAGTTGGACTCATTGGGTTATGGAAGAAGAGGAAGAGGAAGAAGAAGAAGAAAAAAGGAGGAGGAAGAAGAGGAAGAACAGTGAGATGGGAGGAATATGGGAGAGGTCAGGGTGGGGGAGTGGAAGGATGGAGCTCGAGCAGATACATTGTATATGTATGAAATTGTCAAAGAATAAAAACTGGGGCTGTCACTCAGGGATAGATTGCTTGCCTTGCATGCATGAAGACCTAGGTTCAATCCCTAGGACTTGCAAAAACTAAGGCATTCTGTACTGTGTCATTATACTTATTGAGTTGACAAGATGGCTTAGCACATAAAGGTCTTGCAGCCAGGCCTGAGGAACCCAAATTCAACCCCTAGGACTCACATTGTGGAACATGTCTTTTGACCTCCACACTTGTAAGTGCTGGGAATTAAATCCAGGTTCTCTCTAACCCTAACCCTAACCCTAAACCCTAACCCTAACCCATAACCCTAACCCCTAACCCTAACCCTAACTGAAGCCACTTCTCCAGGCTCAAACAAGACATTTTTATAAACAAGAAAGAGGTTGCCTTCCACAAAGATACTCAGGCCAGGAATTGACAATGATATAGAAAGTCTGTTCACTGCCTGCGACAATTGCAGACCTTAGCCATTCTTCTACACGGTTCTTTAATGTGAACATAGTTCCCGAGCAAACTCCCCCGCCTTCTGCAAGGTCACCTCTCCCCAGCTTTGATGGTCAGCACTGGAGTTCTCTCTGTAGAGATCTACTGCATTGGCCTGAGGTACTTTCACTCCCCTCTCTGCTTATCGAAGGAAGGAAAAGACATTGGCAAGCCTGGTGCTAAGCACAGACATAAGTGATGGGTATATAGCCAGCCACAGGGCATATGGAGACGGGTTGCCACAGCAATGCAGCTGGCCCTGCTCCAAGCACAATTCCTCCTGGAGATGGCACATTTTTAAAGTTAACCACAGGTACATCTGTAATGTGACCTGTGGTGCTTATTACGTTACTTAATGAATGGGACGTAAGAGATCATAAATGGTTTATAGACAGACCTAAGGCAGGCCTTACTCCTTTGCAGTGTAGCTCAGTTCTACAGCTCTTGGCTATCACCCCTACCTAGTTCATCTCCACACTCAGAGAGCCACAAACTCAGATGGCTGAGGCAGGTGGTCCTTTATGAAGAACCAAAGCAGGTAACAGCCACTGCTCCTGAGATGCCACCTAGTCGGTACGATTTTAGAATTGAAACTTAGAACCCTTCAAAGTGTACATGTTTTATAATCATTATTTTTGTTCAGGCAAAATAATCAACCATAAAACCACTATGGAAATGTTTTATTAAGAAGAAAAATGATAGGGTTGGTGTTGTAGGAGGGCTGCTTGTTCATTTCCTGACTGCCTGGCATCTCGGACCCAAAGTAACCACACAGAAACTGTATTAATTAAATCACTGCTTGGCCCATTAGCTCTAGATTCTTATTGGCTAACTCTTACATCTTAATTTAACCCATCTCCATTAATCTGTGTATTGCCACGAGGCTGTGGCTTACCAGGTAAAGTTCTGGTGTCTGTCTCTGGTGTCATGGCTTCTCTTTGACTCCACCTTCCTTCTCCCAGCATTCAGTTTAGTTTTCCCCACCTAGCTTTGTTCTACCCTATCAGGCCAAGCCAGTTTATTTATTAACCAATGGTAATCACAGCGTACAGTGGGGAATCCCACATCAGGTTGGGGAGATGGCTCATCAGTAAAGAGCACTGGCTGTTCTTCCAGAGGACCTGGATTCAATTCCCAGCACCCACGTGGCAGCTCGTGACTGTAACTCCAGTTCCAGCAGATCTGACACCCTTGCCCAGACATACATGCAGGCAAAACACCAATAAATGAAAATAAATCTTTAAAATGAAGAAGGAGAAAAAGGAGAAGGGGATGGAGAAGCAGGAGAGGAGGAGGAGGACAAGGAGGAGGAAGAAAAGATGACGTACAATGGCCCTGGAAAGTTCTTCACCCAACACAAGAGAAGTCTGAGATGAGAAGCCCCCCTTTCAGTTAGGAGGAAAGAATGCTGTCATTGCTCTCCCCAGTCTGGCTTCCTTTTTAAAATCTGTGGTGTGGTCTGTTTATGGAAATCCACCTGGGTGCAAGCAGCCATGGTTAGTTCTCCTCGAATGGTTTTGAATTTACAGTTTCCAAGGTGTGTCTCTGATGTCAAAGGTTAAACAACTACTCACATCCTGCAGGTTCCCTCGCCCTTGCCCCTGGGTGCCCATACTTTCCCCTACGGTCCTTACCTTACAGTATGTGACATTTTGTGTTCTGCATTGTGTTTGTTTTTTCAAGACAGGGTTTCTCTGTGTAGCCCTGGCTGTCCTAGAACTAACGCTATAAACCAGGCTGGCCTACCTGCCTCTATCTCTACTGGAATTAAAGGTGTGCACACCATCGCCCAGTTTGTGTCCTGCATTTTAAATGGTATATTTCTAATAAAGATTTCTTTTGTGTGGGTGGAGTTAAGTCTGGTTCCAAACATTGTTCTCTGCTTATATTTCAAAACAAGGTATTTTGTATTGGAGTGGTCAAGTTTTTATACAAACTGAGTCACACAAATTATTTCAAGTGGAACACCTTCCTTTCCTACGCTATGGACCAAGACTCCAATCATGAGCTGTTTGATGGTCTTTTGTTCTGTCCTTTGTTCTATTTAATTTTTTTCATACAACATTTCTATAAATAAAGTGCCCTGGTGAATGTTATAAGAGAAAAGTATTACTTATGAGGTTTCTGGCAGAGGACAGCGAGCCCACGTCCTGGATGTAGAGGAAAGAGCGCTTCTAACCCATATGCGTCAGATGGACAGGGCCGTGGTGATGCTGATCTCAGCAGTTGGGGGGGGACTTGATAAGCAGAGGAGGGAAACTTTGTAAGCTAGGAAAGTCCCGGGAGGCAGCTCTTTCTAACTTTTTCTTTTCGGTGCTGTCCAAGAGAAGATGATTGGTCCTCAATGACCATATGACATCAGAAAGGAAGAAAGGGCAAAAGCTGACATCTTGGGTCACATTCAAGATGATGAGTTGCTGCCAAAATCCTTGTTTAATATGGAGTTAGACTATGTCACTTACAAAATCAACACACTTTTGAGGCCAGACTCAAATTACTAACATGAATAAAACTAGAAAATTGGAAAAGGCCAGTGCGATCTTAAAATCTACCAACTTCAGCTTAACACATTATTGCAAACTCTGCAGCTTTAAATAACAAATGTCTGTCTTCACAGCTTTAGTGAGACCAAAACCTGGGAGCAGCTTAGGTAATGGGTGGCTCTGATTCTGGGAGTTTTTATCTAAAGACTTGACAGGTGCTGCAAGGCCTCTTTCAGACTCACTGTCTGGCCCTTGCCCCTGCTCCTAGCTAACTGCTTGAAGAATCTCCTGTGCTCTCTTCCTGGGCTGGTGAACTTTCCCTCAGAGTCTGACCCAGGAGCCAGAGAGGTAGAGGGAGTTAGGATGCCTTTTGGGTCCTGGGCACAGCTCTTCATTCCTACCATCTTCTGCTCATTAGAGGAGAACCACTACATCCAGTCAGCACCAAGAAAACAGGAATTAACCACTGTGTGTTGGAGGTAGGATGCCAAACAATTTGTAACATATCTCGAACCACCAAAATGAACACTGAAAATAGAAGAGGGACCCAGTGCCATAGATGGAAGGGGACAGGAGAGGAGGGAAGGCATCAGCTTCTAGAACAGAGCAGAGGAGCATGGGAACACTCTTGTCCTAAATTAAGCACCATTTTAGGCACTGTACAAGAGTTGACAGAATCCTGTCAAGGATTCTCATCAATACCTCAAAAATCTAGAGTATTTGTTAGCTTTTCATCACTGTGAAAAAAATTGTTAAAAAATGAACCTAAAGGAGAAAGTGGACTGGATGTGGTGATGCAGGCCTCTGATGCTAACAGGGCAGGAGTGGGGAGATCTTTGCACTGAAGGCCAGTCCTTGGCTACATAGCGAGTCCTAGGCCAGTGAGGGATACATAGCAAAACAACAAAAAATTTTAATTAAAAATGAAAGGGAGAAAGGTACCTTTTGATTTGTGGTTTCAAAGGTATCAATGCATAATCATTGAGCTCCCTGTGTCCAAGGCTGGCATAAGACAGAACATTGTGCCTGGGAGGGCATGGTGGTGACCAGGAAGCAGAACGTCCTTCTAAGGCATGTTTCCAATCACCCACTTCCTTCAGCTCTACCTACTAAGGACTGTATTACTTCCCCCAAAGTGCCACAGACTAGCAAACAAGGCTTTGGGGGACATTTCATGTCCAATCCCTAACCCTGGGGAATGTCGGGAGTGGATGTGGCCCCGGGTGCTGGGAAGGAAGGGAGGCAATAGGAAAGGGAGTGATGGCGCACACACTCTGGGAAGAGCAAAAGGCTCCTCTGGGGCAGCTAGGGTGATGGTCCCAAACTTCGGGGTAATAGCAACACTGTTGCGGTTCTGCAGGCACCCGCGATGTGCCCTATGTTCCCACGTCTGCTCTTCAAGCTTCCAGTTACAGCCACCTACAAATGTCCGAAGTACCCATTGCTGTCTGAGCAGGCAGAAAGAACTGGAAAGTTCGTGCCTCCTTGGGGCAAGGGCCATCTGTTAGGATTCAGGCATTATGCTGGCCCCTGTCACCTGGCAGGATGAACCCAGGCAGTACCCTGGTCAGCCCAGGGTCCTATGGCTGCTATGTCACTACCTAGTCTGTATGTGCAAAGGACCCTTGAGAGAGAAAAACCCTGCCCATTCCTGCTCTGTTTCCCACTGCTCTTCTGGAGAGGCAGACTGATCCTTGCCTCTTCTTCCTCTTCCTCTTTCTCTCTATATCTCTCTTTCTCTCTTTCCTCCCCCACTTCCTTTATCTCAATAAAACTCCCACGTAAGTTCTGCCTGCATGGCGTGTCTGTCCCTCACCTGCCATGGGCTCTCAGGGGCCGAGTGACCCCTTGGCCCTCCAAGGTTCCTCTCCCACCGCTTTACAACATCACCTGATAAATGACTGATCATAGGCAAGTCCTCATTCTCGGGCTTGGTAACTGATGTGTCTTCCTGATCACATGGTGTGCTGTCTGCCCACAGATGTGCCCTCCTGAAGGAGGGTTCATCTGTATTTCTGTGCTTTGATTGGTTAAATAAAAAACTGCCTGGGCCATTTGATAGGGCAGGACTTAGATAGGTGGGGAAAAGAAAAGAGGATGCTGGGAAGAAGACTGGGTCAGAGCCAGTTGCCAGGAGGCTCCTGTCGCAGATGGATGCAGGTTAGACCTTTCCAGTAAGTCGCCCACCACGTGGTGACTTACAGACTTTTATAATGGGTTGGTTTATGAGGTGAGGGCTAGCCAAGAAGAGGCTAGAGATAGTGGGCCAGGCAGAGTTTGAATGAATGCTGTTCTCATGTGGTTGTTTCAGGTGCAGGCGGCCAGCAGCTGAGCGGGCCAGCGGCTGGGAGCTGGGAACACAACCTACACCTCTCCCTTAATTTACAACACCCTCCTCTAGCACCCCTTGACCAACTCTTTCCCTCCCTTCCCTTTTACTCCCCTGTAGGCCTCCTGGAACCCTCTCAGGGATGAAGTCCTCTCTGCCTTCCTTGTCTCAGGTTCTGCCTGTGGTGAAGACAACCTAAGAATTAATGAAAAGAATGTGATACAGTCTGGACCCAGGGAAATTCTGTTTCCCCAAATTCTAAAAGGCAGAAGGAACAGTGGCTCTCTGTGGTGCCTAATAGCATATCAAAGCACAAGCTGGCCTCCAGGGGCCCTCATATCACAAGGACCTGCCACACATTTCAGAGTCCTTGTTAGCCCTTCTCACACCACCCCCATCCCTAAACTTCTCCAGCTCATGGGCCTTCCTCCCTGAAGCTACTCAAGCCTGCTCCTTTTTGCCTTCCTCACTCACCTCCCTCTCTTTCTCTATCTTCCCCTCCCCCCTCTCTCCTCCACCCTTTCTCTCTTCCCCTTTCTCTCTGCTCTGATCCAGATTCTCTTAAGGCCAGGTCCAGTCTGCCGACCACACTTGATTTACTACTTTTTCTGCTCTGGACTCTACCAGCTGCCTCTGGCTGTTCTCTCCCTCATGTCCACAGCAAAACCCTCCTCTTAACCATATCGTGAGTGGTCATGTCATCAGCTTGCACAAATACAAACCCAAATGAAGGCAACAAATCATGATACAAACCAAACACAAAACCCCAGAAGGAAGAATAGAGGCCAGGCATAGTCAAAGGCTAC
Source organism: Dicrostonyx torquatus (assembly GCA_028555095.1). Classification (NCBI taxonomy): domain Eukaryota; kingdom Metazoa; phylum Chordata; class Mammalia; order Rodentia; family Cricetidae; genus Dicrostonyx; species Dicrostonyx torquatus. The sequence continues at coordinate 1,756,907 of JAQHUG010000354.1, forward strand.
CCACCTATCATTATATGCAGCATGACATCATTCTTCTTAAAGTAACCCCCTCTTACTGTGCAGCCAGCCAGCCATACATCCTTCTGTCCTCATCTACCTAACTGTAGATATTCATAAACTATTAGTCTAAAAATCATTCAGCATTGGACCTAATTTGTCTGCATGGTATAACATATATGTATATGTATATACATATTATGCACTTACACACACATATATGTTTATATAACACACACTCTAGCCTTCACATTTGTTTGTAATGTGGATATTCTTTGTAGTAAGCATGTATACTTTTTATGAAAACAACTGCAGTATTCTTTTCCCTTAAAAATCAAAGACTAGAGGTTGGTATGTGTGGTGTGGTGGGGTTGGGGTGGGTATATTGGTCAAAGCCTACAAACTTGTAGCCATTTGTTGGATACGTTCTAAAGACCGAAGCGCAACATGGTAGCTGTACTGTGATATGTGCATGATAGTGTGCTGTATACTTGCGATTGACCAAGAGGAGTGCTTAAGTGTTTTCATTACCAAAAAAGGAGACAGTGGGACATGACAGATGTGTTCATTAGCTTGGCTGTGCCTGCTTCACAGTTCACACCAAAGCATCAAAGAGTAGACCTGGAGTATATACAATTTTGCTGACTGCACATCAAATAAAGTGCATGAATAAACAAGCAAATGCCAAGTAAAAAAATGAGAAAACAACCATGTTGTCAGGTTGTAAATCAGTAATTTATTCTAGATGGTGTGGATACAGAGAATTATGAGTTCCTGTTATGACTTTTGCATGTAAACAAGAAATTGTCTTCTTCATTACTGCCCAAAAGTGACTATTTTTGCAGTTGATAACCCAGAACACTGATGAAAGACAACAAAATGGGCCATTTTACACAGTACAGTAAGACAATAGGTTGGTAAGACCTTTGCAGGAGATAAATTAACAATATAAATCAGAGGCCCTCGCAGTCTTGGTGGGTTTGTGCCACTAATTCTGCTTCTGTGTGTTTATCCTGAGGCTTGTTTTTCCAAAGCTCCTAGTACCAGAACCACCTGGCTTGTCCAAACACCTCTGAGTCAGCTTCCCTGTGCTCTGAGCTGGGAATGAGGCATTAACAGCTTCTCCTGGAGATTCCCCACACACTCAGGTTTAGACTCTCCAGGCATGGGAAACTGAGTTATCATTAATGCAGATTCCTCAGCAAAGATCAGGCTCTGCTCCCTTCATTGGGAACATCTATAAACAGCACAAAAAAAATGGTCATGAAGCTTTTTTAATTATTATTATTTGATCAGACAGTTTATATAAACAAACTTATTGACACACTATCTATGATAAAATTAAGATATAAGGGAAAGAGTCAGTGATCTTTCAAAGAATAACAGATAAAGAATGTCAGATAAAAAAAGCTATGGTCCATTGAAATATATATGTACACTGGTTAAAAGACTAAATGTAACCAGGCAGTAGTGGCCTGTGCCTTTAATCCTGGCACTTGGGAGGCAGAGGCAGGTAGATCTCTGAGCTTGAGGCCAGCCTGGTCTAAAGAGTGAGTTCTAGTGCTACACACAGAAAAATCCTGTCTCCAAAATAAACCAAACCAAACAAAAACAACAGTAACAACAACAAAAAACCTAAATGGAAAATAAACACGTACAAAAATACTGATTTTAGTTTTCTCTGAGGATATGAGTATAAACTATTTCTATTGTCTTCTGTGTTCCTTTTTGGTGTTTTTGTTGTTGTTTTTAATTAGACTAAGCATGAACTACTGACGAAACCAGAAGAAAACACGAAGTTTGAAAAGATTGATCCCAGTACCGGGGAAATGGGAAATTGCTGCCAATGTTTTGTCCACTTACATTGTGATTTTGCAGCATTAGCGAACGGCTCTACTCGTGCCTGTCTGAGCCTGAAAACCTCCTATGCCATTTCCATGACTGGTTTTGATTTGTCTGAAAGAAACAAGCTTTCAAATTTTTTGAGGTCAGGAAGATTCTTAACATTTTTTTTAGTCCTAAGATTTTTTTGTTATCAGATTTTATTGTGGTTCTTATGAACTTGGAATGCAAAACATAGTTGTCATGTAAAATATTAGAGAAATACAGAATATAAAGAAAGTAGCCTTAATTCCAGTTCTTTTCTTTGCTCCACACAGAGAAGCAGATGTGTATTATTGTGTTCATTGTAACGCTTTACATACTATTTCGCCTCTTATTATGGCTCCCTTCCCAAATATCTTAGACAACCTTCCATGTCCTCTCATGAAGAGCAGTGCCGTCTTTGCAATGACCGCAGAGGACATGGACGGAAGTTCCTCTGCTTAGTTAAAATGAATTCCTATGGCTTAGGCACAGTAGTCTGTAAGACTGTTGCTGCCATGTCAGCTACGTTCGTAACCTGACCTGATTTCCTTTCTACCAGCTCCCGTTTCCCATAACTGGCCTTTCTTCATCTTAAAATTTCTAGGATTCCTTTTTCCTTTTCGAGAGATCATTTAATGATTCATTTATTGTTATTGTATGTGCATGAGAGTTTTGTCTGCATGTATGTCTGTGTGCCACAGGCAGGCCTGGTGCCAAAGAGGTCAGAGAAGGAATCAGACCCCTGGGACTAGAGTTTCAGACAGCTGTGAACCCCTGTGTAGGAGCTGGGAACTGAGAACTCTCAGACAGCTGTGAACCCCTGTGTAGGAGCTGGGAACTGAGAACTCTCA
>JAQHUG010000354.1:1768301-1785025 GCA_028555095.1 Dicrostonyx torquatus
TTATGGGAGCTAGTAAGAAGCCTGAGATAATGGGCCAATCAGTTAATAACCTAATGTAGACTCTCTGTGTGATTTTCTTTGGGGCTTGCCGGCTGTGGGGTACTGGGCGGGACAGAAACCCCAACGAGCAGGCCCCTCATTGTTACATTTGGGTTTTGTTATTATTTTGTGTATGATGTTATAGAGATTCCTTGCATATTATAGATGACAATTTCTTGTCTGATAAAAGATTTTCAGACATTTTCTCCCATTCTATGAGCTGTTTGTTTGTTTGTTGCTAGTGTCCTTTGACGCACAAACTTTTTAAGCTTTAATAAATTCCAACTCCTATATTTTCCATTGCCCTTTCACTACTGAGCAGTCATGGCACTCATCAAAAATGGCGATGGGGGGGCTCAGTGGGTATGTGTTTGCCTTGCAAGAGCATGAAGACCTAAATTCAGTCCCTAGAACCCACAGAGAAGAGCCAGGTGTGGTGTATTCTGCCATTTCAGGGTTAAGGAGGTAGACACAGGAGGATCCCTGGACCCACTGGCCAGCCAACCTAATCTGTCATTCCCCAGACCAGCGGGAGGAGAGACTCTGCTTCAAAAAAACAAGGTGAATGGCTCCTGAAGAACAACTGAGTTAGAACTCTGGCTTCCACATGTAATTTTACACATACACATACACACACACTCACAAATACATGTGCTCACACACACTTTCAAAAAAAACAAAACAGAAAAAAAGAACAAGAAATCTAAAGATTTCCCTAAGAAGTTTGTTTCAGTGCTCAAATGAAAATAGTTCACATTGAAGACAAGAACAGCTGCTTGATTGTACCTCCTTTTGAATCTTATCTCTTTCTTTTGTTTTGTTTTTTTGAGACAGGGTTTCTCTGTGTACCCCTGGCTGTCCTGGAACCTGCTCAGGTGATCAGCTTGGCCTCATGCCACCACTGTGAGGTCTCTAACTCTTATTCTAAAATATAGCATAATTTTGAAATCTGTCTAAGAAGCAAGAGCCCCACAGCGTCAAGAACATTTATTTGTGACACTTTTCATGAACAATGACTGTCATATTTCTGTCCATCCTGTAATGTAGTTACTTCAAGTCTTCAATGGCTGGTCAGAAATTTTACAAAATTTGACCAAATGTATATAAAATTTTATGTGAAGAATCTCCTTAGCAATATTTGGTCTTGTCATCTTTCTCAGAATGAAAAGTCAAGCAGACAGTGTTAGAAGCTGAACTGAAAAGTATGAATTGGTGGAGACAGGTATGGGGCATTGCCATGCCAAGGTTTATCATCAGAACAGGGAGTGTGCCCCCACAGCGAAGAGGTCTGCCTCCTAGAATTATCTCTCCTCCATTGGGTAGATGTGTATAGACTTGACTCCACTAAAGACCTCATCTTTGCCTTCTTCCTAAGATTTGTGCTGTTTCTCATATGAAATTAGAAACTTGTGCAACCAAGCACAGGTCTTAGATTTGCTCTTTTTTTCTTTGGACTCTCCCCACTATTTCCTTAATTTGGAGACCATATTTTTCTCGTCAGACATTTATCATAATTATCATCATCATCAATGTGTATGGGTATTTTTGCCTGCATATATGTCTGTATATAATGTGTGCTTCTAGTGCCCAAAGAGGTCAGAAGAGGTGTCAGATTCCCTGGAACCAGAGTTACAGATGGTTATGAGCTGTTGTGTGGGTGCTGGGAATGGAACTTGGGCCATCTGAAAGAGCAGCTAAGCCATCTCTCCAGCCTCATTAAACAGACCTTCTTGAGACAGTCCACACAAAATCCTCTCTCCCGCTTCTTTTCTTCTCTCGCCATCATGAGACTTTGTTCCAGTTTTACAGCTGGTTTCAAAATGGCTTCAGCCAGACACATTTCTCTGCTGCTCTAATGTTCCTGGGGTTCAGAAACTGAAACATAGGAAGTATTAACCAATATTCCTTTTAATTAACTTCTGTTTGCTTTCCCACTCTGTTTAAAATGGAAACATTTTCTAACTGGAATATATTTGACAGGATTGATCAAAACTGTTTTAACTCCCAGAGTCCAAGTCTAAGAAATCTGAGACCTTACACAGATCTCAGAGGTTAAAACAGCAAACACCACTGACTAAACCGCTACTGGAGAACTCATTAGTTTAACTTCTTAGGCGGGGTGCCCACAGTGAGCTTTCTCTATCCATGAGCTACACCCACCTAATTGTAAAGAACAGAATGAGCACATTTTAGCCACTTGCTTTTAACATGCTCCAGGGAGGCAGATAGCTCCATTAGTCCATGTCATAGAAGATAAATGTACCCAAATTAGTTGCCAAAAATGCTTAGTGAGCATCAAAGAGACACATTCTGCTTTCCAAATTATTAAGCAGCCTATTCAAAACTACTGAAACATTCTTTTTTTTTCTTTTCATTGCATATCATTGACCATCAGCCAAGAGCAGCTGTCTTTCTCTGACATCCTGCAGTGATGCTCACAGGAAGTTCCCTTCTTCAATGATCAACACACAGAAAGGTGTGAAAGGGTACTTGCCATTTAGCAGCCCTCACATTAAGGATTTGACTGGAGAATTTTATGCACAGACACTTATGGACCCTGGACAGGCAAACATCTACATTTAGATGCATTTTTCTCAGTAGAATTAGCTTCTCTGTATAAACACATGGAAATAAATAACCAAGCCTGTATGTCTGATGTTCATTCAAATGCACCAAACTTGGTACATTGTGAGAGTCAGAAGCTGAGTCTAAGCCATAATGTGCATGGGGGGGGTGCACATGTGTGCCTATTTGTATTGAGGATAGAGGACAAATTTAGGGTCATTTTCCAGGAGGCTACCCATCTTGGTTTTTTATTTTTATGCATATGCCTGTGCCTGTGTAAGTGAATATATTTTATGTGTGTACAGGTACTTGCAAGAAGTCAAAAGAGGGTTGGTATGGGATTCCCCTCTGTATGCTGTGAATATGTTTTATTAATATTGATTAATAAAGAAGCTGCTTCAGCCTATGGCAGGGCAGAATAAAGTCAGGCAGGATATCCGAACAGAGATATATAGAGAGAGTACACAGATTCAGGGAGACGCCATGTAGTTGCCAAAGGAGAAGGACACCAGAAACTTTCCCGTAGGCCACAGCCTCATGGTGTTACACAGATGAACAGAAATGGGTTAATTTAAGATGTAGGAATTAGTTAATAAGAAGTCTGAGCTAATAGGCCAAACAGTGTTGTAATTAATATAGTTTTGTGTGATTATTTGGATCTGGGTGGCTGGGAAACCAAAAAGCATTCTCCATTTACAGAGTGTGTCAGATCCCCTGAAACTGGAGTTACAGGTGGTTGTTCTTGCCCAGCATAGGTACTGGTAGCCAAGGGAAGAACAACAAGCTTGATTAACCACTGAGCCATCTCTCCAAGTCTCCATCTTGTTTTTTAGGACAAAGTCACACATTGGTTTGACAAGCATTGATTTGTGTACGTTGGTCAGGCAGGGAGCCCCAGGAGTCTCCTTGCCTCCACCTTCCTGGTGCTGAGACTACACACATGCTACCATGTCTGTTTTGTTTATCTGTTGTTTGTTTTATAACATGGGCTTCAACTCAGGTGCTCCTGCGTGTGTGGGCAAGCATTTTATCGAATGAGTATTCTCTCTAGCCCCACTATGTGTTTTTAACGTGACATTTCACTTTATGTAGTAGAAAAATTGTCCATTTTTAAGTAATGATCAATTTTTGTTGTTGTTTGTTTGTTTATTTTTGGTGTTTTGAGACAGAGTTTATCTATGTATCCCTGATTGTCCTAGAACTTTCTCTGTAGACCAGGCTGGCCTCAAACTCAAATCTGTCTGCCTCTGCCTCCCAAGTGCTAGGATTAAAAGTGTGGATAACCATTGTTCTGTTTTTTTGGTTTTTCGGTAGCAGTATTTTTTAAAATTACATTTTAATTAATTAATGTTGTGTGTGGGCATGCTTGTGTCAGAGGACATTTGTGGAGGTCAGAGAACAGCTGGCAGTAGTCAGTTGTTTCTTTCCACTGAGCGGGCCCTGCAATCACGCTCAAGTCATCACGCGTGGCAACAACAGGCCCATTCACTCCCTGAGTCACCTCGCCAGCTCAGCAGCTCTGCTTTGAAATGAGACCCTGATCTATCTACATCAGAGTTAACCTAACAGCCAACAACTGAAGGTCCTCACCTTGTAGCAAGCCCCACAGGTGACAAGCCCTTTCTTAGACATCAGATGTCTGAGAAGAATAACTTCGAAACCCCCCTGGGAGGACTGAGTTCCTTCCCTTAATGGAAGGAAGGAAGTGAGAGCTTATTCTAGTAAACGTAGACAGAACTGCTTGTAAAACATAAGCCCATTCAGTAGCATAGCTTTGTCTGTAGTGACATAGCCATAGTCATAACTCCGCTCTCATTTCACTGCCCTCTCTCTCTTTTTTTTTTCTCTCTCTCTCTCTCCCCCTTCCCTCCTTTCTTTCTTCTTTTCTTTCTTTTTTTCAGTTTTTCCCAAAATGAGGTGAATCCTGGTGCTCCAATCCTAGGGGTCTGTTTTCACATAGCTCACTGAGAGCAGAGGCTCCACCATGGCCACTGTTTAGGGGATGGGTAACCAATCACAAGTGGAGTTCTGGTTAGATTTTTTTTTCTCTTCTGGCCACTGGGTTGCCTGGGATTGCTATAGCAAATTGCCACAGAGTGGATGGTTTACACAACAGAAATTGACTTTCTCACGGAAGTCAGAAGTCAAAGATTGAGGAGCTGGCTAGCCCAATTTCTGTAAGACCTCTCTCTTCCTGGCTTCCCTTAGGGCATTTTTGTTTAAACTTGTGTGCATTGGTGTTTTGTCTGCATATGAGGATGCCGGAGGGACAGCTGTGAGCTGTGGGTGGCTCCTGGAAATTGGACCTGGGTTCTCTGGAAGAGCAGCTGAGCCATCTGTCCACTTCCCCTCAGGGCCTGTATTTAGAGGAAGAAATTTCTGAAGTTTCTTCTTTCTTTCCTAAAGGCATGGACCTATCAGATTAGAGCCCCTCCCTCATGACCTCATCCAGACTTCACTGTTTCTACAGGCTTTATGCAAAGGCATAAGTTCCATCTAATGAGGCTAAGCCCCATTCCTAGATCTCCATCTTTAGCAGAGAATAACTCACCGTGCAATATTTCTTCTGGCAATATGCTTTTATTTAGTGTTATTAGAAACAAGAAAAACATGGTATTAAAAATCCACATGCAAGAGAGCTGTATCTCTCCGCACAGCAGCTCTGTATGAGACGGAGGGGAGAATTGATACTTTAAGTCTCCGGGCCTGCTATAAACCACAGAAGCATTTCTGCTGCTGCTGTAAGAAATCATACCACATGGGGGAGGGGAAACCTCTGCTTTTGTTCTGTATAGGCCCATTTTTTAATCAGCCCATCTTGGCAAGTCTACTTCCCTTCCCACCCAGCACTCCTCTGAACTAACAGCTTGTTCCTATTCTTAGCCTGGTGAGAATATTTGACTCTGTGATGTATTCTGGGAAAATCAACGAGAGCCATTGAATGTGCAATCAGGACGTTCATCTTAAAGGTGCGATACATTAGTGTCATGTAATACTACAGCTTTCAACTTTCAAAGTCGATTTTTCACAAGAAAGTCTAATTTTAAAAGTGTTGTATTTCCTGGACGTGGTGACACCCACCTTCAATCCCAGCACTGGAGAGGGAAAGGCAGATAGACCTTGGTCTATAGCATGAGTTCCAGGACAACAAGGGGTATACTGAGAAACCCTGCCTCAAAAAAACAAAACAAAACAAACAAAAAGTATTGTACTCATTATGAATATTATTTTTTAGTGGAAAAAACACATTCTTTCCTATTACCATAAGAGCATAACCAGACCCAGCTCTTTGAACACGAATATACTCTCATGTAGGGCATATATGTTCTAGATTCACTGGGATGGTATCTACTTCTGCTTTCCCATAGCGATGATATGCTCCACTGGAGAGCATTCTTGGAGACAGGCCTTTCATTTCCTTGCCGACTATTTGAAGTGTTGGCTGTGCACTTCACGGCTCCTCTCATCCTTGTACTTAATGGAATGATCGAAGAGAAATATAAGTAGATGCATTAGTGTGAAATTGAAACTCGTGGGTTTAGATTTAGAAGACAGTATAAGTCTAATGTTGAAACCATCCCTCAGTAGATAAGGGAGAAGAGCCCCACAGATATCAACATTGGCAGATACTACTCGAGTAGAAGACATAAAGTGGCTTAGTATGCACATAAATCCCATAGACTTCTTCTTCTGTGCTTTAAAACAAAGGGTCAACAGACAGTTGTTCCGCTGTACCGCCCAGGAAGTAATAACAAGGAAAAGGGGGCACATATTAGATACAGATAATATTTTCCCAACTGTTCTCAATTTGCAATTGGTTGAGTTCAAGCTTTTATCTTGTTTTAATATTAATTTCAGCTAAATAAACCAAGACAAAAAAATGACGATACTATGGGACTTGGTTGGGCACACTGATTGGTACAAAGAGCTCTTTGTTGTCCAGACTATTACACATTTCCTTAAAACCCAATGGGAAAAGTTACTATTATGAGGTTATCGATGTGGTTAGAATACATGAAGATCTCTTACTGGAATCTGCAATTTTGGCATCAGAAACTTTCATACATTGTCATTTGCTCCTGGAAATGCTCTGGGTCTTCATCCTTGTTAATACCTTTGCAAAAAGCTGTGCTTTGCTCCTGATACCAACAGCTTTTATTATTATATGAAATCACTGAGAAGATCAATTTGCATCAGTCATGTGTGTCTTTGAGCAGAAGTACTTCTTGGTAGAACTGCTTAGAGTATTTGCTTCAGTTTTCAGAACCCCTTTCCTCCAGCTAATGTTCTGTTTGCTGTAGCTAGTCCAGACCAGCGTTGGATGAATAGTGCCATGGGCTAAACATATGTATACGGCTCTGGCAAGGCCGTGAGGACCTAGAATTGTCTTTGGTTCTCTAACTCCCAAATAGAAACTTCCAGTGGCAGAGCTAGGGGAAGAACTGAAAGACCAAACTGCTTCTGTCTTTCTGCTGCCTTCCCCACTACAAGCCAGACAAGACCAGTACTTGGGTCCACCCAACTTGTGGGACTAGAACAAGTGTCCACCCAACATCCAGCTTGCTCTCTTTGTTTCAGAAAGCACCAAGCATAAAAAACGTTGTTCTCTGTGGGTACATCTCTTGAATTCCCACCAACAGGGTTTGGTGCTTCACTGTCTCCTTCCATGGTCTTGTTTGTCTGTCATCAGCAAGAACAATGCTGGGCATCACCTGTCTCCAACCACAGCCACAAACGGATTCCATTCTGGTACCCAAAGGGGGTCATTTTGTTTTCTTACTAAAGGCAAAGCCAGCATCTTCTTTGCCTGGCACCCAAAAGGTAGGTCTGTATCAAGAGTTTTTGGCAACATACCTACAAACAATAAATCAGCATAGGTCCTTATGAGGAGATTTGGCCGAAAGCTCTATTTCCTTCTTACGTGCTCCCTAGGAGCTTATGCATGGAGTAAAGTGTTGGCCCCATGAATTTTTCTTAGAAGTAAGAAATGGAAACTACTCCTCTGTATCTCGACCCCTATGGATTTTAATAACTGCTTTTAAAATAGCTTGTTTTGAAGGGAGCTTTGTTTTTCTCATCGCTTCCTCCCATCTGCTAGGCTTTGTAACAAAGCCATAATATGCTGTTATGAGCTTAGTTACTGTGTTAATTAATGCACTGCTGTGCTAGCAGTGCTTGCTGAGACAGCATGGCTAAGTAAAGGGGTTTGGACCACGAGTATTTAGTTACAATAAGCATTTCAAAAGAGTAAAACGTCTGTGAAAAAGAATCAATTTTGGAATTAAGACATTATTGCTTAGCTGCAGGTGAATTTTAAAGGATCAGGCCGAAGATAGATATATTTGAAAGCACTTATTGCTTAGAAAATGGAAGGATATATGAATAAAGAGATTCAGCTCAAACTTTTTTCTAAATATATTGACCAGTATACTGGTCCTATGAGTCCAGGAAAGGGTATTGGGCTTCCTAAAACTGGAGTTACAGCTGGTTGTGAGCCACCAACTGGGTGTTGGGTCCTCTGGAAGAGTAGCCAGTGATCTTAACTACTGATCCAACTCTCCAGCCCCCAAACCCTTATATTTTAAAGTATTCCTTCATTGCTTGCCCCAGCATAAAGCTAACTGACTTCTCTCCTTCCTTGGAATAGATTGTAAAACAGTGTGCATGCATGTGCGTAGGCGGACGTGTGTTGGGGGTAGATGATTGATACAGAAAAAAGGCAAGTTCCCTGAAGAGAGATAGAGAATATTCATCTGCTTCAAATAATAATTCTCTTCATACCTTTCATTCTCACTCTAGAAAGAAAGGAAATGAAGACCTCATCTTCCTGGCTTCCCAGACCCTCAGCTCTCAGCTCCCACTTTTCTGCAATTACATCAGCAGACCGCCCACCCCCACAGTGCGCCCTGTGTCTTCATCCCACTGCACTTTGCCACTGGCTAAACGAGACAGCCTCAGGTCAGAGAAGGAGACATTTCAGTGGTCACAATGTGAGCTTTAACTGGTGGGAAGGGAGGGATTAGGACTGAGGAGGACTCAGACCCAGTACCTCGCTCAGACAACACGCCAGTGTTTAGACAGCCCCTTTCCCATCATTCCAACTGTGCCCTTTTTGCTTTGATGCCACCACATCCACTCCCTGACTCACTCGGTCCTGCCCCCAACTTCATACACTGTCTCTTTGATGCCCTTTGTCATCAAGGGAAAGGGGAAATCGGCCTATTATTTGAGAGATTTGGCCTGGGTTACATATCAAAATGCTCTTTTGGGAGAGTGTTTTGAGACAGGGCTTCACTGTGTAGCCTTAGCTGTCCTGGAACTCACTCTGTAGACCAGGCTGACCTCAAACTCACAGAGAGATGTCATTTGTTGGTCTGCTTCTCCCCTTGTTGCTATTAGTGAGCCCCTTGAAGTTCCATCTTTCCAGCACGTTATTTACAGACCAGCATTAGCATACCATGCATGCCTGAGAAATGCTTCTGCCCCTTCAAGGTCATGTTAAGATGACGAACAGTCTAGCCCCTGAAGAAGCTGTGTCATCATTTAGCTATTATGGCTGGGGGAAGCTGAAAAGTGCTGCAGTCTCTAAGCCAGATGCCCAGAAAGGGAAGTGCCCCTCAAGGTACCAAGTGTACCTCCCAGGCCCACAAACACTACAGATGCTGAAGTAATAAGCTCACTCTCATCTGAGCAATGCTTCTGTCCACGCCACACACAAATCTAAGACTTCAAAGAAAGAAAACGATAACATAATGGGCTTAAAATTCACAATCTACAGCTCAAGTGGAAATAGTTTATTTCTCTATCAAGGAATTCATCTTACCTCTAAAGTCCCCATTTTCACTGATGGGGGCAAACTCAGTCATACCATTCTCAGGAAGACTCTACACTTTCAAGATCAGTCTCTTGGAGTAAATATTCATTTTAACTAGCAGCTAACTCCATCTACTTGGAGTCACACTCAATGTAAGAGCTGCTCAACAGCCTTCAAGAGTCTCTTTTCTCCCCCTCAGGGTATACCTGGACAGAAGAGACTCACGGAAGGGTCACATCTGGTTGTGCCCTTAAATACCTCTGTTCAGCCTTCATAACTGAAGGATGTATAGCTTGTCATCTGACTATGATAAAGGCCCAAGCCGCCACCCCTCACTCATGTAAAGCTTGGAGACTCTGATATCTGTCCTTTGGGCTGCCCGCCCTAGAACCTGAGCCGCAGTCACTGTGTGCCAAGACAAGATAAGCCCTACGTGCCCACTCTCCCACGTGCTGAAAATCCAAGTCCCTCTCTCCAGGCTGTGATCATCTCCAGTCCTCGCACTTCTCTCTATTTAGCTTTCCTTTCTGCTTGGTGTTTCTGAACACTACCTGTAACATGAATAATAAAAACCCAGAGACAGATGTTGGGGTTAAAACTGAAGATCAGAGAAGCAGAGCGCCAGTCACTGGAGAGTTCTTTTACCTCTACCAGTGCTCAGACCAAAAGAGCGATCCACCAAACCTCAGACTGCACCGCTCTGCACCAAACCTCAGACTCACCGAGACTGTACTGAACTCCTGCCTTATCGTCTTCTCTAGTGCTGCGATTAAAGGTGTGAGCTCTGTTTTCTTTTTAGACAGATTCAGTCTTGAGTAGCCAGGGTAGCCTTGAGTCCTGGGATTGAAGGTGTGTGCCACCACTCCCTGGCCTCTAGTGCTTATCTCTGCACTACACACAGAAAATATCACTGCAACTATCCAGATGGTGGCTCCTCAGGACTCCTGAGAGAAGAATTAGAAGTGCCCCTTGGTCTAGTCCCCCTAATTTTACCTAGAAGTCTCTCTGCTACCAAGAAGAAAGGGAGGAGCCTGGAGCTACATTGGAAAATGGACCAGACAAATACTTTCAGCTAAACCCTTTTGAATTTTTCCTCTTCTTGTCATCTTGTTGGTTTTGTTTGTTATTTTGTTTTTGAGATAGAGTCTCACTATGTGGCCCTGGCTTGCCTGGCCTGGAACTATGTGTAGACCAGGGTGGCCTCAAACTCATAGAGATCTGCCTGACACCCCACACCTGACACCTGCTAGGTCTTTCCTGCCAGGTCTTCTTCCCTGACAGGGAATGGAATCCACACGAGCACAGCAGCTAGAGTTCCCTTGAGGGAGGAGAGCATGCACAACAATGGGGAACAGGGCGAGACTTCTTTGTTATTCTCAGCTCCATCCACAGATCCCAAGCCAAAACAAATCTTTCTCTTCTTTCATTTTCTCAGGTATTTTGTCATAAAACAGTTGGTGAACACCATCATGCCAGAGTCAACCTGGCTCTTAGAGGGGTGGAGGTTACTGGCTTTCCTAACTCCCCTTTAAGTATGGCCATCAGCTACTCCCTGACACTGGGGTAAGCCAGATGTACGAACATGTTGGCAATGGCTTGCTTTCCTTCTTACAGACCTGTAAGCCGACAGAAGGCAGGACACAAAGTTGAACAGTACTTGATTTTCTTTTTCATTCCTTCCTCTGCTATTCTTCCTCCCTCCACTGGGATCCGTACCCACTAAATTTTCTCTCGCCTGCTGAGAAGTGAGGGCTGTGTTCCCAGCTCCTAAGAGGGGCAGGCTGTGTTCCCTGGCTCCCAGCTCCCAGCCGCAGGCCTGCTTTTGGTCCCGGCTAACTTATACCCAAAATAACCACACAGAAATTGTATTAATTAAATTACTGCCTGGCCCATTAGTTTTAACCTCTTATACATATTAGGTTAACCCATATCTAGTGATCTGTATATCACCATGTGGTCGTGGCTTACCAGGAAGATCCTAACCAAAGTCCATCTTGGGCTGGAGAAACATGGAGTCTGTTCCAGTGCCTTCTTTCTCCCAGCCTTCCATTATATCTACTCCGCCCACCTAAGGGCTGCCCTATCAAAAGGCTGAGGCAGTTTCTTTATTCAACCAATGTAAGCAATAGAAATACAGAAGGACCCTCCTACACCAATGCTCTGCTGCAGAGGGTCAGTGTTGGGAGCAGGCAGAAGACAGATGCCCAAACATCACTCATTTGTCAATGATGTTAATAGTATGGATGGATCTGACAATGGTATTTGAATGCTGGGAGAATATGTTCTCATCCTTTATGATTTGTAATAAACAGTTATAGGCAGGACAAATTTTAAATTAATTTACAATAGTAATGTGTTTTCCATCACCCAATAATTTACAAAGCAACAGATAAGCCCAGATTTGGAACATTTGTTGATACGCATAGGGTGAATACTCCAGTACCAAAATACTAGTGTGACATCACTGAGCATAGATATGGAAAGCTGTGCCCTGGCACACCATGCAGGCACAGAAGCTGGAAGAGCAGCAGGAGTGTGGGACTTTAAAACGCAGTAAACTGATCTAAAAGTGATGGCTCGAGTAATCACTAGCTTTGTTTTCAATATAATTATTGCATTATAATTTTATGTCATTTAATCTTTAATAATGGCTGTATTTATTAGCCAGCTCATAAAACCTCTAAAATTTCACAACCAGCTCTCCTCTCCAAGCTATCTCTAGCCTCCTGAAGATCCTGATGCAACTGTAAAGATCCCTTCCTCATCCAAATTCTAGGGCAGCAGTGGCACCGTGAAGGGAGAGGAGTGGTTGCTTCCCTGGACCTCACTAGTCCCAGGCTGCGGCTGGGCTGCTTTAGTCTTATGGATATCCACCCCGCTGAAATACTCAGACTGCTGTTAGTTGAGTTATCAGTGTCATTAGTCAAACAGTGAGCTATGTGGGGACATGGATATGGCTGTCAGTGAAATCAGTAGTCTCATTTTCTTTGTTAAATTTCATTCATTAATATAATCTTACATTTAAAAAGTAAGCATTTAAAACAAACTTAGACACTTCCTAGGAAAAGGGGATTCTATTTTGGGAGTTTGTTGTCCTTATGTTGGTTTTGGTTTTTGAGAGTTTCATATAGCTAAACTGCCTTAGAACTTGCTAAGGGTCTAAGGAACTAACCTAGAATGACCTTTTTTTTTCTTAAATGAATTTTGTATTTTTAAGATTTATTTATTTATTTATTTATTTAGTGTGTGTGAGGGGTGTGTGAATGCATGTGTCCTGGTGCCCTCGAGGAAGTCAAAGGCTTGCTTGGAGCAGCTGGCTCTCTTCCTCCACCATGTGGGTCCTAGGGATCCAACTCAGGACTTCAGGCTGGGTGGCAACTGCCTTTACCTGCTGGGTCATCTTGCCAGACCTCCACTCCCCTTTTTTTTTTTTTTAACAGATTTATTGCTAATGAGGAAATTGTTAGGAGGGGTGGTAGTGGTACATGCCTTTAATCCCAGCAGTTGGGAGGCAGAGGCAGGCAGATCTCTATGAGTTCCAGACCAGCCTGGTCTACGGAGCGAGTTCCAGGATAGCCAGGGCTACACAGAGAAACCCTGTCTCAAAAAAAGAAAAAAAGAGAAATTGTTATTCTGAGCTGTCACTTATGTTAAAAGTAAATCTGAAAAATATTCATCAAAATGTTAGCAATTATCATAGATGATGAGGCTGTTGTTTTCCTGGTGATTTTCTGTGCTTCTGGTTTCTGTTTTCAATAAATACATTACGCTGGTAAGATAAAATGAGACACATTTTTAGAAATTTAATAATCGAACTGCGCTGGTGTTGTCTCTTTAAAGGCTAGAAGGATTAAATACCATTTTCAATAAAAGCCAAGGGAAATAAATATCACTGTGCTGAGTTTCATTTAAAAGCCAGATACCCAGGAATTGGATGTGGCTAATTGTCAATTTCTATCCAGATGGAGTGTTTTCCTTTTTTCTGTCATTAGATGGAAAAGCACAGCATCTCCGGCTGCTTCATTACATCCAGTTGACTCAGTTGGAAAACATTCAGAACTAGGTGGAGTACCGAAGAAGGGTGGTATATTGGACAATGAACGAGAAGTTGATGTGGACGCATGGGCACAGCTTAGTTCAACCCCTGGCAGGTTCATGTGTGAATGTACACATGTGCGTGAGTGTGTGCGCGTGCATGTACATGCACAAAGAGAAACAGTAGAACCATTAATGGTTTCATGATGAAAGACTGCAACTCTGTTCTACGACTGCCCACCCTAGATGGGAATAGAATTCAGATCCTCCTGTACTAATAATCTATTGCTGTGTAACATTTTGCCAAGACGTAGCCACTTACAAAAAATGTGTATTATTTTATAGTTCCTATGGAATGAGAGCCGGGTTTTGCTGGATGTGTCCGTCTCAAGATCTGTCATGAAGCTGCCAGCAGGCATTGGAAGGTTAGACTGGGGAAAAATATATATCCAAGCCCCTTATGTTTCATAATAATCTTTAGAACACAGAGCAAACTTAGAAGATTGTCTTAATAAAATGGTGCCCCAGTTTGCTTCTCTGTTGCTGGGACAAAACAATTACCCAAAGCAACTTGGGGAACTAGGGATTTATTTGGCTTGTAAGTTTTAGCCCATCATTGAGAGTGCTGGGCCAAGGACTGTGGAGGTGGGGGCTGAAGCAGAGACTCCTGAGGAACACAGCTTCCCTGCTCACTCCCCATGGCTTTCTCAGCTTGCTCTCTTACCCTTTCTGCCCAGGGGTGGCTGGCCCGACCTGCATCAATTATCAGTTTAAGAGAAAAAAGCATAGCCATAGACATGCCCACTGACCAGTCCAATGGGGCAGTCACTCAGCTGAGGTTCCCTTTTTCCAGGCGACTCCAGTTTATGCCAACTGACAAACTAACCAGCACAGATGGGCTGGGGGTGTGGTTCATGTTAAACGATTGCTCAGGTGGGCATGCTGGGTAAGGAATCCTGTGAGGTGTGAGAAGAGCTGCCCTTTGGTAAGTGGAGGGGATGCCATCGCAAATGTGGAGATGAGGGCCGAGGATCAGGATGCCTGAGTCTGCTTTTCCAGACTGACCAACTTTTTTCTTTTTTTTTCTCTGATTTTTTGAGCCAGGGCTTCTCTCTGTCTCTGGCTATCCTGGAACTCGCTTTGTAGACCAGGTTGGCCTCAGACTCACAGAGATCCATCTGCTTCTGCCTCTCGAATGCTGCTATTAAAGATGTGCACCACAGCCACCTGGCCAGACCAGTCAGTTTCAGAGGCAGATCCACGTCATGTTATGGACTGATGTACTTTGACTTGGCTCGATCATCACTTTGTCTTCATTTGTCAAAATCTCAATTAACATATTAATTGAGACCGGGTGACGCACGCCTTTAATCCCAGCAATTGGGAGGCAGAGGTAGGCAGATCTCTGTGAGTTCAAGGCCAGCCTGGTCTGCAAGAGCTAGTTCCAGGACAGGCTCCAAAGCCACAGAGATCCCTGTCTTGGAAAAAGAGAGAGAGAGAGAGAGAGAGAGAGAGAGAGAGAGAGAGAGAGAGAGAGAGAGAGAGAATGAGAGTACTCATATAGTATACTCATATAACATCAATAGTTATTTCCCTTTATATACTCTTACCGTCCAGGAAGGAGATCCAGATTTTATTCTGAATAAGTGTTGGATCTTATTAAATTCTTTTTTTGCATTAATTGATAATGATGCTATGTGAATTGTCTTTTTAGCCTGTAGATATATAACATAATTATATTGATTGAGTCACGTATAGCTAGGATAGATAGTAGCTATTTGGTCATAGTGTATATTTTTTAAATGCATTTTTACTTGACCACTAGAACTTTGTCAAGAATTTCTGCATCTAAGTTCCTGAGAGATGTTGGCCTCTAGTATTCTTTCTTGTACTCTGCATGGTTTTGGTGTCAAAGTAACACTGGCCTCCTGAAGTGAGCAGAGAAGTATTTCTTCCTTTTCAGTTTTCTGGAAGAGTTTGCAGAAAGTTAGTAAAAAATCCTGTAAATGTTTGCTGGAGTTCTCCAGTTGAAACCATCAGTGTCTTCTTCCAGAGCTTTCAATGATGAGTTCAGTTCCTTAATGGCTGCAGGGCTATACAGTTTCGTCTTGAGTCTCAGTAGTTTGTGGTTTGTATAGATTGGCCCATTTTCTTCTAAAGCTGTCAGATTTTCAAGTGTGGCTGTGTCTGCAGCGTCCTCTCTTCCTTTAGTGGCTGCAGAGCTGTGGTGAGAGCCTGTTCTGTGACTGGCCTTGGTGATTTGATCTTTTCTGCTTTGTCTCATCAGGTTTGGGAGAGGTGTACTAGGCAGGCTTTTGTGTCACTGATTTTCCTGTAGTTTTTCCTTTCAATTTCACCGATCCTGCTCTTGTCTTGATTATGCTTGCTTTGGGGTTCTTTTGTTCTGTTCTGTTTCATCCTCTAGCTCCCGAAGACAGAGGAGTATAGACGATTATCTTGAGATTCTCTCTCAGGTCTTCTTTTCTTTTTTAGACATTTATACAGTGACTTGTGAGTAAGGGCATGCATGCCACAGCAATGGAGATTGAGGGGTAGCTTGCAGGAATCAGTGCTCCCTTCCACCAGGTGGGTCCTGGGGTTCACATCACGATGATCTCTGGTTCAGCGCCTTGGTGTTCTAATGCTGAGAGGTAGACTGTTGGCGTCTTCCTGAAAGCGGCTCTTCTGCCACAAGGGTCAGCAGTAAGATACTACACAGAGCAGTGACTGTGAGAAAACATTTGTGTCCCAAGCTCAACTTTCCCATGGAGGACTTCAAAATCCCTACAGCTACTCTAAGGATGCTCAATACAAGAAGAACTGTGACAGGCATAGGTCACACTAAAAAGAGATAATGCTCTTCACCAATTGTGGTTCAGACAGGTTACTTTTATAGACTCTTCTAGGTTTCCCAAAGATGTCTGAACATATCACTAAGAAACCTTCCATCAACTTAGGGCCTATGAGAATGATGTTCCACAACATTTAACATTCCTTAGTTTCACCAGCTGACCAGAGGAGAGAGAAGTGCACGTTTGTAAACATTTGGACTTAGTTCTTCATTTTGAAGAAGCAGCTTCTGGGATGGCTTTAAAATCTCACTGTTCAAATTTCCTAGCACATACAAAAGCAGTAAGAGCAATATGAATCACTGTGCTCTTCATTTAGCTTCTTCTTTTTTTTAAAATTTTTATTGTTAAAAGAAAAATTTACATTTACTCCCCTTGTTCCCGGCCCTCCCGCTCCCCCACTGCCCCACTGCCCTCCCCCT
>JAQHUG010000354.1:1785760-1826058 GCA_028555095.1 Dicrostonyx torquatus
TGGCTTAGCAGAGTAAAGCCAGGCAGGAAATCTGAACAGAGATAGATATATATATAGAGAGAGTACGTGGAGTTGAGGAGACTCCATGTAGCCACTGAAGGAGGAAGATACTGAAAGACCCGGATAAATCCAGGCCCCTAGCGGGAAGAGTAGAGCCAAAAATCTAGGTTAGCCGCCGGTTCAGTGAGTGTTCCAGGAACTAGCTGACCATAAAGTTAGATTATAATCTTAAGAATAATCTTGAGAAACAGGGAGTTACCCCCTTGTGATTATCACTGGTATATTCAGAATTTTCCAATGATGCCCTCCCTAACCCCTTTGGGTTCTGGTGTCTTTCCCTAAATACTCCTTCTCTCAGCTACTCGGGGTCTAACTCCTCTATCCCTGCATGGGAAATGAGTTTCGGCCCAGCATTGGTTCCTGTCAATAAACCTCGTGTGATTGCAGAAAGGACGGTCTCTCGTGAGTTCCTGGGGCGGGTTGTGTTATCCGAGACTTGAGTGAGAGTCTCCCTACTCCGGGGGTCTTTCAATACCAGAACATTACCAGTAAGCCACAGCTTTGTCGTGATACATAGATTAATAGAAATGGGTTAATTTAAGATGTAAGAACTAGCTAGGAATACGCCTAAGCCATTGGTCAAACAGTGTCATAATTAACATAGTTTCTGTGTGATTGGGTCTGGGTGTCCTGCAAACGAAAGCGCAGACTACATTTACAGAATTACTCTTGGTTTCGGTGAAATCTTCTAGCCTCTTTTCTGTTTATTGGTTCCTTTAACCATGTGCTCAGATTTCTTTGTATTTAGTTAACATTTTTGAATGTTAATTAAATATGATAGTTAATTTTCTATAGCAATTTAACTAGGCTTTGACATGCCCACAGCGTTGGTAAACCTTTTTTTCCAGCTTTGTCTATAGCAGTGTCTCCTGAAGAGATCTGAATTGGAACTGGTAGACTAACTGAAGTTCTGCCCACCACTGTAGGTATGTTCCTGCTCCAGTCCTTGCACATAGCTGCTCCTGTTTGGAGTTTGCAGATTCAAACCAGGACTTATACTCATGAGACACTCAACTCACAGACCTTTGGACTCATTGGATCATATCACTGGCTTCCCTTCTGGCTTGCAGAACACAAACTATGAGACTTCCTGAGCCTCCATAGTCCAGTCCTATAACACACACACACACACACACACACACACACACACACACACACACACACGATTGCTTCCATTTCTCAAGAAATATACCAGGAACTAGACACTTTCACATCCACTGCGTCATGGGATCTTTGAAACAAGCCTGAAGTGGATGCTATCATCCCTGTTTCTGAAGGTGAAAAGAGAGATTCAGAGGGGTAGCTTGGCTAAGGCTGCAGGGAGAAGACATAGCTACAGCCAAGGACTTCTGGCTCTTGTTCAAACATTCTCTTCATCACCAACATTTGCACGGCTCTTTTAAATCTCAAAGTACTTTCCCAGTTTACAGGATAGATACAATTAATGGTAAAAGTCCTTAATCTACAATCGAAAATAGTTTTATTTTCCATCTGCAAAACTCTATCTTAAGTTTCTTCCTCTGTTTAGGAAATTGTCCTCCTCATAAAGTAGAACCCATCTCTTGCTATTGGAACCAAAAGTAGAACTGTGTTATGAAATATGGTAGCCATTTACCACACATGACCACTAAGCATGTGGAAGGGGCTAGTGTTTATGTTGAAAGGATATTTGGACATATTGAGTTAAATGAAATATATTGTTAGGTGGCTAGAGAAACACTTTGTGGTTAAAGGGCTTATAATGTTCTTGCAGAGTTCACAGCACCTATTCTGGTCAGCAGACAGCCATATGTACCTCCTCCAGCTCCATGGGATCCAATGACCTCTTCCAACCTCCATGAGTACTGCACTCATGTGCACAGCCCCTTCCCATATGCACATAATTAAAAATCTTTAAAGTATATAGTTAGAGTTTCACCTGTTATTTTAAATATATTTTTATTAATTCTTTGAGAATTTTATACATGCATTCAATGTATTTTCATCATATTCACCCCCAACTCCTCCCCCTAACTCTTCAGATTCATTCCCAACCCTCTCCAAACTTGGTGTCTTTTTGCTTTTTTAAAAATAACACATCAAGTCCAATTTGTGTTGCCTTTATACTTGTGGACACAAGGCCATCCACTGGAGCCTCCTTGCACCCTAAAAGAAAACTGACAGACACCCTTCTGAAGAAGCCATCAACTGTCAACAGTCCTCACCTGGGGGTCAGGCTCGTAGCTCCTCCCCACTCCAGGCTGGACTGTTGACTGTATGAGGCTTGTGCAGGTAACCACAGCCACTGTGAGCTCAGGAGTACAGCTGTCCTGTGATGTCCAGAACATGCTGTTTTACTCTAGTCCCCCCACCCCAACCTCTGGCTCTTACAGTCTTTCTCTCCCCCTTTCAGTGTTCCCCAAGCCTTGGAGTGAGGGTTCACTGTTATTTAAAAACAAAACAAAACATTTTTAATGTAGCTCTCAAAAACCTTAAACTAAATATGTAGTTTACATTATATGACTGTTATTTTTGTTTTATGCTTTTTTTTTTTTTTTGAGACAGGGTTTCTCTGTGTAACAGACCTAGCTTGGAACAAGCTCTTGTAGACCAGGCTGGCCTTGAACTCACAAAAATCTGCCTGCCTCTGCCTCCCAAGATTAAAAGCATCGGCTACCAGCGCCCAACAGCTTACATTATATTTCTGTTGGATGGCATGAACTGCACGACTGAGATATGACTGAATTGTGTCAATCATTTGTCCCCATTGTGGCTGAAAGCTGGTGCTATGAGACAATGTGACCTTCTGTTCCATTCCACTGTGAGTAGCCACAGTGATCATTGCTGTGTCATGTTTCAGGGCCTTAATCAATCAGGAGCAGCATTTAATGTCCAAGTCACAAGGTAGCAAAGTTTCAGTTTAGGTTTCTACATCTAACAGTGGCTGCAGGAGAGGTTTTGGGGACCCATCGTGAGCATTGTCATGATCATTGCACATGAACATCCTATAGGTCCCCAAGACCCTACTAAGAAATTCTTTCTGAAGCTCCCTTCTCTGTCCTAGTTCACAGAATCTTTCTTCCTTTCTGCAACAATGGCAACAAGTCACACCCTTGTCATCTGCTCGTGAAAGTCTCACGGTGATGTGTCACTACTTCTCAGCCACACTGTCTCCACTGGAAAGAACTGTGTTCCCTCTGGTAAGAACCATGTGTTTCAGTTCATCCTTAGTATCTGTCGGACCGTCTTGGTGACATCACTGAACAAAACACTTGTTATCACTACAGATCTCTAAAGCAGGCAGGGAAGTAACCATTATCCTTGTTTGTAGGTAATGAAACTACTACTTAGTGACTAACACAAAGGTTTGCAGCTGGTTTGCTGTCAAGAGGGAGCAGAAGCCACACTGCCTACTCTCTGTTCTTTATTCCAGGCTCTGCCACACTGATAAGATGATGTCTTAGTTAGGGTTATTATTGCCGTGAAGAGATACCATGACCATGGCATCTCTTATTTAAAAAGCCATTTAATTGGGGTGGCTTGCTTACAATGTCAGGGGTTCAGTCTATTATCATCATGACAGAAGGCATGGCAGTGTTTAGGCAGATGTGGTGCTGGAGCTGAGAGTGCTACATCTTGTAGGCAACAGGAAGATGACTGACAGTCACAATGAGGGGAGCTTGAGCAAAAGAGATCTCAAATTCCACCCCCACAGCGACATACTCCTCCAACAAGACCACACCT
Source organism: Dicrostonyx torquatus (assembly GCA_028555095.1). Taxonomy (NCBI): domain Eukaryota; kingdom Metazoa; phylum Chordata; class Mammalia; order Rodentia; family Cricetidae; genus Dicrostonyx; species Dicrostonyx torquatus. The sequence continues at coordinate 1,789,544 of JAQHUG010000354.1, forward strand.
CCTAATAGTCCCACTCCCTTTAGGGTCCATTTTCTTTCAAACCACCACAGATGGTGTGTTAATTTCCTAGGGCTACCATAATATCAAGGTTGGGCAGCCTAAAACAGTGTATGTACTCATGGCTCCGAAGGATGGACATCAAAAACTGAGTGTCAACAAAGCATGCTTCCTCTGAAACCTAGAGACAAGCAAAGCCTTGCTCACCTTATCTGAGCTGATGGCTTGCCCATGACATATGCTTCCCTTGTCTTCTTCACCTTATGAGGTGATGGCTTTCTTTGTCTTGCTCACCCCAGGAGATGATGGCTTGCCCATGACATCTGGCTTTTCTTGCCTTACTCACCTTATGAGGTGATGGCTTGCCCATGACATCTGCCTTTCCATGTCTTCCTGCTGCACTTGTCCAGTCTCCATCCTTGTCCTCGCCCGACTCTGTCTGTCTTCACATAAGTATCTTCTCATACAGACAACACTTGCCATGTCACTGCTCCCATTGAAGTGAGACCCAGTTTTAACTTAGTTGTATTTCTAATGATCTTGCTTTCAATCATGATCATGCTCTGCTGGTTAGCTGAACCTGTTTGGGGTGAGCACAGTTCAACTCATAACAGAGGGTCAACATAAGGAAACGCTGTCATGGTTCCATGATTTGCTCCAAGGATTACACTATAGTCAGAAAGAAAGTAGAGGTGAGCCGTGTTTATTTTACATTCCAGCTGTAGTTTCCCCTCCCTCCTCTCCTCCCAGCCCCTCCCCTACCACACCCTCTTTTCCCACCCCTAATCCATTCCTCTAGAGGTATTAAACAGTCTCATCTACTACTTGGTTTCTCCATGGACTGGCAGAGTTCAGTTGATCAGCATATGACATCATTAATTCAGTGTACCTCTTACCACATATAAGAACTGAATGAGCCCCACAAATAAGATGACAGCCCTACCCCAACTAGCAGATCTCTCCAGCCATCCCAAACAATGACATAATTGTGAGAAATTAATAGATAAAGAGATTGTTGCTGTGATCCTGTAACTCTTCCAGAAGATTGCTTTGGGGCCTAAGGGATTGGGAGACTAGATGGAGGAGCCAGGCAAACACACTAAAGAAGTCTAGGAAGTGTAACTCACACTTAGGATCTGCTCCAGTCTTCAGTATGTCTTAACATACACTGAAAAAAAATGTTTTTAATAAAAATACAAAAAAATGAAACTGGTAAACTGAGTTCTGCTCTAGCTAAGAGGAAAGGCTGCCAGCAGTTTCCAGTCAGGACCTCAGTGGGAATGCACAGGCTGGGCAGGCAGCTGCTCAGGTATCTGATGAAAGCTAAGGGCAGAGGCAAGTTCCAAATAAGCTGTTCCTAGATGTTTCCTTCAAAGGAAAGGACGTGCCGGGGCTTTGGGTCAAGACTGTCTCTAAAAGTTTTCTTGGTCAAGGGACTTAATCTCTTTGTATCTGTCCACGTACAAAGTGAGAATGGCTACCTAGATAGGCTGTGGTAAAGACTAAGGATCTACCACAGTACAAAAGGCATACAATAGACATCGCATTTACTTAAATCTTTCCTTTGTTAACTCCTACAAATACATTCAATATAATTTCTACCTACTGCTCCATCCCCTGACAAATATAAAAGGTGATTTATATTTAATTTTAAAACCCAATAGGTGAAAAACAATATAATACACCACAATTACTTAGATTCAAATTCCCACATTCATTGATTCAACATTTACTGAGTAATCACCCTTGCCAGTCATGGTGTTAAAAACAAAACATTTTTCCCTTAGAGAGCTCACTGTTCACTGAGGAGATGGTAAGTAAACAATAAATATATAATTTAAAAACATAGCCAGACCCTGTGGCACATGTCTGTAATCCAAGCACTTGGGAAGTAGAAGCAAAACGATCACTGTGTATCTGAGGGCAGAGTGGATATGTGAGGCCCTTTCTCAAAAATAAAATAAAAACCAAAGGGCCAATTATGGTGGCACATACCTATAATACTGAGGAAGCTAAGGCAGGAAGATGACCAGTTCAAGGTCAACCTGGGTTACAGTGATATTGTATCTCTAAACAAACAAAGGGGATGATTTTCAAAAACATCCTTCGTGCCACGGAAGAAATGACAAGGTGCAATGATGATGGGTAGGAAGGCAGACTTAGTTAGTAAACCTGACCCAGTGGCCCTTCTGAGGGGCAATTAAACCCAAAACCATGAAGGACAACAAGAAGTCAGACCTGTTAAAAGGCAAGTGGAAGTTCTTGCAGCTGGTCAAATCCACGTCAGGCGCCAAGTGTTCGGCGTTGTAGATGGTAGGTTCACAGGTTAGAGGGACCATTCTGCATAAGTCCCGCTTCCGACCGTGGCCTGGAGGTCCTGAACATTGCCTCCTCACACCTTCCACTGTCCCCGCTGTCTAGTTTTTCTGCCCACTTCCCTCACAAACTCATTCCACCCGAAGCCCGTTTTTCTGTCCCCCTGGAAGGCTCTGTCCCATGATCTTCCCAAGGCATCTGGTCAGTCAGTCATATGTCACCTGTGGTAAGAGGTTGTTCAACACTGTCCCATAGTGTAGATTCTGTTTCCTGGTTTGCTCTTTTCCTATTCCTTACCACTACAGGTTTTTGTTTATTCCTTCACAGTAGAGTGTGAATTCCACGAGTTTATATTCCGCATTGCTGTAACCCTAGAGCCAGGATCAGTTTCTATTAAGTGACAGATACCCAAAGGATACTTTTTTAACACCCCAAGAAAATTATGATGGACAGGTAACTCAAGGTGAAGAGCTGATTGTTGTTTGAGACAAGCTAAGAGGGAGTCCAGAATAGGTAGGTTTGGAATTAAAACGGGCGAGGAAGGCTGGAAGGGCACCTACAGAAGAAAAACTGGGTTTTTTTTCTCCACTGGGAAAGGGACTCCCTTAGCGCTAGAATTCATTTTCAAATTTTCTATCATCAGTACCTAGCCCGGGACCTGGCATTTGGTGAATGCTTTATAGGAACAGATGCTCACATATAACCGTAGCGTGCGCACAAAAAGTCTACTAATTCGTGGTTTCAGCGTAGCTGGGAAAGGTGAGCAGGTTGGAGACTCAGAATTCACGGTGCAAAGAACAGAAGGGACTAACCAAACCGCAGAGGCAGGGCACGGGCCGCTGCGGCTGCGCAGTCCAGTCCCTTGGGCCCGAGCAGCGGGACGCCCGCCCGCCGCGCGTGCGCACTGCACGCTTCCCGCCTCCAGCAAGATGGCGGAGGCCCTGTCCTGAGTGGGCGGAGTGTGGCTGCCGGAAACCCGGCTGCCGCCTTGGGGAAGCTTCGGGCGAAAGCCCGGGAGCAGCGGACCGAGGCTGGCGCGATGCTGTTCCCGGGAAGCGCGGTCGGCTGCCGCTGAGGAAGCTGGAGCGAGGAGTTGCCTTCCCAGCGCCCCCTATGTACGCCTCCTCGCGCTCCGGGCCGGTCGCCGCTTTGCCCGCCTCCGTACCGCCCGTGACTCTCGGGGCCCGGAGCTCCGGCAGCGGCCGGGACCGAGTCCCGCGGGAGGGGAGGCGCCCGGGCGGCGCCCGTGCTTGCGGCCGCGGAGCGAGCGCCTGGCAGGTGAGTGCTGCTGCGCACGCCGGCGACTCCCACCCCGGGGACGACGCCGGACTCCGGGGGCCCGGGGCCACCGCTCTTCTCCGGACTGCACGTTCCTTGGCCTGCCCTTCTCCGGCCTTCTGCTGGCCGCGGGCTCGCAGGCTCCTCTTCCCACACCGTGGGCGGGGGGCACCGTGGGTGAGAGGGTGACTCCCGCCGCCCTCGCACCTTTTCCTGGCTTCGCAGGCAGCCTCGCCCCTGCTAGCAGTCCTCCTTTTGCTCTAGGTGCGTGGGTCGCCCTGCCCGTTTCATTCGAGCCCAGCCAGCTTTCTTCCCTTGAAAACTTTTGAGCTCCGGGATATTATCTGATCCTAGTTTGTGGAGTTACAGAGGAAAGCGTTGCTTGTTGTGCAGAGGCCGGTGGGATCCGTCCCCCTTGAGAAGGGAACGAGTCCCGGTAGACTGAGATGGTTTAGGCGTCTGACTCCTGCCTAGTGGAGCCTGCGATGGCAAAATGATTGTTCGCTTCTAAATCATTAATCTCTTTCGGCATAGTCAGTCTTTGGTCTCCAACGTTACGTTTTGTAGATCCATTGAAAGAATTGGGGAGTGTTCCGTTCCTTTAAAAAAAAAAGACCTTATACATGTAAGATAACACATAATGGCACAAGAAAGGATAAGTGGTTTATACTTTCTTTTACACTGTCTTTAGTTATTAGCCTACAGTGCGCATTGAAGCTTTGGAATCCCCAATGTGCAAGCCCTTTGTTTTTGTTTTTTTTAGAAAGGACTGCTCAAATTTCTTGTATTCTCAGTTGTGACTAATGTTTAACAATGCATATAGCACTTGATAGTCACTGTAACGGGGGTTTGTGCCAATCTCAGCTATCCCAAAGGGTAATCGCGATTACTGTACGCAAAATTGTCCCGATTAATTTAGGGACCTTGCCAAAGCTTGCAAGTGCAAACTGCCCCATCACAGTGGCAGTGGAGGAAGTTGTCGGGGGTGTTTGTCTCCTCTGTCCCATTACTTGGATATTTCAAGAGCCCCAAAGTGGGATTAAAAATACTTAGACTTTGCCCTTTGAGGCTGCAGTACAGTGGGGCTTTGAATGCTGGTTCAGAAAAGTGAGGCGTTAGCTCAGTGGTAGAGCGCTTGACTCTATGTTCATTCTCCAGGACTGTAAAAAAAAAAACAAAAAAACAAATATTTAAAATTTCAGAATAGGATTGCCCACTTTAAAAGAAGAAATCTTTTTGAGTCTTACCTCGTTTGTTGGTAGCCCTCTTCTCCACTAAAGACTGCATGTTCTTAGGTCTTGGCTGTCACTCCTAAGCTTTCATTTCCATTTGAAGGAATAAGAAGGAAGCTGGGGCTTCTAAACTCCAGTGGCTGAGAAAATCTCAGTTGTCTGAGGCATACTACCTCGATTTCCCAGGCCCTCCCCCCATATTATCTCCCTATTTAATGCTCATATTTCAGAGAAAGAAATGTCTGTCTTTGCAAGAGCAACCCCTCCCATCTCTTATTTAGAACTGCCCATTATTATTGTTTGGAGGCCTCCTTCAGTCTCTCCCTCTCTCTCCTGTAGACCTTTGTGTTTTCTGCTGAACTGCCAGGTACAACTCCAGGAGGCCATTCTGAATTACAAATTTTCCGTCAGAATTCTTTCATCCAAGGACTCTGATGTAGTAAGATAAATCCTTCAGTCTTGGTTTTGACTGATGTTAAAACTGCTTAGTAGTGGGTGTGATCATATTACCACTTAGACTTTTCTGTATCTATAAAGTAGGATGAAATACCTTGCATGGTAGATATAGAGGGAGTTAATATGTGTTAAATGGTCGTCTAAGTGTTTGGCACATCTTCATCTTTCATTTTCACTATGAAGTTACCATGAAAGTCACAGTGCTGGTGGGGCCATCAAGATGGGTCAGCAGGTAAAGGTGCTTGCTGTGGAACCTGACAACTGGGTTAGACCCCCAGGACCCACATGGTTGAAGGAGATAACCAACTCTTGCACATTGTCTTCTGACCTACATCACACATAGACACACAATAAATAAATGTAGGTTTTAAAAATCCTTTAAAAAAAAATCACCAGGTAATACTAAGCACCAAATCTATTCTGTTTCATCTTCGGTTTGCGTAGGCAATTTGTAAATTATATAGTGCTCTGTAGTAATAAATGACCAGCTCTTAGCATTCTGCACTGTACTTCCTGGTTTCCTGGGTCATTGAAAGTTTCTTCGAATGTCCTGCCCTCTCTCCGCTTCATTTTTCCCTTACCCCTGCTTTCAGCTAGGCTGCAGATAGGATTCGCAAACAGAGGTAATGCATTTGGCTCTTGTAATTGGCAGATGCGTACTTAGAAATGGCATAAAGTGTGGTTTGTTTGGCGATCATATAATCAGTGCTGAAAGTCCATCATCTCTTTTCTCAACATTGTTCTCCTGTTTGAGTTCTTTGCTTAGACTTGCTTCTCGCCTAATAAGATGACTAGTAACAATGTTCGTCTATGATCTTCATTTACTATCAGAGAAAGGCTTCTCTTCTGGCCTTTCCCCAGAATTCTCAGCTCTTCTGTGGTTGAACAAAACAGAAGGTCATGCTGCTAGGTCTGGAGCAGTATCTTTTTCTCTGGGGGTGGTAGTTAGGTAGGAGTGAATCCTGTCTAAAGATAAGGACTGGAGCTCAACATGAGTAGGGTGTGTGAAATGGGTCCTAGAGGGGTTGCTAATATCCTCAAGGCTTTGTATGTTCTTTGGTGTGTTTTCTTGGTGATATGTACATTTTTCTTTTGATATAAATGGTTTCGTGTGGATATTTCTAATTTCTGGAGTTCCCCTTCCCACTTCCACTGTTCGCTGTGAATCTATCCCTATCTCAGATTTGCTGCCACAATCCACATGACAACAAACCAAATTAGTTTAGTCTGCATCCACCTACATCTTGTGCTGTGCTCCTGTGTGCTTGCATGTTTATATTCTCTTCCTTCTAGTTTCTCCTTTGTAGCGCACTTCTCTCAGTCACCCAGTATTGAGCCTTACAGTCATATTGGTTCTTTCTCCACTGCCCATGAGCTACCAGATCTTAAACATATGTTAGTTAGGCTCCAAGTTACAGAATACTTAATCAGTGTCTCACATAAAACAGATGATCAGAATTAGAGGATTTCATGGTTAGTCAATGATGCTGCACAGTGAGGTTTCGAGGATCGTCTCTATAATTGACTAGTCCTAGTGTGCTGCCTCAGTTGGGTTTTCTATTGCTGTGAAGAGACACCATGACAACAGCAGCTCTTATAAAGGGAAACATTTAATCGGGGTGCTGACTTACATTTTCAGGGGTTCAGCCCATTATAGTGGTCAGCATGTTGGTGTGTAAGCAGACATGGTGCTGGAGGAGTAGCTGAGAGTCCTACATCTTGCAGACAACAGTGAATGGTCTGAGTATCACACTGAACAAAGCTTGAACAAAAGAGATGTCAAAGCCCATCCCCTACAGTGACAGTCTTCTCCAACAAGGTCACACCTCCTAATAATGCCTTTTCCTTTGGGGGCCATTTTCTTCCAAACCACTATATGTACTAACTTTTGAACATATGCATATTGTATCATAATTGTTCATGACTCTTTTTTCTCCAAATACCATAGCCACTGAAGATAAGTATGTCCTCTTATCTCTTAATTAGTCAAGTAAACCTTCCACAAAAGGTCTGTATCAATCAGGTGTCTATCTTAATTGTAATAATACTTGGAAAACCCAGTTATGGCATTTAGGTATAAGAAGAGGCTGAAGAGAAAATGGCATATGGTGTCAGTGACATATTTCTGCAGTGTTCTATGGAGAAGTAAGTTTTACAAAGAGAATTTGCAAACTAACAGTAGGTAGTGTAAAGGACTGTTTGCCTATTCACTAACATAAACCATACGTGGCTTTTTGCCAAACATTTTGATAACCGTAAGTAACTAAAGTGGTTTCTTATATAAAATTTGTAAGGTTTGAGTGGTAGATTAGAATATTGGATTCTTTTAAAGTTGGTATGATATTAAATGCATTAAGCATACCTGGTGGAGCCTCTGTCTGAACCAGATATAAGCAATTATGAAACAGATTTGTGGTTCCTTTTCAAGGAAAGTATTTGGAAATGCAGGGAACATTTTTGGTTGTCACAGTAACTGTCAAGTCCCACTAGCAAGTAGAGAGTAGAGGTCAGATACAGTAATAAGTCTGTGATGTTTGAAATGACCAGTCTCACAAAACAGAGTCATACCTTAAAGTGCCACTATATACACACTGAGATTAGCAAGTGTTTTGCCTTTTAGAAGAATTCATAATGATCTACTTATAGTCTCATTGTAAATGACAAGACAACAAATTCAAACTGACTTTCAAAAAGCAGTGATTAGGTCTTGTGTTAAATGTTAGCTCAGGCATCATTCAGTGGCTCCCGTGAAAGGAAGGACTTGGCTCAATTGTTCTGATTTGCTCTGCTGTCTCATTTCCCTCAATTCTGGTTTCATTCTTAGACCTGCCTCAGGGTAGCAAATTATTGTAGCGCTTTCAGACTTAATGTCCACATTTCACATACAAAATAAGATGAATCACTTTTATATTCGATGTTGTATTTGTTTTGAGTATCACTGCTCCTGGCCTTCCCTAAGCACCTGTTCCTACAAAGTTTATTAGCTTTTCTGCCTTGGTACAACTTTGCAGACTGTGTCTTCATTATGTATCATATTCTGTGTTTTCTGCCTCATGCTCTATTCTCCCTTAATTGTCTTTATGCTCTTAAATTCTGTCTAGATTATTTTATGGTTTAGTGGTTCGACCGTATATATAATAATTTTATACTTAGCACAAGGATAGGTTGTAGGGAAAGCAGAGAAACGGAAGGCCCCGCCTCTGTATTCTTTCAACAGCTTTTTTGAGCCCTGAAGTATGTTCATTGTGCATGCCACCAAGCATGTGTATGATGTTCTTGTAATTCATTCTTTGGCATCCACGAAAGATTTGACTTTGTACCTTCGTGGATGGCCAAAACTCTTAAATAAGCATGATAGTATTTGCATATAATCTGTATATCCTCCCAAATACTTTAAATCATCTTTAGATTGCCAATAATGCAAGTTTAACATCCCTTGATACAAAAACTGATATCTGAAAATCTATAAAATATTTTTTGAGTATCAACATGACAGATCAAAAATTTCACTTACAACCTCATCTGACAAGTCACAGTCAAAATGTGGGCACATTAAAAATATATATATTACCTCAAGTTAAATGAACAAGGTGTCTGTATGCAACATAAATGAATTTTATATTTAGACTTGCATAACATTCCTAGGATAGCTCATGCATACACAAATATCCAAAAATCTGAATATTTTTTAATCTAAAATATTTTGGATAAGAGACACTTATGTGTACCTAATGAGTGTTAATGGTAATTAAACTGTGTTGTTTAGATAACACTGACAAGAAAGGCCATATGTGTTCAGTACAAATATAAGGTTTCTTTCCAGTTTTTTCTAATCTACTGTCAGTTACATTCAAAGATGCAGAACTTGTGAAATGTACAGTTCACTGTGTTTTCTTAGTCAGCAAATCTAAGCACAAATGCCACTCATGTAACAAGTGTTTTAGGTAAAGTTCTTGTCTAGATGTGCAGGGCTCTGGATTTGATTTCCAGTACCTCACAAAACAAGCAAACAAAACCTAACTAATTTTGAGGCCCTGCTGTGTAAGCGGGGTAGTAAGAATGGAGAATCAAATAGCCTGTGCTCTTTCTGAGCTTATGTTTTAGAAGAGAATATAGACAACAGAGTATACATCTATGCGCAGGTCATGTTTAGGCTTTGAAGTCAATAAAATAATAAATAGGTAATAAAGCTCATTGCTCTAGATAGCTTGGAAAAGGACTTGAATTAACGAAGTATTGGTAAAAGTCATGAAAGGATCCACTTAAGTGAAATGGTCTGTATTGTCCTTGTCAGGATTTTAAATCAATGTTACACTAACTTTGTAAAATAAATCGACCCTCATTTCTGCTCTACACAATCAATTGAAATTATTTCTTCCTTGAATGTTTGTTTTAAAACAGCAGAGAAAACATTAGGACTGTGGGGGTGTTTTTCTTTGTGGAAAGGTTTGTACTAAAGATTTTACTAATTAAATTTCTCTCTCTCTCTTGCCCTCTTTCCTCTCCTTACTGGGGATCAAACCCAGTACTTTATACAGGCTAGGTAAGCTCTACCACTGAGCTTACCTCTGTCCTTAGTACATCATCTGTGTGCACAGGTGAATGTGGAGATCAGAAGTTGGCCTCTGGCATCTGTCTGGGGCCTTCTACCTTGGTTGAGACAGAATCTCACTGGGACCTGAGCTCCAGAGGGCTTCCAATTAGCCTAGGCTGGCACTCAGTGAGCCTCAAGGACCCCCATCACCATCTTCTTGCTGGACAAGTTCTTTACCAACTGAACCATCTCAGTCACTGTTACTGTTTTCTTCCACCATCAGTATTGTTTAGCGTAACGCATGTATTTACTGGTTTTAGATTTCCTATAATCGTCTATTTAGGATCCTTTTTACTTATCTTAAAGAATCTGAAACGCATCCTTTAGAATGTCCTATCTGCCTGAAAAGGTTTTACTTTTCCATTCGTGAAGGGTGTTTTTGCTACAGAACTCTAGGTTAGCAGTTACTTGTTAGAATACATTCACGTTCTAGATTGATTGTTGCTTTATGTCAGCTCATTCTCTTTACTGTTGTTATTATTATTATTATTATTTAAATGTTTTTAAAGACATGATTTCTCTGTAGCTTTGGAGCCTGCCCTGGAACTTGCTCTGTAGACCAGGCTGACCTCGAACTTACAAAAATCCACCTGCCTCTGTCTCTGCCTTCCGAGTTTTTGAATTAAAGGTTTGTTCGACCACAGCTAGCTGACACCATGACTCTAATATTTCCTTTTAAAATCATTTTGTTAGATTCCTTTGAAGGAAGGAGAGCTTTTTAACATTGTCTTCTGCTCTATCATCAGCGATTCAGCTTTGGGCTTCATGAGTGTATGGATCCATTCTTACCAGTGCCACACATTTGTCAGCCAAAGGCCTTCAAATACCACCTTTACTTCAGTATTGGCTTTTGCCCTTAGCAGGGTTCTGCATTAATAGGTGAAGATCTTCCTGCCTCTCGTGCGCCCTGATTTCTCCTATTTTGTCTTAAGGCTTTAGTTTGAACAATTTTATGCTCAAGAATTTCTATTTCTTTCACCTACATCTATTATTTGGTTACTCATCAAGTAAGTGCTTAATTTAGGTTATTTTACAGCCCCAATATTTTTTCAAATCTCTAATTTTTTATACTTTCCAGTCACACACACACACACACACACACACACACACACAAGTTTGACTGCTAACTTCTTAAGTAAAATAATTAGGAAATTACAATCTAACTCCAATATTTGTAAATCTCTGTGAATCTGTTGGGAAAATAATTTGTTGTATAATATAATGCTAACATTTTTATGAAGGTTTTTTATTTGGTATCATCAAGAGTCTGGGACTTATAGAATCACCTTCATCGATTTCACATTGTTAACTCTGAGGGACTACCTGCACAACTGGCTTATTTATGTGTGGCCAGAGTTCATGATTTCTGTTATGATTTGAATGAGGGGAGTGCCCTACAAAGGTCCATGGGGGTAGAGGTGTGGTCCCACGGTCGCACTGTTAGGAGGTCAGCTGTGAGATGTTTAGTGTTGTCACTTTGCTTTTCGGGTCATAAGATGAGCTGCTTGCTTTGACTGTACACCCACTATCTGTGCCGCTCCCTAGAGTCACAAAGTGGTGGGACTGCTAGGTTCGGTTGTGTCTGTTTGTGTTCATTACTCAGGTATTTGTTGGAATGAGAAACACAATATGGTCTCCTAGTTCTGTCTTATTCTTAAAATGAAGGGCCCATGAGAACCTCAGCCAAAAGGCAAAGAGGTTTTCACTATAGTTGGCACTTTGTCTGGGACTCTGTTTGACTCCCCATCTTTGAAGTGCAGGCAGCATTAAATGTTTATTCTTAGCACTCAGGAGGCAGAGGCAGGCGGATCTCTGTGAGTTCGAGGCCAGCCTTGTCTACAAGAGCTAGTTCCAGGACAGGCTCCAAAGCTACTGGGAAACCCTGTTTTGAACCCCCCCCCAAGAAGATTATTTAATATCTCACTTTTAAAATTATTTTCAGAGGAATAGTTGGTCTGAACTGCTTGATACACCATTTCTACTAGTAGAAGTCCAGACATTTGACAACTTGTGCAAAGAAGACTAAACATTCCTGTGTTACTCATTTGTGTTAATGTCTCTTTGTGGCATCCATGAGAGACCTGAGAAACGTAAAAATTAACATGTGGTTGTTTTGTAATACCGCTTCTTTTTTTTTCTTTTTTTTTTTTTTAAGACAGTGTCTGCATAGCCCCAGCTGCCTGTTAACTCACAGAGATCCACCTGCCTCTGGAATTAGAGGCCTGAGACACCTCCTCCCTGCTCTAAAATGTATTAATTATTTGCCAGGCTAGTTCCTGTTACCTGTGTTGGGCCCCAGGGAAGGGAGGCAGGGCATCACATTTGATTTGTGTTGCTGGAGCAGACGTTGTCCTTTTGACCTGGCAGGACGAAATGTGAGCATTGTAAAGTAGGGTTCTACAAGTTTGCAAAGGATGTGGATCGACACGGTCTGCAAACAAATTGTCCTGTAATGGTTCTGCTAGAAGTTGAGTTTATTTTCAGTAGTTAATGTGAGAATTCTTATGCCATGTAGATGTTGTGATTTTTAAAATTACATGTATTTATCTCGGAGTGTGAGTGTACATTTTGGTCATAGCATCCATACTTTGTGTTTTAACAAATGAAGCTTGCCTGAAGATCAGAGGAGCAGAGCTGCCAGCCTCTAGAGAGTTCTTTTATCTGTACCAATGCTCAGACTAAAGGTGCAATCCTGTCCTCAGACTGCATCTGTCTCCACCAAACCTCAGTCTGCACTGAGCTCCTGTCTCCTTCCACCTTGTATTCCTCTCTCCATCAGCCATAGCACTCCTGACTCTACCTCCCTAGTGCTGGGATTAAAGGGTTGGGATCCCAACTTTGTGTGAGCTCTGTTTCTCTTTTAGAGGGATCCAATCTTGTGTAGCCCAGAGTGGCTTTGAACTAACAGAGATCCCTCTGCCACTGTCTTCATAGTCCTGGAACTAAAGGTATGTGCCACCATTCCCTGGCCTCTGGTGGCTTAGCTCTGCACTCTGATCTCGAACCAAGCTTTATTTGTTAAAACACAAAATATCACTGCACAAGCATATGGAGGTCCAGGAACTGCTTGGGGGCATCAGTCCTCTCCGCCCACCGTGTGTGTCCCTGGGATCAAACTCAGGTTGTAAGGCTTGGATGTAAGCTCCTTTACCCACTGAGACATCTTGGCATACCTGGGGGTTGTGAATTTCTTTTTCAGGGATAAAATAAGAGTTTTAAATTTTAACACATCTATAAAAATGCATAATTTGTATTTTGATTTATTTAATTAAAAATGGAAGTCAGACTTTCAGTTTAGAAATTCTAGGCTTGCTGGGCAGTGGTGGCACACGGCTTTAATCCCAGCACTCAGGAGGGATTGGCAGGTGGATCTCTGTGAGTTTGAGGCCAGCCTGATCTACAGAGCTAGTTCCAGGACAGCTAGGGCTGTTACACAGAGAAACCCTGTCTTGAAAAACCAATCAAAAAAGAAAAAGGAAATTCTCAACTTTACATTGGTTGACAGTCTTCCTTGTTTAAAAAGTTATGTTGGGAATTTAGAATAACATTCATATTTTATAGTTATTTGACTTGATATTCTTCACAGCCGTTAGCATGAGATGCCATCCATTTCTGCAGTTAAATTGATGCATCAAAAAAAAAAAATACAGAAACAGCTCTCTTGGAAGGAAGTTTAGAATTTCTGAATTTTGCTTTATTCTTTTTCTTATCTGCTAAATGGGGATGCCAACTTGGAGATCCATGTTGATTGTGGTGCCTTTGCTTCCTCTTTGTTTCAGATTTGTTCACTTGCATAACCTAAGAAAAGAATTTTAGAATCAGAAGAGACTCTGCAAGCTTGGAATTGCTCTGTGCTCTGCCATCTTACCCACCTATTTACACTGTGTGAAATAAATGCCTTTGTCATTGTTTCCTGAGTGCCTTTCTGTCCTATACTACTTGCTAGGCACATCCAAGATGATTTCTCAGTGTCTTTTAAGATAATAGGTAATGCACCTTGGTTACTTACGTCTTTGTTGCCAGTGCAGTTAATTTTAGACCTCATGAATTAGTGAGTGTGTTTAATTTCTTAAAGTTTGCTACCTGACTGAATCAGGTATGAATCAGTCTCAGCCTTCAGTCTTGGCAGCTGCTACTTTCCAGGTCGTTCCTTGGCCTGGCCTGTCACACAGGTTGAGTATTCCTTATCTAGAATGCTTGAGGTTAGAAGTATTTTGGATTTTTGTCTTTCCTAGATTTTGCAATATTTGTATGTGCATAATTTGAGGATGGGACCCAAGTCCAAACATGAATCAGTTTATATTTCTCATATACCTCAAGGTGTGTATATGTACATACACATATATTCTTCCGGTTGTGCTGGGACCAGACCCCGGGCTGTTAAGCACACACTGAGCTACGTATTTTGTACATTAGTACATCAGTTTGTATTTTAACTGTGACCTGTTACATGAGACCAAGTATTAATTTCCTAAATCATGTTGGCACTTAGTACTGGATTTATGAAAAGTTGGATTTGTGGTTTTCAGATTGTTCAACTTGTATATTTTCTAGGATTTTTACTTAAACAGTAACCTCAGTAAAGCAACAGTTGTGTTAGATTAAGTTCCTCAGAAAAGGAACAAATGATATTATTACTCTATCATAGCGTTTAATGTATTTAATTATTGATCCCGTTATTTTCAAAATCTTTTTTTTTTTTTTTGGTTTTTTGAGACAGGGTTTCTCTATGGCTTTGGAGCCTGCGCTGGAACTAGCTCTTGTAGACCAGGCTGGTCTTGAACTCACAAAGATCTGCCTGCCTCTGCCTCCCGAGTGCTGGGATTAAAGGCGTGTGCCACCACCGCCCGGCTTCAAAATCTTGTCATGCTTGATTGGCAAGAATAATGCTCAATTTTCCTGTTACATTCTTTTGTATACATTGGAGTGTGGTTTTAGTACCTTAATTTAATTAACCAGTCATATTCTACCCACTTTTTTTTTTGAGTTGCAAATTAAAATGTTTTATTTGTCTTATACTGGCTGTTAAAGGCCCTGTGATTCTTGTAACAGAGGCTTCCAGTTTATTACTTTGAGTATTTTATGCAGTTTAATTCTTACCTAGTAGATATATACTCACTGTAATTTTTATTGAAATTAAGCACCCACCGTTGGTATAAGAATTTTTTGATAATAAATATATTCTTTATTTATATGAGAATTAATTGCTTTAGGTTCTTAGAGAAAGGAAACCTGGACTCAAATTTGGCAGCTGTCTTAGTATTCTATTGCTGTGAAGAGACACCATGGCCACAGCAACTTTTATAAAAGAAAGCATTTAATTGGGGCAGTTTTCAGGGGGTCATGCAGGGAACATGGCAGCAAAAAGCATGGTGCTGAAGAGGTAGCTAAAAGTTCTGTATGTGTATCTGCAGTCAGCAGGAAGAGAGAGACACCGGACCTGACTTAGGCTTTTGAAACCTCAAAGCTCACCCCCAGTGACATACTTCCTCCAACCATGTCACACCTACTCCAACAAGGTCACACTTCCTGATTAGTAGTGCCACTTCCTAAGCATTCAAATACATGAGCCTATGGGGCATTCTTATTCAAACACCACAGCAACTTTAATTAGATAAGGACAAAGCATTGAACTTCTGCATGATTGATTTACTTGCAAGTCTACAAGATAAAGGCATACCATATTTTATACTTCATAAATGTATTTCCTGAAGTAATATATGGAACCCCTATTTCAGATCACTTTTCTATAAAAAGAGCTAGACACAGACATTTAAAACTCAGATCACACTTAGATTAGCCAACATAGATCATATCTTATTATATTCCTTAGATGTTTCCAGAATTGTAACACTTGCTTATTGCCCTTAAACCTTATAATAGTTACCCCCCCACACACCAACTAAGATGCACAGTGATGAAACTTGTCTAGCAGGTACAAGGCCCTGCGTTCAACCCCTAGCACTAGGAAGGAGAGAGAAGAGGGGTAATGAATATGATTTCAGACTAAAAGCTAACTAAAGTAACTTGAAGTTCCTTCCACTGAGTATGTACACATGTTCCTATATGGTGGTGCACATATGTGCATGTGGAGATTGGATGACAGCCTCAATTGCCATTTCTCAGATGCCATCAGTGACTTAAAGCTTGCCAAATAGGCTAGCTTGGCAGGACAGTGGGTTTCAGGGACCCACTTGACCTGTCTCTTCACCAGCTGGGATTACAAGCACATCACCATACCCAGCTTTTTAGATGTGGGTTCTGGGGTTGAACTTAGGTCCTTCTTGCTTACAAGATAAGCACTCTGCCAATTATGCCATCTCCCCAATTAGCATTATTCCCATTCTAAACGTAAAAGAATTCATCTTTGTCAAGAGGCAGACTTCATTTTTTTTTTGTATTTGAATAGGTATTGCATGCATGCAGCACACATTTGAAAACTGCAAGTATGTGTCTATAAAATGAAAGTAAATCCCTTGTTTCCTAGCTGTCCACAGAAGTAGAGGACACCAGTTCTTGTCTACCTTCAGCTCTGTGTTGGAAGTTCATGTCACCATTTCTGTAATGCCCATCAGACCTAGCTTGTTCCCCCACAGCTAGGACTGGTACTTTTCAGTGGTCCAATTGCCTAGTTACTTCTTGCTCATTCTCTTGTAAGCAGCCCAGTAAACTCACTGGTACACCCAGCTGGGCTCAGGTGGAATCTTTGGTTTGAATCTGGGTAAAAGTCATTTATTTATGTCTTGTAGACGTTTCAACCAAGTATAACCCGAACCAGCTATATTTAATACATACAGTTTAATAGGAAAAGAATCCACACAGAATTACAGTACCAGACAGTGCTCCTCCGAAGATGCCGGCAGACCCGCGATCCGCTGAGAGAGCGATTGCCATGTGAATCTGTTCTTAAATACCTAATTGGGGTCTGATGGGCCAACCCCTACTACAATGTCTCTCCAGGAAAAGACATGTTTCAGATATTATTACAAATGTGTGTAATGTCTGGCAGATTATATAAGTAGTTTTTCTCCAGTAACTTTTTATTGTTAAATAATTACATTAATTCTTGAGAATTTCATACAATATATTTTTAACATTTTTGTTCCCCTCAACCTTCCCATCCCTTCTAACCCACTTTTGTTATTGCTGCTTTCTTTTCTTCTTCTTCTGTAGTGAGATTTTCATTTATATTTTAATAAATAAGGTTACCTGAAGATCAGAGAGTAAAACAGCCCCACTGGTTAGCCTTACAGACCAGGTAATGGTGCACACCTTTAAATTCCAGCCCTAGAGAGGAATATGAAATGGGAGGAGACAGCTCTTAGACACAGTCTCATTCTGAGATTCCGGAGGGCAGGATCGCTCTACTGAAGTAGAAGTAAGAGCCTATGGCTGGCTGTTTTTTTTTTTCCTTTCTTTCTTTTTTTTTTTTTCTAAGACAAGGTTTCTCTGTGTAGCCCTGACTGTCCTGGAACTCATTCTGTAGACCAGGCTGGCCTCTAACTCACAGAGATCCGCCTGCCTCTGCCTTCCTGAGTGCTGGGATTAAAGGTGTGCATCACCACTGCCCAGCTGCTGTTTTGCTTTGACCTTCAGGCTGAACCCCAGTATTTGTCTCTGGGTTTTTATTAATAATGTCACATTTCTCCATCAAGGCCAACTTGTGTTACCCTGCTAGTATTAGGGTTGGGGCATGCTCTGGTTTGTGGTCAGCCCAATAGGTCACATTATTAAAAAACAAACAACTGAGACTCTCCCAGTAGGCATCAGATGTTACTAGCTCCTCAGCTAGTGGTGGGATCTCACATACACAGTGTGCACGTGCTCTCTGTTGGGATTTTGTTTGACTAGAGCTTGTGCAGGTCTATGCATGCTGTCACAGTTGTTATGAGGGCTTATGTGCCCTGTTGTGCCTGGAAAGCTAATTGCTTTTATATTCTCAGTGATGTTGGTCGTTAACTGAGCATATCATAAGGAGTAAAAATAGATTTGTTACAGGTTTGAGGAGACATGAAAAGCTCAGAGTAGGAAATAGAGTCGTCCTTCTAGGCCAGTGTTGACTCTCTTTCGTGTCTATAGTTACAAATGTAAAGTGAAGTACCAGTGCTGTTCCTGAGCAGTAGAGTGCCACTGCCACTTCGTTCTGTTCCTTTGTGCTTTCAGAGTTTACAAATGACCTATTGTTCTTAGGGCCAGAAGAGAGTTATTTGTTTGGTTGTTTGGTTTCCCCTATTTTAGAAGGTAGAAGGGAAATGCCAGGCCTCCCACATGTAGGCTGATGAGATTTTATGTAGTCTCAAGTTCAGCTAGGTTGGTTATCACTTCAGCGGATCTCTCTCTCTCTCTCTCTCTCTCTCTCTCTCTCTCTCTCTGCCTCACACTCTCTTTCCTTCTCTCCCTCTCACACACACATACACACACACAAGCTCTCTGTACTTTACTAACATGAGAGAAAACAAAGTATTTGTCAGTCTGACTTATTTCTCTTTATGTGGTGATCTTGAGTTCTTCTACCCATTTCTCTGCAAATGAAATAATTTCTTTTTTTCCTATGGCCATTGTATGTTTACCACATTTATCTATGGTGGGTAGCTAGACTGATTCCATATCTATTGTGAATATTACAACAGTAAACACAAGTGTTCAAGTATCTTGGTGGTATGCTGGCTCAGGTTGCTTTGGGTGTGTACCCAAGAGTGGTATAGCTGCTAACTCCTTTGATAATACTAGTTTTATTTTTTGAGAAACCTCCTTGCTGGTTTCTGTAGTGACTGTACAGTCTCTTCAGCAGTGTTTAAGCATCTGTGTGTAGTGTCCATTGCATCCCCACATCTTCACTAGCATATGTTGTTGATTCCTTGGCGTTCTGACTAGAGTGAGCTATAACCTTGGTTTAGTTTGTGTGTGGTGGGGGTGTTGTGGGTCGGTGCATGTGGAGGCCAGAGGTCAAGCATCTTCTGTCTTTCCTTCCTCCCTCACCCCCGCCCCCCGCCGCCTTTTTTATTTTATGACACAGGGTCTCACTGAACCTGGAACTTGCTAAAGTCAGCTAGATTGATTAGTCAAGCAAGCCCCTGGGCTCCTCCTGTATACTTCCCAACACTGGGATTTTAGGCCTGAACTCAGCTTTTTAGTGTGAGTATTGGATATCCAAACCCAGGTCCTGGGTCTTGTGCAGTAGGTGTTCTTCTACCTGTGGAGCCTTCTCCTCGGATCTACGTGGAATTTTTAGTTGTCTTTTCCAGGATGTTTCAAAAAACAAACAAAAACAAAAAATAATTACTTGCTTACACACAAATTTAAAAGTTGATAAGTAAAATTCCTACTGCAGTCCATAGAGTATCCCTAGAAACATGTTCTTCCAGTTGAAAATACTTTTTTGACCATTACCCATGGCTGTAATTTCTCATTATTTTCCCTTTTGAGTAGGAAGAGAGCTAGTCCCGTTGCCTTTTGAAGACTGCTCTTGCCGTACATTCCTCCTTATTTGAGATACTTATTCCATTGTCTGTAGAATAAAGTTTAAAATTTTAAGCTAACAGGTAAGATCAGACTCTCTGCCCAAGCACCCTTCAGGACTAGTTCTGTCACTCTATGCTCTCTGAGGTCTTTTCCTGATAAGCTAGGCATGACCTAATCTGTCCTCTTTTAACCATATAAAACTGCCCTTAACCTTTGTATTAAAGCTTACATTGTACATGCCTCAGTTCCTTTCCAGTCAGTGGATTGCTGTTGTGTCCATTGTTATGTTGTTATGTCATAACAACATATTCATACATTGAACAGAATACATGGAACACCAAATGTTCCAGGTCTGATAGAACAGCAAGGTCCTCATGGAGTTTATGTTCTAGTTTGGGAAACAAGAAGACACCTTAATAAGTATGTAGGTAGAATGTTTTCTGTTTCCGGTACTCTGCAAGAGGAAAGCACCGTGGTGTGGTGGAAAGGCGGAGCAGAGTGGCAGTGACTCGGGTAGCATGGAGAGGGTCTTTAACAGTGGAGGCTATGAAGGAACAGTCATAGTAAGATTTTGGAAGCAGAGTTGTTTTCTGGGGACTGAACCAAGGGTCTTTTTCTTGGTAGGCAAGTGCTCCTCCACTGGCTGTACCCCAGCCCTTTTTTGTACACATACATACATATCCATACACAGACATACATATAATCAAAAGTAATTATTTTGTTTTTGTTTTTTGAGACAGGATTTCTTTGTGTAATTCTGGCTGTCCTGGAACTTTCTCTGTAGACCAAGCTGGCCTTGAACTCAAAGAGATCCACCTGCCTTTGCCTCCTGAGTGCTGGGATCAAAGGTGTGTGCCACTGCTGCCCGGCTTAAAAATTTTTTTTTTTAAACTGTTAAGAGAAAATGCAGTACCTGGGTTGTAGCTCAGTGATACACTGTATGTATACACAAGGCCTTGGTTTGTTTCCCAGCCCTTTCCCTCCAAAGTTAGTTGGTATTATATATAAAATATTTAATGTTGGATATTTTTATAATACCACATGAATTATGTAATTATGTTAGCTTCTACAATATTCTAATCATCTTGGAAAGGTACCAGAAGTTTAGTTAACTAACCTGTTGTTAACAATATGAGGTTAATGTTTTAGTAATATAAAGAATGCTAAGTATTTTTTACAGTATATTTTTCTTTATATTTATTTATTTGTCTCATTTTGATGAAACAAAGATTGAACCTAGGAATAAGCACTACCATTGAACTATATATCCCTTTCTCTTTTTATTTTTTCAAAGTTTTTTTTTTTTTTTAAATTTTACCTGCATGCATGTCTGACAGGTTGGTGCCTGTCAGAGGCCAGGAAAGGGTGTTATATACCTTGGAATTGCATCTCTTTATAGGTAGAAATCTGTTTTGTTTGAATTCTCCAGTAAAGAGACAACTGAAGTTACCAATAAAAATAAGAGTCAACTACAGCTGTCAAAAGGAGCACAAATGCTTTTATTAATATCCTTGTCAGTTCTTTAAATGTTCAGTTTTTTAAAAGATGTATTTGTATGTTTGTGTGTGTGTGTATGCGCGCACCTGCCTGCTTTGTATGAATGGGTGCCCTTTGAGGCCAGAAGAGGGCATGAGATCACCCAGAGCTGGAGTGGTAGGCATTGTGAGCCTCCTTATCTAGGAACTGAACTTGGGTCTTTTGGAAAAGCATTCTTTAACAACTGAGCCATCTCTCTAGCCTCTAAACTGTGAGTCTTAAATCAGGTTTGATGAATATATAAAATATATAGAACATACAGTTGAAGACATTAATAATCCTATTAATCTTATTTGATCTTTTTTAAAAACATGGTTCTTTGTGTAGCTCTGCCCATCCTGGAACTAATACTCTGTAGACCAGGCTGGCCTTGAACTTGGAGATCTGCCTGCCTCTGCCTCCTGAATGTTGGGATTAAAGGTGTGTGCCACGATTGACTGGCTTGGTCATAATTCTTTTTAAGGTTCAGATTTTTCAAAGATAAATTTTGCATTCCTGTTTAGTAATACTCGCAAATTAAGCCATTTACTAAAAACAAACTGGTAAAAATTTAAATTATTTCTGAATAATAATAAAATAATAAATAAAAATAAAAAATAATAAAATTAAAAATATTTCTGAAAAAAGATCTTGAAACAGTCTGTATAATAAGTGTTATATTTTGAATAAAAGTTACCTTTATTAATTTTGATTATTCCATGTGCTTGTGTGAGAGTACATGCACATGTATACGTAGGGATCTCTGTGGGGCTCAGAAGAAGATGTCAGAGTCCTTGGAAAGTTGTTTCAAGTGTCTGAACTACCCAACAAGGGTCCAGCTCTCCTGATAGAGCAGCAAGTGATCCTAACCCTGACCCATCTCCCTAGCCCAGAAATGCTGTCTTTAGTGCATTTCTTTTTTAAAGATAAAATTCAGCCTTGAGGAAGCTGGCTTAAAGACTTCTTCTCTTTCTTTCTTTCTTTCTTTCTTTCTTTCTTTCTTTCTTTCTTTCTTTCTTTCTTTGATAATTGAGTTTTATTGAATAATCCAGCATGGTGACTATAAAAGTCTTTGGACTTCTGATACTTGAACCACAGTCTAGGTTTATGAACATGTAATGGTCATAGCTTTCTTTGAAACTTAATCATTTGATGGGCTGTGTGTAAGGAGGCCTTGGGGTCATTTTTTAGCACCCCATGCCACTGAATCACTGACTAATTTCAGTATTAGCACATGTAGTTAAAATTTAAACAAATTTTGACTACCAATTCATTTCTTAAAGTAATAGCTTAAGTAACTCATAGCCCGAGTCAAAAGTAACAGGCATAATTGTTTCATAGACTATTAGGAAGTTATTTTGAGGAGCTTTTAAAATGCATTCTTTATTTTTCAAGAATTTTTTCTTTCTGGAAGGCCAATCTTTTGTGAGAAACTGTGAGTTTGTCATAGATGATGACTGTATAAGTCCTACAGACTTGAGTGATGCACTTCCAGTAAGATCTTTAAAAAGTCTTTGTAAAGCCATGTCTTTCATGAAAGATGTTTAGGATAGAGCCAAGTTGATTCACGTTTCCTTTGTTCAGTATGAGGGTTTCTTTCTAAATATGTTTAAGATTTTCGTATATAATTCTAATTACAGTTATATTGTGGTCAGTGTGGAAGTCCTGACTTACATACAGCAAATATATACAGCCTATTAGGTATTTATAGAGACTAATAGAGGAAAAAAGACCCAAAGCATAAAAGAAAATTAGAAATCACTCCCATAATCTGACCTTCAAAAGAATATCCGTATTTTGTTGTGTATTTAATTTTTATTTGATTTGTGTATTTGTGTGTGGTTCTGTGCACATGAGTGCATTACCAGTTGGTAGGCCAGGAGAGGGGTCAGATTCTCCTGGAGCTGGAGTTACAGGCCACGTGAGCAGGCAGATGGGGGTGCTGCAGCAGTGTGGTTCTTACCCCCACACTCCCACTAGCCCCCAATTTTCTTCTGTGTGTAATGTTTTATAAATGGGAATTGCCTCAAAAATGATACTTAGTAGCTTCTTATCATTCTATTTGAAAAAAAATGCAAAAAGTTATAGTAAATATACTTCATTTAGAATTCTAAATTTTAGTTTATTTTTAAAACTTCAGTAGATAGGGGCTAGGGAAGGGATGTAGCTTTGCAGGTAGAGGGCTTGACTAGCCTATAAGAAGCCCTGAGTTTAGGATCTAACTGCATAAACCACGGGTGGTGGCACACACACACCTTTAGTCCCAACCTTTGTGGAGGCAGAAGTTCAAAGTCATCCTTGGCTCTCTTAAGTGCTTTGCTAGCTTGGCATTCATGAGATCCTGTCTTAGATATATTTTTTGAAAAATTTTTCTTTTTTAAACCAAAGCTGAAATCAGACTTTTAAGCTAGAACTTAATGTGAATCTTGTCCTTCTAACGCATAAATTAGTGAATGAAATGTGGAGTATGCAGTAGGATCAGTAGTAATTAACAGCTTGCCCTGTATGCCTGGGAGTGCTTTAAATACACCCTGCATATACTAGCTCCTATTTTATCCTTGTTCTTGTTTTATAAAAGAAGGAATTTAATCACTGAGAGGTCAGATGACTAGTTAAAGGGTGGGAGGAGCAAAAACATTAGCCCAGGCTGGAACTCTGACGTCAGATACAAGTCACTGTGTTTTGTCATCATGGCTTCTCTGGTAACTGTCCTAAATAAAGTTAATCTACCAAACAAGTTAATGGTTTGTAATGTCAGATTATTCATTGTAAATCACTGACTAGAATTCTGTTTATCTGCTGCATGTCAATCATGAGAATGAAATCTAATTTACTGCCCCTCCCACCGTCAGTATCCCGCATCCCATGCGGAGCTTTCCACCCTGTGGACCTCCTGGTTTTGAGCGTCAGCTAACCTCAGGCTCCCCGGGTTGCTGAGGTAGGGGTGTCCAGCTGGACAGTGCGGTGCGGTGGGTGGGTCTCTGCCCTGCTGTGAAGCAGGTCAGAAGCGTGAAGCAGCTGTGTAGTCCGCTGGATGCTGACCAGGGCGCTCCCCATTCCAGTCAGGAGCCAGCGGATTGGCTGGGCGCAGACACACGTGACCGACATGTGGCTGTATTGGCGCAGCCTGCCGGGGTGTCACTGGAGACAGAATGGAGGTGCTGCCGGGCTCGATAATGGGGTAGGTGCTGGAGCTGCGATGGCCCAGGTTGCTGCAGGGATGAGGGAGGAGGTGGTTTTCTCATGAACTGCCTTAAACCGGTGACCTTTCCTTGGCACAGGGTCTACTGCCACATGCCAAGCCTAGGAGGCAGGGGCGTCGTCCCACTCCTCTCCCCCACCCCCACTGCAGCACAGGAGATGGATTTCCTGTGCTTCTGATCCTGGGATTTTGACAGAAGAGGAAGAAAGGGGGAGGGGTAGAAGTGGTGAGGGGAGCCGGGAGAAAGGCGTTTTGTTTTTTATAATGCCTGTTGACAGTGGAGTGGAATAACAGTATCTAAGGAAACGAGTAGAGGGCAACAAAGAATGGAGCATATTCATGGCGAGGAGAGAAAGCCCTAGCCCTTTGAAAGGCTGCTTTTCCTCCTTGGCCACAAGGACACAGGCAGTGGTAGCCAAGAGTGGGCATGCAAAGCTGCAGCTGATGGAAGGGGCTACCGAGGACGGATGGGAGGAAAAGAAGACATGTAGTACTGCGGAGCCCAAGTGATCTTTTGCTTGACTGGCGAAATAACGTTCAGTAGTAGCAACGTGCCGCTTTCATACAGCATGTAGGTGAACTCGTTGAGAATAGGATGGCAGAGATACCCGTGTCTTTGTTAGCGGCAGAATGCAGTGATAGTGGCTCTCCGTGGTGATGCAGACGGCTTTGCTGTAGACAGCTGCAGAGAGTCAGCACCCTGAGCAGATCTAATGCTCAGTCCATTTACAAGAGGCCAGCGCATACTACACCCAGATAGGAGAAGATGCATAGTTTGCCTTTCTAAAATAGGAGGAATATCAAATTATGAGTGTTTTGACACTGGAGGGTATCAAACACTTTGATTTTTTATCACAAGAGATGTCAGATGCTTTGATTTAACATAAATCCTATAGGAAGTCTTAATACATTATGTATGGAACTCGATCTTCCCCTTTGTTAGTCTAGCTCTTATGCCATTAATTAGATCATTCGAGAGCAAATTACTTTAGAATGTAAATTACTTTGTGAAAAATTTCAGACAATACATTTTTATAGGCCTGATACTTAAGACATTTATTAAGTAAATATCTATTTCTCATGTCACTTTTTAATGTAGTTTAATAAAATCTACAGATAAATATTTTAGCTATATCTCTATTTAGTGAGTATCCACAAGATTCAGTCTCAGTCTAAAGTATTTTAATGACATTAGATGTCTGAAAGCATCTGTCTCAGATGAGTCTTTGCCTTATTCCTGTGCATGTCTATGGCAACCCCCAGCGCCTCCAGGCTCTGACTACACCAGCAGTAGCTTTGTGAAGCCCTTGAGGATTAATGTTCCTCCAAGATAGTTCCTTTTAAGTTGTTTATGTAGTTGTCTTAATAGAATTTCCAATTTTGTCTCAGTATTTTTCAAAATAATAATTATACCTGAGTAAATAATACTATGCAAGACTTTCATTGACAAATGAAAATTAACAGTTTTATTTTTTGTTTTGTTTTGCTGTTTGTTGTTATTATTTTAAAACAAAGTCTCATTGTGTAGTCCAGGCTGGCTTCCAACTTTCTTTGTACCTGAGTGGCTTCAAACTTAGGCTCTTCCTGCCTCAGCCTTCCAAGTGCTGGGGTTATAAGACTATGCCAGTATGCTAGGCCTACTGGCATTCCTTAATATTTTTAATGTTTTAATTTTATGTGATTGTGGATGTCAGGATTAAAAGTACTTGGGATAGCTTTTAAATCTGATGGAAACCATTCCTGGGATTAAAGATGTCATGTTGAACTGGCAATGAAATTTAGTAGCTAACATTATTCAATCCCTTGAATCCCAGTGTACTTCTTGAGTTTATAGAATTATCATTTTTATAGATGTATTCTCATTTAATCACCTAGTAAATGTAGCATTCTTCTCATTTTACATGTTTTACAGTTCTCCTATCCTAGTATGTGACTTTATCCAAGGTCATTGGGTCATCTACTGTGTAAGGATAAGACCTTGTCTTTTATTTTACTTCTGTTTTGTTTTGTTTTGTTTTTCAAGACAAGATTTCTCTGTGTAGCCCTGGCTGTCCTGGAACTTGCTCTGTAGACCAGGCTGGCCTCGAACTCACAGCAATCCACCTGCTTCTGTCTCCCCAGTGCTGAGACTAAAGACGTGCACCACCACTTACTGGCCAGTTTTTAACTAAAAGAATGCATTATAAAAGATTTGATAACTTAAAATTACATGTATATATTTACTCAGTGTGTATGTGTGTGTGTGTTTGCATTCATGTTGTCAAGAAACTTCTGTAGAGGTCACATGACAACTTATTGGACTTGGTTCTCTCCTCCCTCCATGGGAATTCCAAGGATCAAACTCAGTCTATTAGGCTTGATGCCAAGTACCTTTACCCACTGAACAATCTTGGCAGTCCCATTAATTAGTATATATTTTTATTAATCTTATAAGCATGTCTACAATATTAGATTACAGTATTTTTCCAAGTTAAATGAGAAATAAGACTAAATTAAGAAAAGAGCTCCCTTTACAGTATAATAGTCTATATTTCACTGAGCTTTTGTAAAAGGGTCTTTAAAATTGCTTATTGCTAACTGGTATAGCTAGAATTATGTGACCTACTTAGAGATTCATAAATTAAATATTCAGAAGTGTATTTTGTGAACTAAAAGCTATTCATGATTTTGTTTGGATGAATTACAGTGTGAATTTATGTTTTACTGTTTTTCTCTTGTACTGATTTCATACACTGTAACTAGTACTACACTTCCGTGTTTAAACACTTCGCAGTGTCACTCTCCCATTGGACGGACAAAGCCAAGCGAAAGCTGTCCGCACAGGTGCCAGAAATGTGATAGCATTTGGTTTAGAAAGATGAGTAACCCTTGAGGAAATCTACTCAGTACATGTTTGTTAGAGTACCAGCCACATGCCAAACGTCCTGGGAACTAACCTTCATGAGGCTTACAATAAACTGTGAAATCTGAGCGCAAGTTGAACACTGATTGCTCTGGCTAGTCCTGGGCACCTTTTTAAAGGTTTGTATAATCTGAAATATTTTTTGATTTGCAGGAAAGGAATGGATTGTTCTTTGAAGTACTGTACCCTCCTTTAAGACCTGACATCACAGATTGTTTTTGAATATCGTCAAGGTTGAGTGGAATGGTTTCAATATCATTTAGTCCTGGCTGCCAGTTATATATTTAGTTTTGTTTTTAGACAAGGAAGGACGCCCCCATTGTTTTGGTAAGATGATGTGTTATGTGGAAGGAGCTTTGTCATGTATTTTTACCTTCTCCTTCTATTCTTCCTTCAAAGTGCATGTCTTGTTTTTACATTGCTGAGGTTGAACCCCGCAGCCTTCAAGTTACATGAGCCTCTGCCATTGGACCATAAGCATTTTTAAGTGTACAGTTCTATGGCATTAAATACATTGTGCACCCATAACCACGGTCATCTCCACAACTTTTTCATCTTCCCTTGTGGAAACTTTGAGACCATAAAAACCCCATTCTCTTTCCCTTGACACTTAGCAACCACAACACTACTTTATTACCTCTATGAATTTGCCTGTTGTAGGGATTTCATATAAAAAGATTCATATATTTACCAATTGGTGACTAGCTGGCTTAATTCATTTATCATAATGTCTTCATGAATCATTTAAGCTAGCCCCCATGTATTTTAGTTTCTTTCCTTTTGAAGACTGAGTAACTCCGTTCCATGCACACTACATTTTGTTTATCCATCTGCCTCTCAGAGTGTGTTTCCATTTTGTCATGAGTAAAGCTGTGATCATGTGTGTGCTGAGAACTCTTGTCTCTGCTTTCACTTCCTTTGTGTGTTGACAAATGTTTTAACTCTTAAAATGCTGTCTGTTTTACTTCTTGTCCTTTGAATTTGTGGTGCTAACATCACTGTTTAGCACCCCATAATGTTCATTGTTACTCTAGTGGAGGCTGTAGGTTTCTCTTCTGGATTCTGTTTACCACAGACTGCAGCGATTCGTCCTTGCTATGACTGCTCACTGGTTGTCCTAGTTATGTGTTACTGCACAACAGATCACACCAAAATTTAATGACTTGAAACAACATTGTGGCTTAAATCATAAGCATTTATTGTTTCAGAGTTTCCATGAGACAGGAATTCAAGAGCATCTTGTTTGTGAGAAACCTGTTTTCTCAAGAAGCTGCAGTTAAGATTTGGTTATCTCTATAGTCATCAGGCCTTGGCTAGAACTGAGGCTACTTCCAAGACGACTCGTTCACATATCCTCTGTTTTCCAGTGGCTACTGACCAATAGTCTCAGTTGCTTATTTTGTGGGAAAGAGGCAAAAAAGGAAGCCAGTTATGGCCTGGTCTCAGAACCTGTACACCATTTCTGTTGTCTTATGGAGTCATACTTTCATGGCCTGCAAGCCTGCAAAAAGTGACTTGGGGACTTATTATTGATTATGAAAGCTTGACCTTAGCTTAGGCTTTTCCCAACCAGCTCGCATAACTTAAATTATTCTGTTTTTACTCATCTATGTTATATTATGTGACTTGGTTACCTCCTCTGTACTGCATGTCCAACTTGTTCTGCATCTCTGCATGCCTAGATTCCTTCTTTCTCTCTCCTCCACAAGTCCCACCTGTCCTCTCCTGCCCAGCTATGGGCCATTCAGCTCTTTATTAAACCAATCAGAAGGTGTTTTGGCAAAGACACATCTTCACAGTGTACAAAGATTAGCCCACAACAGCACTACCTTTACTAAGAGTGCTAAGTCCAGCCTACAAAAGAGATGAATTAGACCTCTTAGAAGAGTATGGTCAGAATATTTGTATAAGCATTTGAAGGTCATTGCATGGGTCAGGATCTCACTGGAATTTAGCCCTAGGGGAAGTGGTCACCATATTGGCATTGCTTCCTATTACTGTTATTGTAGCAAACTTAGTGGGTGAAGTGGGTTGATTATCTGTGGGGGTTTGTTGGTTGGTTGTGTTTTGAGAGGGTCTTGTATAGCCCAGTTTAGCCTTGAACTCCATATGTAGCTGGGGATGGCCTTGTTGCTATTACTGATCTTCTCCCTCTGCTTGTGGGATTATAGGTGTATACTTGGTTTTATGTGGTGCTGGGACCAAATCCAGGGCTCTGATGCCAGGCAAGCACTCTACCACCTGACCTATCCTCAGCCCACTTCATGATTTAAGACAAAAATTTACTACTATGCATTCTTGGAGGTCAGAAGTCGGAATGGTTTTCACTGGCCCGAAGTGAGGAAGCACTTCAGGATCACTGCCCTTCCTAAAGTCTGGAGGGAAGTATTTGTTTCTTTGCCTTTTCCCCTAGCTTCTAGGTGCCGCCTTCATTCCCTTTCTCCACCTTCAGTGTCAGCAGCATAATTATCTCCCTCTGACACTTCGCTTCCACTGTCACAGGTCCTTTTCTGGTCAGCCCTTTTCTTCTTCTAAGAACATATGTCATAACATTGGTTCTAAGTCGTAAGTCAGGAAAATTTGCTCCTCAGGCTTGACTGATTGTACCGACAAAGTCTCTTTAGCCAAGAAAAGTAATGCATTTACGGGTTTGGGAGGTTAGGGCATGGACAACTTTCTGGTGTCATAATTTTTTTTTTTTGCCATAGGTATGCATACTAACAGTTTGTGTTTTTCTCTGAAGCATTTTGAAAATAATTCTTTTGTGAATAAGTATTACTTTTGAGGTGATACTAAAATTTTTATTTAAGGTATAATTGGTAAGTATTGAAATAGGTTTTCTATCAATTTTTAGAATACTGGCTTTATTACCAATTAAATGCTTATCTGTATATTAGCTAGCTACTTAGGACAGAGTCTATAATAGAAACTCAGGAATGAAGTCACTCTTTATACCTTTACACTTGTAGCACCTTTTGTGGACTCCAGTCAATGACAGCCTCCTTATACAGTCTAATTCCAAGCCACAGTGGTGTTTCTATCTCTCCCTCCCTGGTCTTCTTGGTTCTTTCATACTGTATTTAGTTATATTAGATAGTGCTCCCAATATATATATCTTGCTTTGTCAACTTCTGAACTTTGATTATGGTATTTGTGTTAATAAACTTGCGGGTACAACCTGTGCCCCAAGTCAGGTCTGGTCACCCATTCTTGACAATTAAAACCAATTGAAAGAGCCAAATTAAAAGTGGGAAGCAGAAGATTTATTCACTGTGGCCACATTGGGAAGAGAGACAGAACCATAGTCACACAGACACATGCATGCACGTATGGATGCACGACTCGCGCAATACACCAATCCATCTTCTCTGTCCTGAAGTGAGATTAAAGTTAAAAGAGAGGACCAAGGATATGCACATCTAAGCAGTCCAGGCGAAGATGTGTGGCCAGCACCTTCCCAGATGGACCCATCTTTGTCTGGACTTCAGTCTCCTTCTGCAAAGTAACTGGAAGGTTCTTATAGCTATGTGAATCTCTCTCCAGGAGACAAATTCCCCTCTAGCTGAGGCCTTTTCCTTCTCCCAGCATGAGATTCTTGGGAAAATTTCTGTTTCTTAGAGGGTTCCCCATTTCAGTGGTATGATAGTCAGATTGAAAGACACAGGTATCACTTTAGAATATCTTTATTTCCTCCACGCCTGTTGGTT
The DNA here is from genome assembly GCA_028555095.1 of Dicrostonyx torquatus. Classification (NCBI taxonomy): domain Eukaryota; kingdom Metazoa; phylum Chordata; class Mammalia; order Rodentia; family Cricetidae; genus Dicrostonyx; species Dicrostonyx torquatus. The sequence continues at coordinate 1,820,205 of JAQHUG010000354.1, forward strand.
ACCTTCCTTTCCTGGAATTCTATCCTCTCACGTTTCTGCAGTGGGCTGATGGATAAAACAGTGCAGAGTTGTGAGCCAGGAGAATAGAAGGTGGCACACACAAGCCTGATGGTTTTGTATGATGATCTTGTTTATCCTTTTCCAGGAGTACCCCCCCCCGTTCCAAGCTATTTCAGAACAAGGAATGTAGTAACTTACTTTTTATCACTATGTTATTTTCCCAGAGCTGTTATAACAAAGTGCCATAAACTGTTGCTAGTTTAGAACGTTAGAAACCTGTGATTTTACTATTCTGGAGACTGGAAGCCCAAAGCCAATGTGTTGGCAAGATTACTTCTTTCTGAAGACTCCAGGGAAGAGCCTCTTCTCTCTCTTAGCAGTCTCCCCTTACCATTGTCACATAGTGTTCCTACTGTGTGTCTATGTTGATTTCCACCAATTGACATAGGTCCCACTTTAATACAGTGTCTTAGCTCTGTTACTGATGCAGAGACCCTGTCTACAAAAGGTTCAGATTTATAGACTCATTGTTAGAAACAAAAATCAGCAACACACAAAAAGAGTACTCCAACAAGCCAAGCCAAGCGGTGGTAGCGCATGCCTTTAATCCCAGCACCCAGGAAGTAGAGATAGGTAGATCTCTGTGAGTTCAAGGCCATGCATAGCAAGTTCCAGGACAGGCTCAAGCTACAGAGGAACCTTGTCTTGAAAAACCAAAAAAATAAAAATAAAATAAAGAAAGAATACTCGAACAAAGTAGAAATAGTTTTGCAAGGTGATTTCTGTTTTTGGTTAGGCACCAGAACCAAAACCCTGCTAGCCAACATACTCTAAAAATGAAAAAAGGCAACTGTGTTTTATCCCTGACTTATATGGAGACTGTACCTCATCCCAATGAGAACTTTCCAAGTGACATGATTGGCACTATCAGCTCTAAGTGGAATGGGAGGAGTTTCTTATAGCAATAGCACCGCCTTATACTGGCATGGTAGTGTATGGATAAGAAATTGTCAGAATTTGTTGATCCCATAGTGCAGCCACAGAGAGCCGTTATTTTTTAGTGGAAGGTTGTCTTTCATTTTTCTCTAAATTTGTCTTGTTTTCTATTTGCTTGCTCGTGTAACTGATGATACATATCGCTTACCTTCTATGTGACTGTCACAGGGAGCATTGGGGTTACAGAGACTGCACATTACATACAGCCCTCTCCTAAAGACGTATGTCCTTAGCTGAGGAGATAAACATGCCAGAGTAAAGTAGAACATAGGTAGGCCAAGAAAGTAGCCAAGGTGTGTCATAATTATTGCTTCTTCAACAGGATATGTGTTGTTAATTAGACCTGTCAGGAGAGCTTTGTGTAAAGCAGCTGATCTGGACCTAGAAGAAGAATCTATGCTATAACAGAGCAGAAGATAAACAATGTGGCATTCAAAAAGAGCATGTTAGAAAACATGTACCACAAAGGTACAAGCCATATGCAAGAAAATATTGAGGAAAGACTTACATTGAGGGGGCAGTTATACTGGAGCCTAATAGAAGGTAAGTTGAAAGCTGTTACCAGGTTAGAGCCTTGCTTGCTCTGTAAGAATGTGAGCATTTGACACCAGTATGGGTTTGACTCCTGACAAACCTTTGGTCTGAGTTCTGAGGAAATTACTTGCCATTTGGACATCACATTTTCCTTAACTCTACAAGAAGCATACTTACTTCATGGGTAGTTGTAAGGTAAAGTGGGGTAGTGGGTTTAACACATTTACAGCTTATGGCATATGCTATCTGGATTTCACGTATCAGACACGTAGAAGTAAGGGTATGTGTAGAAGATATAAATAATATGTCATAGCTAGGAAACAAGGTATAGAATTTTGAGAATTTTATATGCTTTCAATTTTTAATAAAGTTTATGAAAATTAGTCATGCTCCTAAGTACCAATCAAACCTAAAAAAATATTAATCCTAGTAGTTTAATCCACAGTGTCCAGCTGGTCTCATGGCAGTATATCAGTGACAGCCAAAGGATGGAGCCATTCCTTCCTCACAGATGAGAAAGTCCTCAAAATACCATCTAGATTAGCACTTCTCAACCTGTGGGTCAAATGAGCCTTTCATAGGACTTGCCTAAAACCATTGGAAAACACAATATTTATTTGCATTACAATTCATAACAGTAGCAAAATTATGTAGTGTGAATTCTAATTGGTATTAATAATAAAAACCCAGAGTCAAATATAGGGGTTAATGCTGAAGATCAGAGGAGCAGAGCTGCCAGCCTCTAGAGAGTTCTTTTACCTGTACCAGTGTTCAGACTGAAGGTGCAATCCTGTCCTCAGACTGCATCTGTCTCCACCAAACCTCAGACTGCACTGAGCTCCTGTCTCCTTCCACCTTGTATTCCTCTCTCCATCAGCCATAGCACTCCTGTCTCTACCTCCCTAGTGCTGGGATTAAAGGGTTGGGATCCCAACTTTGTGTGAGCTCTGTTTCTCTTTTAGAGGGATCCAATCTTGTGTAGCCCAGAGTGGCTTTGAACTAACAGAGATTCCTCTGCCTCTGTCTTCGTAGTCCTGGAACTAAAGGTGTGTGCCACCACTCCCTGGCCTCCGGTGGCTTAGCTCTGCACTCTGATCCTCAGGAGAGCTTTATTTCTTAAAATACAAACAAAATATCACTACAAAATTGCAGTTATGAAGAAGCAACAGAATACTTTCATGATTGGGGAGGACATGAGAACTGTCTTAAAGAATTGCATCATTGGGAAGGTTGAAAGCCACTGGTCTAGTGAAAGAGGAAATAATGAGTTTTCTGGAAATAAAAAGGGCACTTACATACTAAGACCCATAAACCATTATCAGGCTGTAATCCAAGAACAGTTGGTGCCCTTAGTAGTGCTGTTGTTAAGGAAACACTATAAGAAGAAATGTGTTAATAAAAGGAAGTAAATAATCTTCAGTCTCAGCACTTGGAAGGCAAATCAGGCTGATCTCTGTCTCTGTGAGAGTCCTGAGACACAGTATGATTTGGTGTCATAAAAATGTCTCTCAAGTTAATGTAAATAAAATACTGTTGGATTATAGGTTTACATTTCTGTTCAATGAAAAATAAATGTAAAAACCATTATGAATATAATTGATTTCCTATGTAGAAGATCACTATACTCATTAGGTACACAGTTCTGTATGAATGAATATAGAAATGGAGTTTCTGATTTGACCCTTCTCTGAAGTAGTCAGCTACAAATTCGTTCATTTCCTGAAGTAAACACCACTCATTCGTGCTTTATTTCTGACTAGTACTGGGAATTTTCTGTCTCCTCGGGTACCTAAGTGATAGTTAAGTTTTTGAAAGTGTGAATTTACAATCTCAAAAACCTGAGAAGTAAGGAATGGAGTGACTTAAAAAAATCTAGGGGCTTGATTTGAGACCGTGTAGTTCACTGTTCTTTTCAGCATAACAGATTATCTCTTACTAGCTAAAAGTAAATGCTAATTTTCAGAATTTTTCAGTAGCCTTCGAAGTTACATGGACTGCCCTTGTTTGAAGATCAGATAGATACCAGGGTTTTGCAAACTGCTAACAGTTTCTATAAACTGGCTGTATTTGAAGATAATCATGCTGTCCCATGTTGTGGTTTCTGAGGGTGCTTTTATGCTACAAAGACCAGAAGGTGCACAGTCATGTGGGCCTACAAAGGCTTATAATATTTGCTGTTTTCCCTTACAGAAAATATGTGCAGCTTGGCGTGGTGGCTCATGCCTTTAATCCCAGCACCTGAGAGGCAGAGGCAGGAGGATCTCAGTGATTGTGAGATCAGCCTAATCTGTATAGAGAGGTCTAGACCAGTCAGGCCTACATAGTGAAACCCTGTCTCCCTCCCCCAACAACAAAAAAAATTGCTCCCTACCCTCTTAATTTAATTGTGATGGCCACCTTAGCGCTTGCCAGTTTTCCAGACAACATACATAACCATGTTCATGGTGTAAGGACTGTCATTGACTGTGAGGCCATTGCTTGTTAGAGAAAGTGACAGAGAGAGTCTTCTAGGAATTAAACTCTTTCTTAAAATTAGCGTATCAATTTGGAATCTGTCAGTTTTATATTTTCACATTTAAGTTTCGGGGGAGGTGTTGGGTGGTGGTGGTGCACACCTTTAATCCAGCACTTGAGATGCAGAGCCAGGCGGATCTCTGTGAGTTTAGCCCGCCAGTTCTACAGAGAAAGTTCCAGAACAGCCTGGTCTACCCAGGGACGGGGACACGTTCGTTATTTTTGTTTGTTTCTTCCTTTTCCAGTCAGTATTCTTCGTGTCGTTAAGGTTTACAATGCTTATTAAGACTTAGGCTGTGGTGAAAACTGTCAATAGTAGGTAGACACCTGTGAATTTCTTTTGTTTTATTGTAAATAGGCTGTATTCCTCTAATAGTTCACTGAGGCGTATGCGCATGCGCTCATGTGTGTACTGGCCGGAAGTCAACTTCAGGGGTTCACTGCCCTGATTAGGGTAAGCTGGGTGGCCATGTGACGCTAGGGATTGTCCTGTCCTGGCCTCCCCCATGCTGGGATTAGAGGCAAAAGCTGCCTTTGAAATAAAACAACTTGGATATTGAGCATCAACTCAGCTCCTCGTGTTTGCGGTGCACGCACTTTGCCAACTTGAGCCATCCTCCAGCCTGATGTTAGTTATGTGGGACCAGGCATGATCGCTCACATCTGTAATTCCTGTACGGACTGCTCTCCATTCCAGGCCAGCCTGGGTTACAGAGTAAGATCCTGTCTAAAACCAAAACAGTTAAAATTATGTAGTAGCGAGGGGTCCAGTAATAAGAGCTCTTGCCTCACATGCAGGAGGCTCTAGGTTCAGTATCCAGTATCGCAAAAACGAAACAGGAAGTTTACTGTAGAAACTTTTAGCTGCTTCCCTCCTATTTTTACTTTATAGATATTTTTATTAGACTATACCACTGACTTTTGTCAAGTTTTTTTTTTTCTATTTTAGTAATCAGGTCTTTCTAAAACCTCAATATCTAAATGGAGTGAGTGATATTAATAAACTATGTTTACATTCCTAGAATAAGCTGTTTGGTTCTTTACTGTGCATTCTGTTTTCTGATACTTGCTTTAGGGTCTTTTTTGAATTTGTGAATAACAATAGCCTATGTTGTTTCGTTCATTCACGGCCTTTGAGTTTCACATCATGATCATCATATTGTTCCTATGGATGTAGTGAAGGATATATACTGTTTTTCTGTTCTTGAAAGGGTTTGTGTAAGGTTGGGGTGGTTTTTTTTCCCCCTTTAATATGTTGGTGGAAAGTATCTGTACACTGTTTGGATCTTCTGTTTGGCTGTTGGGAGGGAGAGGAAAGTGTTTAACAGTGCTTCATTTAAGACAACAGTGAATGACACTCTTCTCTTTTGTGTTTTTGTCTTTAGTTGTTTTTGGTTTTGTTTTAATTGTTTTATTACCAGAGATTGGCTCCAAGCCCTTGTGTATTCTAGGCAGGGTACCTTGCCACTGGGCTGCATCTCTGCCCCCAACCTCATTATTTTAATGCCAGCGTGGTAATGCTGTTATACCAAATAGAAAACTCTGCCAACTGAGTAGACTCACTTCTTACTAAGTTCAGAGAACTCCAGTTGGCCTTCCCAGCATTTTAGTCACTGCTCCTGCGCTGAGAACCTAGTGGCTCAGCACATGAGGCACAGGCTTCAATCCCTAACCCAGAACCTGCTCATTCCTTCCACAGCTCTTCCTGGTCTACAGTTTAGGAGCAGGGCACTCCTCATGGCCGTCCTTCTGTTTAGGAGCAGGGCACTCCTCATGGCCGTCCTTCTGTTTAGGAGCAGGGCACTCCTCA
>JAQHUG010000354.1:1826647-1854698 GCA_028555095.1 Dicrostonyx torquatus
ATAACTTTGGACTTAGAGACTAGCTACAGTAAAGAGAAGGATTAGTTCCCATGCACCCTTGTTCAGTTCTCCATTCTTTCTGACTGTCAGAACTGAGGGAACTGGAAATGGACTGTACTGTTGGAAGCCAGGGTGGTGTAGTCCTAGCCCTTGGGAGGCTGGGCAAGAGGCTTGCTACTAGTGGGGGGCTAGCCTGGGCTGTGGTGAGTTTGAGGACAGTCTGGGCCTCGTGTGAATATGTGCTGGGTCTACTCTACTGTCATTTTATATTTTTGCTAGCCTTTCCCCCCCTAAATGTGTAGCTACAGAAAACAACCAAAATAAACCTTATGTAAAATTTTTATTGGAATTATAAAATTATGTTAATTTAGGGAAAAGTAGCATGTTTATGATGCTGATCTTAATGCACAGGCATTGCCTTCCCACTTGTTGGCGATTTGTGTAAGTTTACAATATCCACCTATATTTTCCCCATGGATTACTTCTAGAAAAATTAAGCCATAAATTTATATATGGAAACATGAATTAGCAGTTCTTGTAAATGGGATTTGTTTCTTGTGTTTCACCTTCTATCTGCCTTCTATTTGAACATATGAATTTTTTAATGTTTGTCCTATAGTATATTTATATATTGTTCCCCACTATTTCATCCAAGGTTTGCCTTCTAATTTCCTTTATTAATTTGTGCAACTACTGCTGTAATCTAATGTTTCTGTATAAGGAGGATGCTTCTTCTAGGGCTGATGTGAATTATATTAAGGAAGTTGGCATGTTTGGTTGTCTGGTGTTGGCGCTGAACCTGGGGCTTCACATCTGCAAAGCTTGCACGCCACACTGAGCTGAGGCCTGGCCCGCAAAAGCTCTTTCATTTATTGTTTTCAACAAGGATGGCTGTTGGGATTGAAAACACCTCTTCTCCTTAGTTCTTTCTCTGTGTGGTCTATTCATGTCCAGTGATACAAACTAGTAGTAACAGCTTTGCCATGGTGACTCCTTCAACCCAGTCTTTGTATGCATTATTGCTGACCTTGAATTTGTAGCCATCCTCCTGCCTTAGTCTCTAGTGCTAAGACTGAGTATAGGTATACACCACCATGCTCAACTGTATTGTAAATCTTCCAAGAAAAATGTCCCATTTCTTTATGGGGATCAGTTTGGTAAGTTATGTTTTCTGGTATGTTGTTTGACTAATGGTCTTTTATGATCCTATGATTTTAGGTGATCTTTTATGATTTACCTGATTTCCTTTGGTATTTTTCCATTAGTGTTTACTCCATTATCATCTAAAAGTATTAGCAGATATATCTCTTTTTAAAAATCAAGACAAGCAGTTCTATTATTTAAAAAAAGCAGTCCCAGACTTAAGTGAGTAATAATGAATTCTCCACGTTTAATCCTGATCGTACTTTTGCCTTTCTATTCCTTGCTTTGTTTTCTGCAGTGCATGTGTTTTCTGCAAGCATTTGGGTAAAGTCTCAGTTATAACCTTCTTTTGCTTGCTCTTGCCCTACTTCACTATTTATGGTGTGAGCAGGGATCTGAGTTGCCATCTTAGCTACAGGGAAATAAGTTGAGGTGTTTGCATGCTCTCGGTCAAGTTAGGTTTTTGAGTTTCCCCAACTCACAAGGCATGGCGACATTATGTGATCACATAAGCTCCATTGTTGTGCTTGGGTAGGTACTGGAGATTGACCCCTTGTATATTTGAGGCAAGAACTTACCACTGAACATCACCTCCAGCCCTTTTTAAAAAGCTGTTGAATGACTTCTAGTTACACTATTCGGTGTGAATTTCTTAGGATTACATGAAAAGTATTCCCAAAGTAAATGCCAAAATTTCCAGTTTTTATATAGAGCAATTGCAGGTTAAGACATGACAGCTTCAGCCTCCTAGAAGGGTTGTAAAGAGTAATCCTCCATGAAACATCGCATTGTTTTCTTATTTCATTGTTAGAGCAGAAGGACTTCAGTGATTGAGAGTCTTAGGGGAGTAGAGGTCATGAAAATCTTGACCACCATTCAAAACAAATCTGGGGGCTTTGCCAATAAGAGTGCTTGGGTTCTCAGCACTAAAATTGAGTGGATCCCAACCACCTGTAACTCCAGCTCCAGAGGATCTGATGCCCTCTTCTGGCCGCTATGGGCATTGCACTCTTGTGCTCAAACAATGGACTGATATTAACCCTCATAGTTTCTGCCTGCTGGCCAGAGCTTGCTCTTTTTTGTGGTTATGTAAATTGACTTCTCTCAGCATGCCCCACATTAGCTTTTCCCTCATTTTGTTATTTTAGTGTAACTTTACCTGTAATTGTATTTTGAGTAAATTATTTTGAGGCTTAATTATTAGAACTTTGTTGGATCCCTACTTGTCAGATGATTTCAGTATGCTGTGTATTTCTGGACCTGCTTAATATTGGCATATATAAAACAGAAAAAAAAAGATTAATCATGTGAATTTTGCCGTTGTCTTTGAGAGCTCTCCTTGGTCCTGTGGAAAGTTGTCTGCTTCTTTCCCTCTCATCCCTGGTGTAACAGAAGGGCGGCTTCACCATAAGGTCTTGCTAAGAAGTTACGCTACACGTGTGCTTTCAGAATATATTTTACTTAGAATCGTTGGTTTTTAGTTTGTATTTTGTTACTCCTAACAGCATTCCTCTAAGTTATGTTGAAGCGGGTGGTAAATGCCTTCTACAAATGAAATAACAAAGGGGCAAAAGTTAACTGATAGATGACCATGCCTGAGCCTAAGACCATGCTTCCAAATGCGAGTCTCCTTGTTTTTAACTTTGGAAACTTCCGATAGATGGTCTCCGCCCAGACCTCCCCTTCTTAGGCATCCTTGGGTTGTCCCACATTCACCAGTGTCTCTGGCCTTGTAGAAATGACTAGATTCGAGTTTCTTGATTTTGTTGTTAGGGTGCTCAAGTTGTACAACTCCAGTTTTGTCACGAATAGCCAATGGTGTAGGCATCCTGCATTGTCCTAAATAGATTTCTTTCCTTTATGGAAGCAGTTTATATCAGGATCTTTAAATGTATGTCATATTTTTTGTGTTAAATAATCAAGAATTGTTTATTCTTAATTTTTATTCCAGAATTAGTTGACATTAAACTAAAAAGAGAATCTGGGTTTCCTGACTCTTGTTATTCTTTTCTTCTTTTGTTTTTCTCTTATTAGTCTTGGCATGCCTTGTATCATTCTGCATCTGGTCATACCAACAACCTCTTATTACCCAGCCGCTCTCTTTCTTGTCTCTATTTCCTCCACTTTCTTTGAAGTCTTAGCTCTAAGGTCATCCCATCCACTTTCTTTTGTCAGATATCTTTCAGCCTCAGTTTGAACACAGACCACTTCTGCCATAGACTGGGCTATCCTTTCCATCAGAAGTCTCAGTTTTATCTTTTCCTTTGTGACAGTTTTGTGAATGGCTGCTGTTCTGTGACATCTTAAATCTTCAGAACTACTTTACCATGGATGTTTTAAGACAAACCTTTCATTAAATAAAAGTGATAGAATGGTCTTGCTAATCTATTCTGACTCTGAAAACCTATAACTCATGCTCAAATCTAAGACTGAAATCCATTACTATACAAATTCCTTATCGGTGGCTCTGTTCTGTAAGTTTGACATAACAGGGCTAGTTAGATCATCTTTAACCTTGAAAGATTCTTACAGATAGAAGTCTTCCCTGTGCAGATAGGGCTGAGGTCTGCCTTCTGCTTTTACCCTGTTTCTCTTCAGCTAAGACCCTGTGTTCTGTCCTCTCAGGAAGTGCTGCTGCTGCTTGTGTGACGTCGTTTGGAGACCAAACCCACACACAGGCACCATTCCCTGTCTGGACAGCTTTGCTGCCATTGTCTCTTCCTTCAGAACAAAACAGCAGCCTCTCCATTTGCAGTAGTGAATTTCAAAATCCTTTTTAACCCTATAGGTCCAAGGGTAGCCAAGGATGGCTGCAGCTTCATATGATCAGTTGTTAAAGCAGGTGGAGGCCCTGAAGATGGAGAACTCAAACCTTCGACAAGAGCTAGAAGATAATTCCAATCATCTTACAAAACTGGAAACTGAGGCATCTAATATGAAGGTATCAAGACTGCAACTTTTAATTGTAGCTGACCCACTTTCATTCCGTATCCTCTTGTCAACTTGGGGTAGCTAAGATGTTTTACTGACTCAACAGTGTACTTTAAACTAAACAATAATATATAAACTCTTTCTTAGAAAAGTTAACATATTCTTAGTAAATGTGTTAAATTAATATAACAAATCATTCAAAGAAAATAAATTAGCCCTGGTAACTAGTTCTTTCTAGTTTTTAAGTTTAAAAATAATACCCCAGCTTTATCATTGTATTCAGTTTAGAGGGAAGGGTTTCTGTACAGCTTATAGAAACTAGCTTTATTTTACAGTGTATCTCAAATATTACGTTGCCTTATTTGGAAAACGCAGGCATCATAAGCCTAGAGAATGATTTTCATGACACTTCTAAGCCCTGATGTTGCTTTGCCAGATAGCAAGAAAACTTACACAGTAAAATACTTAGTGTTTAGAAGGGAAAAGATTCAAAGTAATTGATTAAAACTTTAGTTACTTTAATTATCAGTTAGGAAGATTTCCACCAAATATAGTAAGTTCATAAAATTGGAGATTGTCAACAGAAATGGTGTACTTCCTTCCCTGAGGGAAAGGTCTATTTTGTGTTGTTTCTGTTGCTTGGCTATTTTAACATCTTGATTTCTGACTTTTTCCTCTGAATACTCCACTTTCCCCATCTATAGATATCTCCTATTCTATCTAGATCTTTTCTGTCATTTCAAAGCCTCCCTTCTTTTCTAGACTGCTGTGTCTCACTGAAGAAACTGTTCTCTTTCATGCTTTATCCTATTAGCGTCAGCATCTTAACAGCTCAGCCTTTTGCTCTTACATACTTTCTTACTATCTTCCTATTATCCTTTTCCCATTCTAATTGCCATAAAAACTCTCTGGCAATAACGTCTCCAAAATAACCACTTCATATCATTTTGGAAATAGGCTAACTATAAACAGTGATTTGTTTTTTCTTACCACAAGCTACTATCAGTGATTTAAAACACCAGAGCCAGTTACCTAATAGGTTAAAAAGCCATTTGTTATCGTAACACAGCACAGCGCCCTTTAAACTTGTACAGGGCGTCTGTTTGAGAGTTCAGGGATACAGTGTACAGACACATTTTTGTTTGCCTGACTGCATACACATTGCACACTTCCTCCTGAAGGGCCTGTTTAAATGGTACATATCTTATTTGTCATACAGAACTTAGTTCTAGCTTGAAGTTTTCATTTAACTATTTAAGCAAATCCAAAAATTGTTTTTAAGAAACACTTTGGAGGAGACATTTTAGTCGACATTAGGTCCATCTCCATGCTGGAAGTAGAGTGTCTTTGAGAGTGACCATTCGAATCACACCTTGGACTGCTTGCTTGTAAACCAGGAACAGGAGGAATAAATTTAAGGTGCGCCTGAATTCAGCCATTTCTCAAAGGTGTTTCTGCACACACCCTTGCAGACCTATTTCATTAGGACTGGGCGTACGGCATCATGGTAATTACAGCCATCAGTGAAGTTATTTATGGATTGCTTCCTAACGGGCTGTTAAAGAACAGGAACTGTGACCTGCTTTGTCTTAGATTGATTTGTAAAAAGATGCTTTTGAAACTGTTGGTGCTTCCCATGTTGGGTTAAAATTAATGCAACACAGTAGTTCAAACACTCTTTAGAACACATAGAACAATGGCAAAGCTTGTTTCCTGACCTGTAACCTAGTCACCACAAAGCAAGGCAATACATCTTCAGATTAAATCAGGAAAGCCTAAAATATAAGCAGTACTACCACCTAGTGGCAAAATAGGATACTGTTGTTGGTTACATGACATCACTATAAAAATATAAAAGTACTGTGGGATCGCACAGGAGAATGTATATTAAGAATTAGGGGATATGAACAGACCACTTATCTGAGGGTGTTGAAGAAATACTTCAAGTTTAGTTATAAGTGTGTAAGTGTGCTGTGTTGAGAGCCCCTCTTTAAATATACCTACTAAAAGACTGCAGAAGAAGCGCTGTGTCACGGGAAGCAGAGCAAGCTGAAATTACTGGTTACTTTCCCCTCTGGGGATATAAGTGCAAGCCAAGCTTTCTCCTGGGCACAAGCTGACAGCTTAGGCATGGGGAGCACACCTGAAGGCAGTTGAGAAGAGCTCCAGCCCATGGCAGCCTTTGCTATGAATGCTGAGTCGTGGAGGAGTAGGGGTTGGGGGAGAGATAGAAGGCATAATATTAGCTTGTAGGTCTTGCAACAGAGAGAGTAACTTTAGTTTCATAAAGTGTTTGCCAGGATTTGAACTTATTGGACCAGATTAAAAACCTCAACTCCAAGAGATGGATTTTTAGTGCTAAAGAGATAAGAACCAGAAAATCATGCAGAGATGGGAAGCTGTAGTGAGATGTTTAAGGGATGCATCTGCTGTGCCAAGCGTGGCTGGTTCCCAACCACGGGTCGGATCTGGAGTTGTATAGAGTAGGGGGTTGAAGGCTGAGGAAACAGACGCCCATGGTTTCAATCCAAATAAAAAGGACATACTCAAGAAACAAAATAGATTGAAAATGACCTGCAAACTAAATTAGATTCAAACCATTCACTGCATCTGGTGGGATGGGAGAGGGCAGCCCCAGCAGGGGATAATCTATAAAAAGAATACACTCATCTTAAGTTTTTCTTGTTCTTATAGACACACCATTGGCATATTGCCAAGTTTTAAGAAATAAGAAAATGGTAATCAAGAAAACAGAACGTAGGAGGTAATGCAGAAGTTGGAGTTAGTCAAAGATTATTGGCATAAATAGAGTGTAATGAAAAAATGAAAATTTGTAAAGTGCCAGAAATGCTATAAATTTTTGACATTTCATTGAATCCACAATGAAAAGTGTTGTGACTCTCAGGAACCAAACACTTCCCAACTTCCCAGAAGATCTCACCTGCTGGGCTCTTCTTAATCACCACAAATTTCTCAGCCCCAGCTAAACAATCTTGAGTATCCCAGCAAAGCAGTTTCTGGTATCTTGTTTATCACAGCTGATTCTTCAGCCCCAGCTAACAAGGCCACAGAATTCAAAATAAAAAATGACTGTGATCGTGATTGACTCTTTTAACTTCCCTCTGAAACTTCACAAGCTGGGCCTCTATACTGCCCTCAAAATTCTTATCTTCCAAGCTCCGATAGAATAGCTCACCAAACTTTGAACACTCAATGACTTTTCTAACCCAGAGTTCCAAAGTCCTGCCACAGTCCTGCCCAAAACATGGTCAGATATGTCACAGAAAGATCCCATTATCCTGGTACTGACTTGTCTTAGGGCTACTATTGCCATGATGAAACACCACAATCAAAGCAACGTGGGGAGGGAAGGGTTTATTTGGCTTACACCTCCACATCTCAGTTTATCATCAAAGGAAGTCAGGGCAGGAACCTGAGGACAGGAGCTGATGCTGAAACTTTGAAAGAGTGCTGCGTACTTGCTTCTTCCTCGTGGCTTGGTAATCAAACCCACTTTCTTATAGAACCCAGGACCAACTGCCCAGGGATGGCACCACCCATCATGGACTCAGCCCTTCTCCATCAACCACTAATTAAGGAAATGCCCAATAGGCCTGCCTATAGCCCGATCCTATGGAGGCTTTTTTCTCAACTGAAGCTCCCTCCTCTCTGATGACTGTAGCTTGTGCAAGTTGACATAAAACTAGCCAGTACAGGCTTCGTCAGAATTAAAAATTTATATCTTCAGAAGGCTTCAATAAGAAAATGAAAAACAGGCCATTATCAACTAAGGAAAATCATTTACCACACTGTACATATATTTAACAAAAGAACTTGTTTCAAAATATAAAAGGGACTTCTATTATAAACAATAAGATCTAGTTTGATCTAGGAGCTGGGAAGATGGTCAGTTGGTAAGGTTAAAGCACTGGTGGCACAAGTAGGGTGACTCCCCCAGAAGGAAATGTTGTGCTCCTGACATCTGTAGTTCCAGCACTCTTAAAGCAAGAGGAGAGGCAAACACGAGAGAATCCAATTCCCAAAAGCTCAAGGCCTCGTTAGCCTGGAGTATCTGGCTCAGCAGCAGCAGAAAGGAGAGTTGCCCTTGCCTCAATAAGATGGAAGAGAACTGACCCCCAAAAGTTTCCTGATCCCCTCAAGTGTGCCACACACATGAGTAGAGAGATAAATGGGTTTAAATAGCCGTGTTTTGCAACATGAATTAAGAAGACAGTTCAAGAAGGAAGATAAGTGGCCAGGGACACTAATGGAAAGTAATTGGGTATCACCTGTCATTGGGGAAATACAAAGATCATCTTACACCTACTCAAATGACTAAGATTTAAAATGTGACTGCTTCACATAAATTGGAATATTGAAGTGCTTACACACTGCTGGTGGGCCTATTTTAAACACACACACAACAACAACAGTTTCTTCTCAAGGTAAACCCTGTGATTCAACATTTGAGCTTGAAATCACTCCAAGAGAAATAAGTGCTTGTATACAAGATACTTGTACAGAGTGATCATACTAGCAGTCTTCATAGTAACCTTCAGACGGAGCCATCCAAATGTCCCATCATGGGGAGAAGAAATCAGGAGTGTGTTCATATAGTAGATTCTATACTTCACCAAAGGAATAATGGATGTATACATGCAGTAATATGAAGGCATCTTACAGGTGATTGTGCTAAAGCAGAAAACAGAGACTCAAAGGGCTGTATACTGTCTAGTTGCAGCATAGTGGCTGTTTCTGGGGACTGGTGAGAACTTGAGCCACCAAAGCTGGAAAGGTTAAGCCATCAAGGACTAAAGATCTGTACCTGTATAAATTGAGCCTCACAATAGAAATACAACTGGGGTTATTTTTGTTAGGGATTAGGCATAGGCTATTCATTGCAAGCTGTAAGTAGTATAAATCATTCGAAATGTTGTCATCTTAAGGTGGAGTAACTGGATCGGAGTGAGGTGGCATGTCCAGCTTTGCTAGTAAAGTTCATAAGTCAAAGCACTTAACAAAGATAACATAAAAGACGAATTGGCAGAGCTGATACTTTTTAGAATTGCTACTCATAAAACCCTTAAAAAAATTTATCCTTAAATTTTGTTTTAATTACATTGCTGCTTTTATCAATATATTTCTAACAGATGTGTAAAGGCTTTGGTATCGGCCCTGAGAATTAAACCTATGGTGGCACACATTCTCTACAAAAAGTGTTGTACTGCTAAGCTGTGCCCATCACAGAGACTGTCTGTTCACAGTTATTTACCTGCTATATGCATGCATGTGTGTGTGTGTATGTTGTCTTTATGGAAACCAGAGGACAATTTGTGGGATTCAGTTTTTTTCTGCCATGTGGATTCCATGATTCAAATTCAGATTGTAAGTCTTACCTCAGAGGCTTAAAAAAGTAGTTTATTACAAGTTGTGGGTTTAACCAGTTTTAAGATTAGGAAGTGCAAACAATACCAGAATATTCAGTTTGTGTAGGGATTTGGGGAGGAACTATTACTCAACCCGAGGGCCTGTGTGTCCTAGATAAGCATTCTACCGCTGAGCTTTCCATCCAGCTCATCCACTGATTTATATTTGTAATTTCATCACCGAGGTAAAAAGCTTTTTCTTGTCATTCTATACAAACGTATTCAATGGTATCTTTTTTTTTTTTTTTGCATACTTCGTTTTTCTGTATGACGTGCTGTGGTCATCTTGTCATAGGATGATAAAGTTGTTAAAAGACTGCTACAGGTGGTTGCCATGGATGGAAGGAGATTAGAACCCTGGGGGAAAGTCACAGGCAGTCTACAGTGATAGTTCCAAACTAGGAAAGAGGTGAAGTGACCCGCAGTTGACAGCTGACCACGTAAGGAGGTGTCCCCATATGAATATGGTCGCATTCTCACAGTGCTGATACTCTCTTGAGATGATTTCCACATGAACATGATTTTCACCTTCACATCCCCACACCTCCCTACCCAAGACTTTCAGTTAACAGCATGGTCTGTTTGAAGGTCACGCGCTCAGCCCACAGCTCATTTGTTGTTAGAGCTTACAGGGCCAAGATCAAGGCAGAGCCATGGAGCTCCCCCTGCTTTGACTCAGTTTGTGGCAGATCACTTCCCCACACAGTAACGCTCGCTGCCTTTAGTTTTAGGGTGGCCGACATTCAGTACGTTTTCAAAATCAAATTGGCCAAAGGACATGCTGGAAGCTAGAGTGACATGCTTCAATATACAGGAACTATAAGTAAGTTACTAAGGAATACGCATAAAAGACAAGGTTTATAGATAATTGGACAGAAAAAATAGATTGAAGATGGCTTTCAAACTTTTAAAAAAATCATGAAGTAATTTATGTAAGAAGGAAGACAATGGCATTAAGGTCAAGAGGAAGCTAGCACGTGTGTCTGCCAAGTGTAAATTGGTGCTCTAGTGGTCTGCTCAGGTGTGCTGTGGACTTGGGCAGTAAGCTGCTAAACAGCAGACTTGTGTCCTGGTCATGCAGATACAGGCCCAAGAGGTACGAGTTCTAAACAGTCATTTTTTTTTTTTTTTACAGCTTAAGCAAGTCTGTAGGTGTCAGCTGATTCAAAATTATAATAATTCCACTTTTTATAAAAGTTAGCAGATGTGTTTTATTAGCCTATACTGTACAAAATAAGTTTTGTTTCATTAAGTCTTTTCAAGTGTGCAGATAATGCAGTTTGATCATAACACCCCATACCTTCCTTTTAAGTGTGCCATGAAGTGTCTTGCATGGAGACTCCTCGTAATCCCTACTATCACAAAATGCCACTATCATTGTTATTGGGATATAACTGAATAATAGTAATATATTTCATATATACTATAGCTTATGGTATGTTGTCACCTTGAACTGAAGTAGCTTTCTCCATGGTCATATCTAAATGCCAAGAAATACAGATTCATGTCTTCAAGGAGTGACTTAGAATTTCATGTTAATGTACTGTGCTCTTTTCAATAGGAAGTACTTAAACAGCTACAGGGAAGTATTGAAGATGAAACTATGACTTCTTCTGGACAGATTGACTTACTAGAGCGTCTTAAAGGTACATTTTTTTAAGTATTTTAAAAATACTGTTTTAGACTCGGCATGAAAACTGAGTTAACTGCTCTCAGTTTGAACACTGGGCTCAGCTTCCTCCTCCCACTTCCACGTTTGGTCATAGCTCTTGAATGCAAATAGATAGAAGGTCTGTTTGCCCGTTGTTTTAAATGTATGATTTTAAGTTTTCATCTTGGAAATTCTGAGCTACTTTTTAAATTCATTGCATTTGACCAGTCACTAAATATGCTTCAATATGCCATGTCTCACAAGACTCCCTTGGCAGGTAGATTCAAGGGGTATTGTCTTTTGTGTTCCATCTGGGATGGAGGTGGTAGCTTTTCCTATGCCGTTTCTAATAGGATCTGTTTTTAAAATGTCTTTCTCAACTTTGTTGCCTAGAAATTCTAGTGTCAGACAGGAACCTTGCTTAGTAATAATTGAAACTAGACTAATTGCTTTTTGAGTCCATAAATATTATCACAGGGAATCTAAGGATGAACATTTTGTGTAATTCCTGCTAACATACTTGTTTTCTTCATGACTCAAGCTGACTTTGCAAGGGAAATTATGACTATTCTAAATAATTATTTATTCAGCCATGTACATTTGCAGTAAAAATATAAACCTGAGACTTCTTTTAAAATAACGTAGTAGCTTTAGGAATATTTTACATGACATAAAACAGTTACTACATAAGAATTTGTCTCTGCTTAGAATTTAACTTAGATAGCAATTTCCCTGGAGTGAAACTACGCTCAAAGATGTCCCTTCGCTCCTATGGGAGTCGGGAAGGGTCGGTATCCAGCCGTTCCGGAGAGTGCAGTCCTGTTCCCATGGGGTCCTTCCCAAGAAGAGCGTTTTTAAATGGAAGCAGAGAAAGTACTGGATATTTGGAAGAGCTTGAAAAAGAAAGGTAATATTTGTTCCTTATGTAGTAGGTATGGCATGTGCGTGGAAGTGCCTTCGCGTGTTGTAATGTCAGATACAGAGGACGGACTGACAGCAGGTTCCTTTATCTCCGCTTCTCTGATACTTAGGTGACAAATGCTCTTGGCTCCTGTTTGGCATCATTTACCTCTTGCCAATTCCTACCCATTTATTTTCTTACGATTAAGGTTGCTTGTCTTTGAGATTATTTCTGAGGAAAGGTGATCTCAGCAAGATATGCAACCTTCTACATACATTTGTACTCATTATGAATGTTTCTCAAGGAAATACCAAACAGAATTTTAAAAATACCATCAGAGTGGGAAGCATCTTCACATGTGGCCAAATTCCAGATCCCATAATAGAAAAAAATTGACAGATCTGACTACATGAAAATCCAAATTTTCCAAATAACAAAACTATTATAAGTGATAAAATGAAAAAATGGATATATAACCTAGTGACTAAGTACTGCCATTCCCAATATAGAAGTCCTCTAAATGAGAAGCAAAGTTACAGAAAAGAGAGGTTTGCAAACTCAGAAAAAAAGTCTCATGTACCTTAAGATAAAGCAATTAAAATCATGGTGATATCCTGGAGGTTTATAAATTCAGATATGTAAGATATTAAAAGTTGTGTCGTAGCTGAGCGTAGTGGCACACGCCTTTAATCCCAGTACTTGGAAGGCAGAGGCAGGAGGAGCTCTGTGAGTTCTAGGGCAATCTGCGTGGGCAGTTGTACAGAAAAACCCTGTCATGAAAAACCAAACCAAACAAAACACACACGCACACGCACACATGCACATATACACACACAGAGTTGTGTCATGCACTTAAATTCATGAAAATTGTATGTTATAAGTTGGTATAACACCTTACTGGAATGTTAAGTTAAATGCATGTGCCCTCAGAATTTATCATGGAATGAAGTACTTTATTATTATTACATAAAGACAGTCATGTAATATTTATGTTAATAGAAAAATATTTAAAAGATGCTAAGTGCTCCCCAGTAATGAACTGGCTGACCATAGTGTGTCTTCTTTATGGGTTCATCAATATTGTTAGATACATAGGATATTGGGCAGCTATCGAGAAGTTCATAGTAGGTCTTTTGTTCTCATGTGGAATGATCCCCCCCAAGGTAAATTTTTTAAGTGAAAAAATGTATAGAGCAATATATGCTAATAATAGAATATTTATATTTTTAAACATACATGTAATTATGCACATTATTCTGTGCATCTTTATAGAAAACTTCGGGAAACAGCACAAAAAAATTATAACATACATTGCTTTGGGTAAAGAACCATAAGAAAACAATAAGGGGCTTGTTCTTTTGTAATCCTCTTAAGCTTTATCTTAGTAACAGTATTTTGTTTATCTTTATAATGGTAAGGTATATGGTGGGGCTGGTTCTTCAGGAATTACATAAATTCATCTTGAGATTCCAAGCTAAGTTCCTCTGCTGCAGAGCAGCTTCTCTGACTGCAGATGGGATAGGTCTGTTCACAGCGTTGTTGCTCAGCAGCTGACATCTCGCTTTCTCCAGCGTCATTGCTGCTGGCCTAACTCCTTTAGTGTAGTGTTTGTTCTTCCACTGGCTTTGAAGTTTGTGCTGTCCACACCCTTCACTTACCTCTTAGACTGTATGAAAGAAAGCCCTCGGCTAAAGCTTGTTACTGGTCAGGTTGAGAACTGTCTTACTCAGGGAAGGAACACACTTGGTACTCAGATGTCAATGAGTATGATACCGTAAGTCCTACTACACAATCCAAGTCAGATTTTCACTAGTTCACTATCGTTTTACAGTGACAGCTGGAGAGTTATTCTTAGGCAATATGCAGTAGCTTGTGTAAATTTACCTTTCTTTTAAACACAGATCATTACTCCTTGCTGATCTTGACAAAGAAGAAAAGGAAAAAGACTGGTATTATGCTCAACTTCAGAACCTCACGAAAAGAATAGACAGTCTGCCTTTAACTGAAAACGTAAGTACTTGGGCAGCACAGCTTAGATGGAATAACTTGATCTTTTAAAGTTCTCAGATTATATATGAAGAATTTGAGATAACTGCATATCTAATGATTTATAAATTATAATGTGTCTTAATTAGCTATTAACCTAAGTATATAATGGTTAATAAGCGTTTCTTGTTTTTTTTTGTTCCATTTGTTTGTTTTTGTGGGGTTTGGTTCTGGTTTTGACACAGGGTGTCCTGTAGCCCGGGCTGACTTCAGACTCGCTGTATAGCTGAAGAGGACCTGATCCTCCCAAGTGCTGGGAGTGCAGGCCTGCTTCACCATGCCAGCTTGTTGATAGCGTTTAATAGAAGATAAATGTTTACTGTGTACCAACAGATGTTTATTTTGATCCCCATGAGTTTGGATCCAGATTCTACTAGATAACTGTATGTTTAATTGGTAGAAACATTAAACCATCTGTTTGGGTTTTTCTTTACAATATAAGAATCTTGCCTGATAGGTTTTATAACTAAAATATCCTTGAAGGTAATTTGAACCTTACTCTATCTAGGTGCAAGTGCCAATAGCTATAGTCATGGATCTTACTGTTCTGTGAATTCTAGACTCCCTTTAACAAATACTCCTATGTTTAAAATTTTGAGAGGCCAGTGAGGTGGCTCAGCAGGTAAAGGGGCTTTTATGCCTACCTTTCATACAGCCTGAGTTCAGTCCCAGGAATTCACCTTCCATAAACGGTCTTCTGGCTTCCACATTGCTGCTGTGCCATGCACATGCATTTGTGCACACACATGCACACAAACAAATAGTTAAAAATAATTCTTCAGACTTGTCCCTCACTGTGTTAACTTTTACTCATGGGATAATATTAAGGATGTTTCTCAGAGTCGGGGTTTACCTTTATTGCCCAACATGCATATAGCTCTGGGTCAACCCCAGGCACGTCATAAACTGGGTACAGTAATACATGCCTGTAATAACTGTGGCCAGCACAGCTCCAGAGATGAGCCTGACTGAGGCAGTGGGAGAAATGAAGAAAAACAAACACACATGAACACACAGAAATAGTGGACTGGGTTCTCTGGTGGAGAAGCAGCACCCTGGAAGCTCAGCGTATTTATTATATAATGTTAAACAAGGAAGTGAGGTTATTGCAGATTTAGTAGGAGCAGTTTCTGTAGGGGCGCTGTCTTCAAGCCATAAACATCCAAAGGGAGAGCGTTATGGTGGGCATTCAGACCAGGAGAGAAGGCTTTGCCATTTCCCATGGGTCTGGGGCTATGGGGTTTTTGACACAGCCTTGCCCATGTTAACAATACAGAACTTCACATACTCGGGCCTTTCTTTGTTCCCCACATGTAATCTTAACACTCAGGGATTTGAGGCAGCGGTGTCAGAAATGCAAAGAGCTAGAGAGAGAGTTCAACAGTTAGGAGCACGCACTGCTTTTCTGCAAGACCTGGACTTGCTTCCCAGCAAGTGGAAATTAGCACCCTTGTGGAAATTCATAACCATCTATAACTTCAGTCCTCAGAGACCTGACACCCTCTTCTGGCCTTTGTGGGCCCTAAGCACATACATGGTGTAATGTATACATGCCGGCAAAATACTCATATACGTAAATTAAAAATAATAACTCTTTAAAAAAAAAGAGGTCACCCTCAGCTATATAGTAATTTAAGGCCAGTCTGGGATATATGAGGTCCTGTTCAAAAAGAAAAGAAAAAAGAAAGCTTCTGAAATACATTAAGAATCTCAAGACTGTATCTTTCATCAATATTTTATGTGATATTTAAAAAGGGAAAATGAGACAGGTGTGTGGCTCATGCTCATAACCACAGTATTCCGGGATGCTGACCCTGAGGGTGGTTGTGAAGCCAAAGCCTGGGCTGCAGTAAGATACTACCTCAGTGTAGCCCGTGCTCTCAGCTTTGGCTTTCTCTTCCTCGTAGTAGTATTGAGAGAACACAGTAGACAGAAAGCGAAAATAGAAGAAGAAAAGCCTTCCAGAATATAGCTAACTGTGTTTCCTGAGTTTACTAGTTAGAACTCCAGGCTTGAAGGATTCACTCTCCTAGAGCAGTCAGGAGTCTTGGGAGGAAGAGAAGGACCTCTCTTCCTGCAGTGCCCTGGCCACTAAGACATCATACACAGGGAAAGTCGGCTGCTGGGGAGTTTATGATGAATGATGATTAAGAGATCCAGAAGGGTTGGTGAGATTTTCATTTTTTTTTTTTTTAATCATTGACTATGATTGGAGAATATACAAAATCCAGAGCCCTGTTGTCTCCATGAAATCAGGGTCAAGAAAGGGCTTTGGTATGTTTTACTACTCAAGAGCTGTGGGTTACTATTGGAAGTAAAGATTGGTTGTCAAATTCGTTAAGTAATTATGTTTGATAGAATACATTAGGATATATAATCATTGTGGGCCATTAAATTTAAACTTGCTTATATTTTATAATCATTTACTATAGTTTGCTTTCTTTTTGGGAAAACAAGTTAATCAACTTTATTTCCACTTGTTCCATGTGGAAATATTGACCTGTTTATCAAAATACCGCACCACTTACTGTTAGAAATATTTTCTTTTTCTTTTTTTCTTTTTTTTTTTCTTTTTTTTTTTTTTTTGGTTTTTTGAGACAGGGTTTCTTTGTAGCTTTGGAGCCTGTCCTGGAACTAGCTCTTGTAGACCAGGCTGGCCTCAAATTCACAGAGATCCGCCTGTCTCTGCCTCCCGAGTGCTGGGATTAAAGGCGTGCGCCACCACCACCCGGCTTAGAATTTATATAAATTTAGAAATATTTTCTAACACAAGCTCTCTGTCGACACAAAAATCCCAATCACGCCAAATCAAAACAAGCCGAATTAAAAGATGTCCAAGTTTAATAGGACTCCTGTTCTCTCGGGTAGCCCCGAGGGGAACTGTCCTTCTCTGGGTAGGGGTCAAGGTTTGCAGGGCTATTGACCTTCCTCAGGGAGGTGGCAAGGGGCACAGGGGCGTGGCCTCCAAAGATGGAGGCCAGAGACTGGGATTTACACTTACCAACCCGAAACCATATTATCATGACACACTCTGTCCCTTCTAGTATATTCAGAAATGGAGGACAAATAAGAGAAATAGCAATATAGACACAGAGAGAGTAAGAAATGACATTTAATAGGGCTTCTCAAAAGCCCAGCTACATCTGCTGTCCAGAATAGTAGTTTTAAGAGTTGAAAGCACTTCCTCAGGGCTGTGCAGTGTAGTTCAGTGGTATTGTGCCTGCCTAGTATGCATAAGGGTCTAGTTGACCCCTAGCATCACGAAAATCAACTAATCAGGTGCCTCTTCAGCACGGAAAATCATAAGGGTCCACTTTAATTGGACCAATTACATATTTTCAACGAAACAGTCTTAAGTTAATCATTTTTTACTTTGAGGCAGCTCTGAATCATAATTAAGAATGCCAGCTACGGCATCACAATCCCTGACTTCAAACTCTACTACAGAGCTATAGTACTGAAAACAGCCTGGTACTGGCATGGCATAAGAACAGACAGGAGGACCAATGGAACCGAATAGAAGACCCAGATATCAATCCACACATCTTCGAACACCTGATATTTGATAAAGAAGCAAAATATATCCAATGGAAAAAAGAAAGCATATTTAACAAGTGGTGCTGGCATAACTGGATATCAACATGTAGGAAAATAAAAATAGACCCATATCTATCACCATGCACAAAAATCAAATCCAAATGGATCAAAGACCTCAACATAAAGCCAACCACACTGAACCTTATAGAAGAGAAAGTGGGAAGTACACTCGAACGCATTGGCACAGGGAACCACTTCCTAAATAGAAACCCAGCAGCACAGACACTGAGAGAAACAATTGATAAATGGGACCCCCTGAAACTGAAAACCTTCTGTAAAGCAAAGGACATGGTCAACAAGACACAACGACAGCCTACAGAATGGGAAAAGATCTTCACTAACCCCACATCAGACAGAGGGCTGATCTCCAAAATATACAAAGAACTCAAGAAATTGGACACTAAACAGAATTCTCAACAGAGGAATCTAAAATGGCTGAAAGACACTTAAGGAAATGCTCAACATCCTTAGTCATCAGAGAAATGCAAATCAAAACAACTCTGAGATTCCATCTTACACCTGTAAGAATGGCCAAGATCAAAAACACTGATGACAACTTATGCTGGAGAGGCTGTGGGGAAAAGGGGACACTTCTGCATTGCTGGTGGGAATGCAAGCTGGTACAGACCCTTTGGATGTCAGTGTGGAGATTTCTTAGAAAATTAGGAAACAACCTTCCTCAAGACCCAATAATACCACTTTTAGGTATATATCCAAAGGATGCTCAATCGTGCCACAAGGACATGTGCTCAACTATGTTCATAGCAGCTTTGTTTGTCATAGCCAGAACCTGGAAACAATGTAAATGTCCCTCAACCGAAGAATGGATAAAGAAATTGCGGTACATTTACACAATGGAGTGCTACACAGCAGAAAAACATAACGACAGCTTGAATTTTGCAGGAAAATGGATAGAACTAGAAAACATTATTTTGAGTGAGGTAACCCAGACACAGAAAGACAATTATCACATGTACTTACTCATAGGTGGCTTTTAAACATAAAACAAAGCCAGCCTACAAACCATAATCATAGAAAACTTAGACAACAATGAAGACACTAAGAGAGATTTACATAGACCTAATATACATGGGAAAGTATAAAAAGACAAGATCTCTTGAGTAAATTGGGAGCATAGGGACATTGGGTGAGGGCTGAAGCGGGGAGGGGAGAGGCAGGGAGGGGAGCAGAAAAAAAATGTAGAGTTCAATAAATATCAATAAAGAAAAAAAATGGAAAAAAAAAAGAATGCAGCTACTCCTGGTGCCCATACTCAGGTTTTAGGATTCCTTGGAGAAAAAAAATATAGATTTCTCAAGTGTGGTGGGCTTACATAGTTATTTACTCAATTTTTCAGTTGACATTTGTGTGTTTTTTGGTTTTACTAATAGACAGTGAGAAGTTAATATGTTATTTGTGGTTTTAGTTTTCCCTACAAACAGATATGACAAGAAGGCAACTGGAATATGAAGCAAGGCAGATCAGGGCTGCAATGGAGGAGCAGCTTGGCACCTGCCAGGACATGGAGAAGCGAGCACAGGTGAATGGCGTCTTCCCACACTGCACACGTCACAACTCTGATGATGTTCTTAAACTCCATATTGCAGCTAGGGTGTAGTTCAGTGATGGAGCACTTGCCTCTCACGTACAAGGCCTTCAGTCCACCCTCCAGCATCATCAAGGAAAGCACTTCAAAGCCTGTCTCATGTCGGCACTGTTTTACAGGATGACAGTTTCTCATGACTGTTGGCCATGGTAACCAGTATTGGCATCACTCTGCCTCTGCTGTATTTCTGCATAGAGTCACAGGGGAGGTGCTGATTTCCTGGCAGCCAATAACTAGTTTTAGCCGCTTGGAGATTGTTATTTCTTGTAATCTAAGTTTGTATGGTAACATTCAGAAGTTTTCCAAACAATAAAAATAGAAGCAGCAGCAGTCCATGTTTGAGAACCAAAGGAGGTGTGAAGAAACCCTGAGAGAGGACGACCTGAGGGACGAGGATGAGAATAAACCACACTAAGGTCAGAATAACATTGCCTGATTTTACTGTTGAGCACTTGTGTGTGCACACAAATGTGTGACGGCCTGTAAAACCATTCACACTGCCCATCATCCCAGCCAGGCCTGCCTGCTCCCCTGCCCATCTTCTCTAAAGTGAGCATGGGGAATTTTTTTATTTTTTGCTTTTCTAAAAAACTTTTAAGACATATTGGAAGAACATTCAAAGATTATATTTAAATAGCAACTAATAGGACAAATTAATATTTGTATAGTGGTATAAAGACATACTTGTATTCTGTAAAGTTGATTTTTTCAAAAGAGTGTATTTTGGTCATATCCTTTCCCCTCCTTTAACTCCTCCAAGATCCACTTCATATTCTGTCTCGTAAAACAAAAATAAAGCCAAAAAGGGGAGGAAGAAAGAAACCAAAATACATGGAAGCTCATTTCGCATTGTCTAACTAGTTTTTCCTGAGCAAGTGGTCAGCCCTGGGATGTGACTGATGGATCCAATGTCTCTGTATTAAGAAAACTGGTCAGCCCTCTCCCAACAGCTGCTATTACAAATAACTTCTTGGTTAAGAGTGGGATTTATGTTAGAATATGATTATGTCCGAGGTAATAGTTAACACCTATAACATGATACATTCTATAGTTGGGAGATAACTAAAGTTGATGTGCTCATACATATGCATGTATGTATTTGTGTTTCTATTAGTTATCAGATTACAGTGAGTATATATAGTTCTTGCCTTACTGCCCACATTGCAATCAGATAGGTTAGTTATTTAAATGTCAAAAGTAAAGCTTTTATGTTTTGGTTGGAAATATGCATAAACATGTCTCTGATACTGCATAGAAAAGAATTTCTTAAACAAGATGAGATTATAATATATAAGACTGATGAAATTTTACTGATTCAAATTAAGAATTTGTCTTCAGGAATAATCAGGATAATGACAAGCACGTCTGGGTTATAAATCCACAGAGCCTGGACTAATCTGACTATAACCCAGTGTTCAGGAGGCTGAGCAGGAAAGGCGAGTTGGAGGCCAACCTGAGCTCCATATTGAATGAACCCTGTCTCAAAAAGAGGCTCAGATGTGAGCAGCTCTACCTTAAAAGACATTTGTTGGTTAATAGTTGTGAAAAATGCTAGCACTTAGTCTTAAAGTAAAAGAGCTAAAATTAATAGAAGAAAATGTAAAACATTTGAGGTCTTAGGAATAAAAACTCGGGCTGGAGAGATGGCTCAGTGGTTAAGAGCACCGCCTACTTGTCTAAAAGCCCTGAGTTCAATTCCCAGCAACCACATGGTGGCTCACAACCATCTGTAATGAGATCTGGTGCCCTCTTCTGGCCTGTAGGCATACATGTAAGCAAAATACTGTATACACAATAAATAAATATATCTTTAAAAAAAAATGAAAACTCTCCATGCGGTGGTGTCTCATACCTTTAATCCCAGCATGGGCAAGGCAGAGGCAGGCAGATCTCTGCTGGTTCAAGGCCAGCCTGGTCTACAGAGTGAGTTCTAGGACAGCCAGAGCTACACAGAGAAATCCTGTCTGGGGGGGAAAAAAAGAAACAGAAACCTAAAAGTAATAAAGAATTCTATTTTCATAAAATTTTAAAGCACCTGTCTTATAAGAATAGAAAGGGAAAATATTTTCAATGGGATAAAGAAATCTAATTAATATCCCTAAAATATGAGAATCCTGAGGATTAATTCTTGAAGACAGCCCTTGTTTTTAAATGGACAGAGGATTGGCCAACAGCATGTTTAAAGGGTGGAAAAGTCTAGTACAATGTAGAAATAACAGATAAATAATTCAGGGAAATTCGAAGCAAAACCCATTCCTGCCCTGCCTTTGTGAAATCTTCTGTTATCAATTTATTATTTACTTACAGTTGTTTTATCAGTGATATCTGGTCCCGTAGCATGTTAGCAAAGACTGGAAAGGTGCCCGTTGGGTTGTACTAGAGCCTGCTTCTAGCCTGGTGTGGCGCATGCCTTTAACCCCAGCAGCCACAGATAATATATGTGAGCATACTGTGTTGCATTGGTTTCTTCAGTGTGAATGCAAGACTGTACCATCATCGTGGTCCTTGTAAATAAAATAAAAGCAGTGTTTCCTTGGAAAGCAGAGGCCACGCTCAACCACACACCCTCTAGGCTAAGTGGGCTAACTAAGGAGACCCTGTGCCCAAACAAAAGGAAGTTGCAGTAGGTACTTTAGGAAACTTCTAAAAATATTGAATTATAACTGGAGTAAATTTGAGGTATGTTAGTTCTGCTGTTTAAATAAACCCTGATGTAAAGCAATATTTTTTTTCTTTACAGCTATGTTATGTTTTATGTAAACCTGTTACCAGTACACATGTCAGGCAGCTCCACAGGTACTCACACATACATGTGCACACAGACACATAAAAATAAATGAATATCTTATTTGTTCTCTTCTTTTGTTTTAGCGAAGAATAGCCAGAATTCAGCAAATAGAAAAGGACATACTTCGTGTACGACAGCTTTTACAGTCCCAAGCAGCTGAAGCAGAGGTTAGTAAACTACCCTTTTGTTCATGTGTTGATGTCTGTAGCTCTTCCCAGGAAAGAAACACATGTAATTAACGTAACATGATTGAGAAATGGACCTTCTACAGAGAGACTTTTTTTTTTAAGGTTCATTTGTTTTTTTTTTGGTTTTTCGAGACAGGGTTTCTTTGTGGCTTTGGAGCCTGTGCTGGAACTAGCTCTTGTAGACCAGGCTGGTCTCGAACTCACAAAGATCCGCCTGCCTCTGCCTCCCAAGTGCTGGGATTAAAGGCGGGCGCCACCACCGCCCGGCGGTTCATTTGTTTTTTATGTGTGTTGGTGTTTTGCCTATATGTCTGTCTGTGTGAGGATGCCAGATACCCTTGAACTGGAGTTACAGACAGTTGTAAGCTGCCATGTGGGTGCTGGGAAATGAAAACAGGGTTCTCTGAAAGAGCAGCCAGTGCTCTTAACTGCTGAGCCATCTCTCCAACTCGGAAACATTTTATACCTTTCAGCAATTAAAATTTAGTCACTTTAGCATCAACTGTCGATTTCTAGAATGAAATCACCATCTTGGGCTATCATTACCCTATAAGTGGGCTTTTTCTTATATGTAATTCCTAGTTAAAAAAAAATTAATCAAACATTATTGGTTGTGGTTATCCCACAATCCTTATAGAAATGGTAGTAAAAACATTCAATGAAACAGTCACAAACACCAGGGGAAGTGACAGGAGTGAAGTGGAGGCTTTGGCAGAGTTGCCCAGACCTAACTAGTAGAGTATACTACAGAGAGTAAGACAGCCATGACAGCGTGTATCATGGAGTCCTAAAGGGTTCTGAGACCGGCTGTTCAGGTCAGCTGTGAATGTGAGTATTAAAGGGGCTGAAATGAGGTTAGTTGAAGAGCTGTTTAGAAGCAGGTAAGGGGGATGGAGAGATGGCTCAGCAGTTATAGCACTGGGTGCTTTTCCAGATTCCCAGTATCTGCCTTGTAGCTCAAAACCATCTATAACTTCAGTTAGGGGACCTGTACTCTCTCCTGACTACATTGGTAGCAGGTTTGTCCATAGTGCACATACATTCTTTTTTTTTGGTGGTGGTGTTTGTTTTTGTTGTTTGGTTGGCTTTTTAGTTTTTTAGTCAGGGTTTCTTTGTGTATCGCTGATCATCCTGGAACTCACTCTGTAGACCAGGCTGGCCTCTGACTCAGTGCAGTGACCACAGAAAGGGCTGTGTTTCTTAGAGCAACTCGTGTTGCTTCCAGAAGCATCCCGAAAGACAAGGTTGGAGGACAGCAGGAGTTACACCATTAAGTACGTTTTTAGCTACTAATAAATAGTTGTAAATTTTATACAGTATTTCCAGCTTCAATTATATAGGTTTATTTTAATCTATTCAAAGAGCCTTATCTGTGGGGGGAACAACTTATTTTCTGTTAGGGTAGAGAAGGGGAATGGCAAGCAGCTTTGTTGAAATATGTAGCAGTTTGGGGGCTCACTTGCTTTTTTAAATTTTATTTTAGTTGTATGGGTGTTTTTCCTTCATGTATGTATGTGCACCATATGGTGGAGGTGGCTCACGCCTTTAATCCCAGCATTTGTGTGGCAGAGGAATTGAGTTTCAAGGCCAGCCTGGTCAGTGAGCCTCTCTCTCCCAAACAAAAACTCAAAACAGGACAAAGTAGATCAGCTGTTGCCTGGTGCTGTGTGTAGTAATATGGATTGAATGTAACTAGGCAGGAGAGAACTTACTGTAATGATAAAAATATTCTACAACTGGATTTTGGTGATGCTCGGTAAATTTACTGGAAATCATTTTAATTGAACACTTATTGTGTATATTTTGTGGTACTCAACTGTTTAAGCAAAACTGCTTTTGTTTGTTTGCCAGGCCAGTGATATTATCCAACATTCAGGAGGCAGAGGGATCAGTAGTTCAAGGCCAAGCCTCAGCTACATAGCAAGTTCAAGATTAGCCTAAACTACATGAGCCCCTGCCTCAAAAAACACATACTTTCATCTCAGGCCTGTCATTCATCTAGGGCAGGAAACTGTGTTCCGTTTTACAGAGCCATAAGAATACAGCCTTCGTTGGTTACTAGAAGTCAGCAAGCAACAGCCTCTCTTGTGTGCAGAGAGTGGTAATTGAGGACAGTCATCCAACAGTACAGGTGTGCTTCAGTCTGGGGTCTGTGGGGAAGTAAAGGGATGGGGCTCAAAGAGAAACTTCATCTGTGCATCAGTCATAGGCAGTCCTTAAGGTTTTTTGTTTTGTTTTGTTTTTCCCTGCATCTTTCTTTCTTAGGCCACTGTACCCAATGAAGAGTGGTGTGTGACTCTGTCAACTGGGCATGGGAATTGCTCTATGGCCCTTGTAAATTTCCATCTTTGCTGAGCGTCAATCATAGGCAGCCCTTAAGGCTTTTTTCTCTGTGTCTTCTCTTTCTTAGACAATCTCACTTAACGGTTTAACACTTTAGGTACCATCTTTATGCTGTTCAATTTATTTTTCTTGTCCTTAGCTCCAGATTCTTAATTCTTAATTCATGCTCCTACCATGTCTTACCACTTAGGATTTGCCAAAGACTTTAAACAAAAACCCAATTAACAGTTGAGTTTGGTGGCAAACACCGTTAATCCCAGCACTCAGGAGGCAGGGACTGGCAAATCTGAGTTTGAAGTTAGTGTGGTCTACCTAGTGAGTTCTAGGCCAGCCAGGGCTGCAGTGAGACCCTGTGTCACAAAACAGCACAGAAGCCCACCTACACCCTGACCAGCCGGCCACCTTCTCTTCATCTATCTCTAGGGATTGTGTGGGCTGAGAAGCATTAGAGTAATACTTCATATCCTGGAGCTGTTGTTGGCTATTTCTACATTGCTGTGGCAAAATATCAGAAACAAGGCAAATTAAGAGTAAGAAGTCTGGGGGCATACAGTCTGTCTTGCTGGGTAGGGCTTAGGAACAAGGGCATGAAGTAACTTGTCTGATTACTTCAGCAGTCGGGAAAAGGAGTCAGGAATGCCGGTGCTCTGTGCTTTCACCTTTCTCCCCTTTTTAGTCAGTCAGAAACCCCAGCTCCTAAGTGGTACTGTCTCTTTCAGCAAGGTCTTCCTGTCTCCTAATAGATTCCACCCTAACCCTCAGATAACATGGCCACCTCATAACACAAAGTGCATTTAGTCCATCTCTAAACGTTCCATCTTATCAGTTCTAACATGGTTCAAAAATCCACTCTCTTTTGAGACTTAGGCTACTTCCTTAACTTTCATAAAACAAAATAACAATTGTAACATTCTTAACAGGTGACATACAGTGGCACAGTAATACAATTGGTGGGCTGGAGGAAGCTTATTGCAATGATAAAAATATTTCAAAACTGGATTATGGTGCTACTTGGTAAATTTATTGAAAATTACTTAATTGAACACTTAATGGATACATTTTGTGGCACTTGACTGCTTAAGGAGAATTGTTTTTATTTATTTATTCAATTAGCCAAGCCAGTAATGCATTCCTGTTACCCAACACTCAGAAGGCAGAGGCAGGGGGATCAGTAGTTCAAGGACAGCCTCAGCTACATAGCAAACATTTCCGTTCCAACATGAAGGACTGGGAGGATAGCAAGGAAAGATAAACCAAAGTAAGTGGGAAGGTCAGCATGACAGATTCCAGGTGCTGCCCCGCTTCTCTAGTTCTGCCTCCTGCAGCCTCTGTTAGGGTGTTTCTGCTCCGCCTGTCAGCTCTCTTTAGAACATTTCCACAGTCTGCCATCTCTAATCACTGAGCTCTTGGGTGCAGTGTAAGCTCCGCCTTCACAGCCTCATGAAGTGGGCTCTCGGGCCTCCTTGCAGGGACTCTACCTCTGCTGCATGTCCACAGCAGCTTCCTGGACTCTTGGTCCAAGTTTTCATGTGCTATATATAAAGTTGCATGCCTACCAAACCATATGGGCAACCCTGACCAGCTGTACTGGCAGTGTGAGGGGTAGTCTGGCCAGTTCTTACCTTTCCTGGGGTGGCCTCTGTGCCCCTTGGCAGCAGAATTTGAGAAACATTTTCCATGGTGGTTTTCAAGCAAGGTGACATTCTCATTTCAGTTTCTCCCTTCCCTATGAGTTTATACTTCTACAGTCTGGAGCCTTCAGTGACTGGAGTCTTGCCTGCAAAGAGAATGTGAATTTCATAATTGTGCCAGCCTCTTAACATTTGAAACGTTTATCTACACTGATCCTTAATCCAACTTTAGACTCGCTGCCTGCTCCTTCATTTGGCAGATTTCTCGTTTTTCATATATTTCTGTTCTCTCTTTCACTGTAAATCTAAGAGCAGTAAGTGAAACCATGCCCCAGCCTGTATGTTACGCTGTCTTGAGATTTCCTCCACCAAACAACTTAGTTCATTACCCTTGAATTAAGTCTCACTCCATTTTCCAGGAT
Source organism: Dicrostonyx torquatus (assembly GCA_028555095.1). Classification (NCBI taxonomy): domain Eukaryota; kingdom Metazoa; phylum Chordata; class Mammalia; order Rodentia; family Cricetidae; genus Dicrostonyx; species Dicrostonyx torquatus. The sequence continues at coordinate 1,853,321 of JAQHUG010000354.1, forward strand.
ACAGTCAAAAGCAGCCATGTTTTTTCCAAGTGTAACTCCAGTCCGGTTCCTTTTGATTCTCTGCTCCTCCTGTGAACCCAGAGACTGTCAGCGTTCTGATCGTTAGCGCTCACAGCAGAATACCTCATTAAGCCCTGCTTAGCAGTGCTTCTCAACCTGTGGGTCACGACCCTTCCACTGGGGTCACCCGAGGCCATTGGAAAAACACAAATATTTATATTGCAATTCGTAACAGTAGAAAAGTTTGTTATGAAGTAGCAACGAAAATAATTTTATGGTTGATGCTCATCACAACACGAGGAACTGTATTAAATGTTGAGAACCCCTTGATTATAGAATCCAGAGCTTCTGTGGCCCTGTGGATACATTTTGTGGCACTTGACTGCTTAAGGAGAATTGTTTTTATTTATTTATTCAGTTAGCCAAGCCAGTAATGCATTCCTGTTACTCAACACTCAGAAGGCAGAGGCATTCAATGTAACTGTTATTTCATACAACAGATGGTGGCTACATTAGTAAAGTTTTCTGTTTTACATGTCAGTTTTGAAGAGCTTGTCATTTGGTTTTCTATGACATTTGCAGATGTGCACATATTCTCTGTTTAAAAAAAATGCCTACACAGGAGCTATTTGTAAGCTTAGGTGTTAGTTTAACTGCTTTATTTGCAGCAGCACCATTAAATGACACAGTCATGTGACCTTGCAGAAAAGGACAGTGATTTGCTCTAGTCGGATTGTATTCCTGATAGTGAGGGAAGCACATGTGGTGGAGGATGTGTTTCTGTGAGCCTCAGAAAATCCTTTGTCTTATGCAGCTCAAATGCTCAGGGGAACGCTTCCCTTCCCACTTACCAGGTCGACTGCAAGCCACGCTAGCGGCTGGAAGTGTAGCATGTGCCTCTGCTTTTGTCAGCCTGTGTAGTTGATTCACTCAGAGGTTGGAAGAAAAAGGCAAGCTGTAAGCTATAAAAGTGTACTCCATTTTTCTACATAATTTATACTAACTCCATGTTAACAGAGGTCTTCTCAGAGCAAGCATGAAGCTGCCTCCCAGGAAGCTGAACGGCAGCATGACGGTCAAGGAATGGCAGAAAACAACATGGCAACTTCTAATAATGGCCAGGTATGAACCATTATGTCATATTTTTGTATTGATTCAGTATTTAAAAAGTGGATGTTCCACAAATCCTTCCTGTTTCCTTAGAATGTGTTTCTAGAAACATTGAGTTTCAAAGTACTATCTTTTTTCTTTTTTTTTTTTTTTTCGAGACAGGGTTTCTCTGTGGCTTTGGAGCCTGCGCTGGAACTAGCTCTTGTAGACCAGGCTGGTCTCGAACTCACAGAGATCTGCCTGCCTCTGCCTCCCGAGTGCTGGGATT
>JAQHUG010000354.1:1855308-1903474 GCA_028555095.1 Dicrostonyx torquatus
TTGCCGGGTGGTGGTGGCACACGCCTTTAATCCCAGCACTCGGGAGGCAGAGGCAGGCGGATCTCTGTGAGTTCGAGACCAGCCTGGTCTACAAGAGCTAGTTCCAGCGCAGGCTCCAAAGCCACAGAGAAACCCTGTCTCAAAAAAAAAAAAAAAAAGAGAGAGATATTTCCTTTTACTGAGCTAAAACAGATACTTAATTCCAAATAACTGGTTAGCACTATACAAAAAAATTATTCGATGGTAAATTAGGATAAAATAATGAGAGTTAGATGGAAGGGTTGAGTTCTTTTTTGAGAACTATGTATTCCTACAATATAGAAGAATGAAGAGTTCAGTTTTATTTGACAGTTAGTTCTTCAGACTTCAGTATTATTCATCTTGTGGAAGCTGTCTCTGTGGTACTATAGAAAAACCAACTCTAGGTTGATTATGCTAAATATCAGAAATGGAGACTGTTGCAATATAAAAGATTAAAAGGACAGTACTCGGGAGGCCGAAGCAGGCAGATCTCTATGACTTTGAGGCCAGCCTGGTCTACAAGAGCTAGTTCTGGAACAGGCTCCAAAACTACAGAGAAACTGTCTCTTAAAACTGGGAGGAGGGATAAAAAGGAAATTTTTATGATGAAATGGGTGGGAAAACCACAAAAGAAGAATCAGCAGGTTTCAGAAGAATGTGAATACTTTAGTATTCGGAGAAGTCGAAACAGGATTGTTAGACGATAGGAGTCCCAATCAGGTGCTGCAGAGATGGTCAGTGTCACAGTGGCTGTCAGTGTGCTTTGAGATTTTCATAGGTTTTATTTTACTGTTTATACATTTGTATATTTTAACTTTTTAATAAGTGTCAAGTTTTTAAAATGTATAGCAGCTATGAAAACAAATTTTTTTGAGAAAATACTGTGCTGCTTTCCATTTCTGTCATGTAAGGTGCCCCAGAGTCCTGTGTGAAGCCTCATGCTACTTATTTAGTGTGAGAACGGCCAAGGAGGGATCTATGAAAGGAGTAAATCAGTCATGGTAGCAATTACCAGTAATCCCAACACTGAAAACAGGTAGGGTGGCAAGTTAAAGTCTAACCTGGGCAACATAGTGAACTCTAGGCCAGCCTGAGCTACATAACAAGGCACTGTCTCAAAAAATAAGAAATAAAAGAAAAAAGTGATAAATCAGGGTTCAGTATTTATTTCTTCTTCAAATAATAAATTCTTTTGTTTTACATGAATTCCACCAACACTGTTCATTTAGTTATTATCAGTCACTGCTCTTAAATCCTAATGTAGATGGGTAGACTGTGCTTATGATTTATTTCTCCAGGTGTCTTTGAGCATTGGTTGTAGCTATCTGAAAGACTGATGCAGAATACCACTTCAGTTTGTCAGCTAGTGCCTCCTGAACGCACCTCCAGACCTGACCCTTCAGCCTAGCTTGATAAGATCTCTATATGTCACATCTTGAGGTCTATTAATTTACTTTATTATTCCAAAAATAAATAAAAAACACTGACTTCCTCTTTCTGCAGTAAATTTCCTTCTGTTGGTTCCATGCCATGCTATTCTCATCACATATTGCTCCATTAGTCCAGCCCATGTGTATCTCAGCCGAACTCAGATTATCGGAAGACTCCCACACTTGCAGGTTTACATTTATGCTTCTGATTATTTGGTTGATACGTTTCTCTCCCCACTAGTCTGCAAGCTCCAGAAATGCAAGAATTCTGTCATGCTAAAAGTGCTGGTAGACACCTGTAGTCACAGCCTGGAAACTCGGGAAGACCTAGTGAAGACAGCCTGGGCTACATAGCAAGACCCTGGCTCAAAAATAAAGAATTCATGCTGGGCATAATGGCATACACCTTTAATCCCAGCACTTGAGAGGCAGAGACAGGTAGAGTTTGAAGCCAGCCTGGTGTACAGAGCAAATTCCAGGACAACCAAAACTACATATTGGGACCTTGTCTCAATTTTAAAAAGAAAAAATCCTACCTAGTTCATGCTGTACCACAGTCCCTGATAAATAATTGATGGTTCAATAATTGAGTGAATGACTAGAGGTTGTAAAGGAGAACTGATAACCTTGCTAGGAAGAGGATGTTCTGATCTGTGTTTATTTCCTCAGAAAGTTAAGTGATAGGAAAGGCTACAAGTAAATTACTCAGGCTAGTCCCTGCTTGTTCAGCTTGTTTGTTTGAAGATCTTTGATAACGCCTGTGGGTATGATAAAGTTGCAGCACAGTTGGGGAATGATGGACCATTGGGAGAAGTCGTGCTTGGGTGATTCCAGATGACCAAAGGCAGAATAGTAGTGATCCATACAGACAATATCCACTTGGGCTACCCATTTTGTTCCAAAGACTGTTCTATCATTTGTTCCGTAAATATTTTACTGTTCATTTTCAAGCTAAGAATGCTTTTCAGAATGCATATCTGATGCCATTATTATATCCCAAAGAAACAAATGATTCCTTCCTAGCATTGGTTAGATAGCCTCTCATGATTCATTCGCTGTTGTTTCATGAATGTGTCTATCATACTGTATTTGACTTTGAGCCTAGATAAGGGCCATGAATTTGTTGGTTTATATCTAAAGTTTGTTCTAATCTCTTGGCCACCTGTAGGTTTTTCATCCTGTCCTTTGTTCTTTTTAAAATATAATTCTGATTTTTGCTAGCCTGCCACCTAAAGTTCAGACTCCACAGCTTGAATATAACATCTTTTAAAGCCCCCTCATAGTTACTGCCCCCATAGCTACTCCCCCCCGTGTCCACATCAGAATACGTCATGCTCTCCATGTTTGTCTTCGTTATGTTTAGATGCAGTTTTCATCACTCCTTCTCTTTTCCTTTGGGATTCTGTACAGTCCTCTGTTGTGGTGCTGCGTTATGTTAGGCTGAAGTTTCTATTTTTCCTCTTTCCCTGTGAGAATTCCAGTGAGCCCTTTGGAAACTGTGAGGGCTGGAGTTGCCTGTGTTTGTAACCTAAATTACACTATCTGTAATCTGCCCCATTTCTAGAGTCCAGCTGTACGAGTGGATCATGAAACAGCCAGTGTTCTGAGTTCTAGCAGCACACGCTCTGCTCCTCGAAGGCTGACGAGTCATCTGGGGACCAAGGTAACGGCAGAGAGCGAGACCTCTTGTCAAGGCTAGGCATGCTTTGCTGAGACGGTCGCTGTGGACATTCTCTAAAGATTTGACTCAGTCTTCTGGGGAAATAATGATCTTTTTATGCAAAGAAATATAAACGAGAAAATGAGAATTATAAAAACTCCCGAATTAGATGCCTGTTAATTTCTTTTTTAGCACATTATCCTTTTACCTATGACAGCACCTCACATTTTGCGAAAGGCTGTCACTGTCTTTCCATGGCTCGGGACTCTGAGCCCTGCATCTCCAGAAGGCATTTTCTTAATTCCTAGTGTCCTCTTAGCAACTGGCCTGTGTCTCTCTCATAACAGTTGGCTTGAAACTCACTCTTAGAAAACAGATCGTTGCCAGGCGGTGGTGGCACGCACCTTTAATCCCAGCACTCGGGAGGCAGAGGCAGGCGGATCTTTGTGAGTTCGAGACCAGCCTGGTCTACAAGAGCTAGTTCCAGCGCAGGCTCCAAAGCCACAGAGAAACCCTGTCTCGAAAAACAAAAAAAGAAAAAGAAAACAGATTGTTGTCCTCTGTTTTCAGCATCTCACAGTATCTGCACATGATGTTAATGAATGTTTATTGAAATGGATGGAAAATAATTGAAATTGAGCATTAGCCAGTGCTGCAAATATTTTAACATTAGGGGAAAGTGTGAGAAGAAAATCACTTTAGTGTTTTACTAAAATGACTTTCTGAGCAACACGTTTTCAGTCAGAAGTGCAGGCACATTGTCTTCATAGCCTACTCTGTGTTCTCTTGAAGTATTATGGCAGTGCTTAGGAAACACTGAAATGACTAACTTTAATTTAAGAAGTGAATTTTAGGGCTAGGGACATAAGTCATTGGTAGAATACTTGCCTAGTGTGTCCAAGGCTCTGGACTCAATTCACTAAGAAGAAGAAACAATAAAAATTAAAGAAATAAATTTGAACCATTAATGCTAATCCACAATAGTTTCTATTTGGGACCTCTCCGAGGTGTGCCAGTAAGGAGTTGTCTCTACATTATCACCAATTCTCTCAAACACTTGTATTCTTATCCCTCTGAGGAAGAAATTGGAAAGGAAGAATCTGCTTCAGGCCATTAGAGTCTGAAGCTGACGAGATTGGTTCAGCATCAACACAATATTAGCTCTTGGCACATGGGCGTTGGCATTTAGGCTGCATTTTCTTTAGAAGTGATTTGTGCATAATAATATTCAGGCTTTGCTATACAATTTGAATGCCAGACTATTATTTTATGTAGTTTTCTGTATAGTGTAAATCCTTCTAATTTGCAGTGGAGAAAATGCAGAAAGCTTATGCTCAAGAGACATCAAATAAATTAACTAATAACCACATAGCTTGCTTAAAACTGCTGGAGCCAAACTTGGAACCCAGGTCTGATGAAAACACATTATCCCAGCCCTGTCACTGCCATAAAGAGCTAGCACCGCTAGGAATTGTTACACATTCTGAGCAGCATTTTGCAGTCAGCAGTATAGCTAGGTCATTCTTGGTTACACTGTAGGATGTTAAGCAGCACCCCTGGCCTCTACCTACAAGATGCCCCTGGCACTCTTACAACACTGTTGTTAAGACCAAAACTATGTATTCTTGTGGATCGCTGACTTACTCAGATGATGCATTCTTCATATAATACCCTCTCTTTTATGGAATGTCCTCTAACTTTGAAGGGAAGCTGGTAACAACCCATGCTAACTGGATGCTGTTTTTCTATTTAATCCTTCCAACTTACTGTCAAAGCAACTAATGCTTACCAGTTACTTTAAAAAAAAAATGATGACAATTCTTGGCTTTGCCACTTTCTGTCTTTGTGGCACTTTTCTTTTTATGACAAAATAATTTTATATGATAACAGAGATCATATAAGTTTAGATGTTGTAATTATAAGCCTGATGAAATGTAATGATTGTGGAATATTAGAATTCAGTAGACTATAATTGTTGCAAAATGTTTTCTATTGCTTAGAAGTAAAATGAAGTTTTAAATTATATAAAGAATTTAATAAACACATTCCAGAGAGAATGAGAATGAATGGGTATGTGAGAAAAAGAAAAAATTAATTATTTTCATTCATGTAGCAGTTAGCTTTAACTGATGTAGGTATATAGCAATTTCAGTACTGTAAGAACCTATTTTTTTCAGCAGTCTGCAATATTATCACGTAGTCACATAAACCAATTGTGGATGTTATTTTGAAATAGCACTCATCACTTCATCCAGAAAAGTTTTTTTTTTAAATTTAATTTTGTTTTGTTTTAATTTTTAATGAATTTAGTAAATAATCCCATTCATCACTTCATTAGATCTGGCTTTTGGGTATCAAAGTCATAATTTTGTTTCTGAACTCATTTGGCCCACAGGTGGAAATGGTGTATTCATTGTTGTCAATGCTTGGTACCCATGATAAGGACGATATGTCACGAACTTTGCTAGCTATGTCTAGCTCCCAAGACAGCTGTATATCCATGCGGCAGTCTGGATGTCTTCCTCTCCTCATCCAGCTTTTACATGGCAATGACAAAGACTCTGTATTGTTGGGAAATTCCCGGGGCAGTAAAGAGGCTCGGGCCAGGGCCAGTGCAGCTCTCCACAACATCATTCACTCACAGCCTGACGACAAGAGAGGCAGGCGTGAAATCCGAGTCCTTCATCTTTTGGAACAGATACGAGCTTACTGTGAAACCTGTTGGGAGTGGCAGGAAGCCCATGAACAAGGCATGGACCAGGACAAAAATCCAAGTATGTTCTCTGTAGTGTACATCACATTGCATGTTTCAAAGCATATGTAAGTTGTAGGTTAGAAACTCTTTGTAGTTAGTATGCTGTCTTTATGAATAGAATGGATTTATATTAGCTAGCTAATGCTGCTAACACATTAAAGGCTTAAATCTGCATTTCCCTAAAAATTTTTAGCAAAGAAAAATGTTATGTGCACTACTGTGCAATCAAAACAGAACAAGCAAATCAGCTGTGAGGGTGATCTGGCTGGGCAGGCATTCCCTTCCTCCCTCACTGCTTTATTGCTTCCCCCAAAACTGAGTGTACAGTTAAAGAGGACAGCCTTCCCCAGAAGAGGGGGACCATCATTCAGTCGGGGTATGTGTATAGCAGCAGTCCCTGCTAGAACCTCTAGGCAAGCTTTCAAGAACAAACCAAAAGACACTTGTAATTAAAACTTAAAGCTAGCTGCTTTGATGGCTCATGTGTGTAATCTCAGCATTTGAGAGATGGAGACAAGAGCATCAGGAGTTCAAGGTCTTCTTGGACTGTACAGAGTTCAGAGTCAGCCTTTGTCATGGGACCCTGTTTCAAAGAACCACAAAAAGAAAAAAATTCTTAGAGCTAAAATCAATGTGAGCAGCTAGGTTGCCCTTTGAATGGAGCTTAGGAAAGTAAGTTTTACATAAGTTCCTTCAGCTGTTAGCAACCCAGCCATAATCTTCTACACTGTACGTTGTACACACTGGACACACTCTGCTTGTTGTTTCTTGGTCCTCACAGCAGCCTTTATGGAGTAGGAGAAAAGGAAAGGTGTATCGTCTCCATTTGTAAATGAAATTGATGTTTAAGCTAAAATCACTTGCGTATGTCCTTGAACCTATATAGCAGAATTTTCCTAAGCTAAATATAAAGATTATTTCAAATCTTAAGAATGTATAAGGAAAGGAGCAAGTATTTTTTTTTTTTTAATTCACTTAGGGAGACTTGGAATGAGAGGTGAGAGCCAATAGACACTTTGTTTGGAGAACATTCCTTTCTTGATGGGGGAGGAGTACCTACAGTTATTTAATACGTCATATTATTGCTTCTGAAAAAATTAAATTAAAAATACTTTGTGTCAAATATTGACTTGAGACCTTGCATATAATATTAAATATGTAAGTGCATTTTATACTTTATTTTAGATACCCTTTTCTTTACATTTTTATTATGTATATGTATAGGAAACTTTCTGCTAGGTATCACATTTGTATGCAACCATATGCTTTTAATACAAAACCATCATAGTTGTTTACACTGAAATTAGAAACAAAATCCAACAGTATTATACCAAAGTGTGTTTATTCTTTCATGTAGTCATCATTTAAAATGATTACATATATGAGCTATAGCAAAACCTATGAGAGACCCAGTCTGACAGACTTGGTTACGGCTGGCAAGTGAACATGCTATGGAACCAGAAGCCTTTGCACAGTTGCTGTTTTCACTGCTGTGGTGTTTATTCATCATTCAGCAAGTACTTGCTGATCTGCTAACCTTAGGGACGTATTAGTAACCCTGGCACATTTTAGAATTATAATAACATCTCTTCTATAATAACAAAATATTATGGCTTAGGTAAATTTATTTTTCAGTGCCAGCTCCTGTTGAACATCAGATCTGTCCTGCTGTGTGTGTTCTTATGAAGCTTTCATTTGATGAAGAGCATAGACATGCAATGAATGAACTTGGTAAGATAAAAAGGTTTCTTAATGCCATAAGCAAATGCTGCTGAATCTTTAAAACAACTATAGAAATTTGTCATTAAAATAAATACAGATGGATAAATTGTAAGGCTACTAACTTCCATCCATATAGAAAAAAAGGAAAAACCACTGTACCCTGGTCTCCATGGGAGAATGGGTCCTGAAGCATAGAAATGTCTACCCTCCTATAAACCAACTTCAGTTTTTAAAATCTTAACTAAAGATTTTAAAAGTGGACCACCCCTGTCCCTGTTGCCCAGATAGATCCTGTGTCACCTCTGATGAAGAGGAATTATTTGAATTATTTGTTAAAACATTATTGTTTTAGCCAGGCAGTGGTGGTGCATGTCTTTAATCCCAGCACTTGGGAGGCAGAGGCAGGTGGATCTCTAGTTTAAGAACAGCCTGGTCGGGCTGGAGAGATGGCTCAGTGGTTAAGAGCATTGCCTGCTCTTCCAAAGGTCCTGAGTTCAATTCCCGGCAACCACATGGTGGCTCACAACTATATGTAATGAGGTCTGGTGCCCTCTTCTGGCCGGCAGACATATACACAGACAGAATATTGTATACATAATAAATAAATAAATATTTATTTATTTTTTTTTAAAAAAAGAACAGCCTGGTCTACATAGTGAGTTCCAGGACAGTTAGGGCTACATGGAGAAACCCTATCTTGTGGGGTTGGGGTGGAGTGGGGGGGAATAAATGTTCTTGCAATCTGTCAGTAACTTTAGATGAACACCAGGAAGAAGAGTTATTAGGATTTTAATTTATCTTAATGGTTATCAGTATTTTGCTGGTTTTCTTGAAACTAGTATATGTAGTTTCAGATACATTCTAATTGAAGTTAGAAACATTGCATTAATTTTGGAGAAATAGCTCCTTTATGTACATATTCTCACATCCTCTAAACCCTGTGTAACCATTGAGTACCCATTTTTTCATGTAAAGGTTTCTTTAATTTCTAGATTTATTTTACGCATATATTTATTTATAATAAATATATTATTTATTATAATATATATAATGCTTTAGCATGTCATGCTGAGCCATCACATGTAAACTGGATTTCTGTAGTCATGCCACATGCAAGAACCATACACTGAGTTTCTGTCTTGGCATAGCTGTGCCCATGCTTTTGTGCTATTTTTGTTACATTACATTCCAGCCCCTGCATTGTATTCTTAGCACCGTTGTCATTGATATTCATCATTTACTATAAAAGTGGTAGAGTTGTGAGACTCTTAACTACAAACTGCACTGCAGAACGTGAGTTCTGTCTCTTTCAGAGTGATCACTTGGAAGAACTCTGTGCTCTGTGGCTTGGGGCCTGCTCTCCAGCCATGCTTCTCTTCTCACAGGCCCATCTGGTTTTCTTTCCAGTGTCCTGTGAAATTTCATTTAATCTTACGGGTTTCCCCCATTTCAGTACAATCTCAGCATTTATGACTTTTTTTCCTAATGCCAATAATTATGAAAAGGGGTAAAACTAACAACAGGAAAATGCAGTTTTAAGATATTGCAAAGATTTTTCTATAAATGTTCATATGTTCCAATGAACTATAGACTAGGACTGACACATTAATTATCTGAATTTCAGAATAAAACTTAGACTCAGTATTTGTTCCTCTTCTTCTTCAGGTAGGAAGGCTACCCGGGGCATTTCACCACAGGAGCTAGGTCAGGGGCTCTCAGGTGAGGAGCAGGAGGGGCTCTGGGGGTGTGACTGTGGGGACATAGCCACAGGGTTACCTTCCTTTCACTCCTCGCCTTCAGATTTGCACTGGGGCAAGATGAGTTAAGGTCTCTGCGACACAGGGAAGGAGTATAAGATAGCACAGGATCTGGCCATAAGGACTAAGGAAAGTGTCAGCCCCAGTCAGATGAGGACAACTCTTAGGCCTAGTCGCGAGCACTGTCACGTGTATGTATGTGACGATCTACCACTGTCACGGCTGTTTAAGTTTGCACCTGTTAGTACCAAATGTTTCAGATTGTAGTATCAGTGATTTGTTAATTCGTTAATTTCCAAGCCTGCCCAAGAAAGTTTGGTAGACACTGGAATTTTCAAATGATTAAGACATCCCTGGCTTCCAGTAAAAACATGATTTATTTACATTAATATTTCACAACACTTCTAGATCATAACAGTCAGCAGAGGCACTTGCCAAGCCAGATAGATTTTTCTAGCCCTATAGCAAACAGACTCCCCGGAGTAGGACCCCAGGAATTACACAAATAGTCTAAGTGATGCTTATGGTTGTGAAATTGGGGTATCAGTCTGCAGAATATCGATGTGGACACCAATACTTACTTTAAGAGAACATCTCAGTGTAATGATGGCTGTCTAAGCCATATGATAAAAAAATTCTATACTTTTAAAAATTAAATGTCCTATTGTTTTAGTGTAACTGCAAGTCTATTTAATATCACTTGAAGCAATTGGCTCTTCCTTGTCTGTAAGGCGATTGAACGACCTATCATTCAATAGTGAGCCCATCTAGACACTGTTTCCTCTGCATAGACACTGTCCTAGTGAGCCCATCTAGATAGACACTGTTTCCTCTGCATAGACACTGTCGATAGTGAGCCCATCTAGACTGTCATAGTGAGCCCATCTAGACACTGTTTCCTAGCAGACACCAGTGCAGGAGGGTATACTCACTTCTGCATTGAGACATACTCAGTCTTCTCCTGGCTATGAATTTGCATTATATTTCAGTGAATCTTTTTATAACCTGTGAATTATATCTTTGCCTCAGAATTCACTGATTTTTTTTCTTTTTACTTGCCTAAAATTATAAAGGGATCTCTCTTATCTAATATTTCAAGTTTTACTAATTTTTTTCGATCAGTTATAGTCTTTATAGAATTGTTGACTTATAGTATATCTTTAATTTTTGTTTAAAATCAAATCTTAAAACTGATATTTTTGGATAGGAGAGTTCCCTGACAATTGAAGGCCTTCTTAGCACCTTCTTTAGACCATTTTTATCTTTCTTAGGAAATAATCCAGATACTATACTAGGCAAGATTTTATGCAAAAACAAAGCATAGTGTGTTTTACCTTGGTACTGAGACCCTGCTTCACAATACTCTACATCTTGAGAGTCTCATCAGCATTCAGGGCCATGGTCTTTAGGTCTTTAGTGACTCCCTAGTCAGTATCTTGTATCAAAATATCTCCTTCTTTACTCAACTATACAAAATACTGGCCTTGTTCTCTGTCCCTGTGCTAGATCTTGTATTTCTAGGGCTCCACTTACTGTATTAGTACTATTCAGCCAGTGTTCTCTGATTCACATGTCAATCTAACTTTTCCCTCCTAAGTTTTATGTCTGTTAGGCAAACACTCTACCACTAAACCTTTGAATATGTTTTCACACTACTTGTCTGGCATCTTTCTTTATATGGTGTTCTAGACACTTCTAACTGAACTCTCACAAATGGACAAAATCTGTCTTTCAGGTTTCCTTTTGGCATTCTAATAAAACAGTTGCTCAAATCAGAATCTTAGGAAAATCATCCATGACTGTATTGGTATCTCCTACATTTAGTAAAGGAGCACTTTAATCCTAATTCTTGAGTATATCTCAAGCCAGGCATGGTGGCACACACCAAGTGCTTGGGAGGCAGATGAAGGTTTATCTCTGAGTTCAAGGCTGGTCTAATCTACATAGGGAGTTCCAAGTCTATCAGGATGCATAGTGAAACCCTGTCTCAAAAACAACAGCTGTGTGTGTGTGTGTGTGTGTGTGTGTGTGTGTGTGTGTGTGTGCGCGCGCATATGCACACACACACACATATGTATATATAATTACTATTTCTCATTGTGAAGTGAGGCGCCATTGTCTCTGTACTACTTCCGGTCATAAGCCATTTTGCACATTGCACTCATATTTTATTTATAATGTGCCTCTAATTATGCTCCTCTTCCTAACATCCTGATCTGCTCATTGTTGTGGCTTCAGTTGGTGGCCTCCTCCTTGTTGGGCCCTTACACACACTGTTTATCCTGCCTAGACTTATTATTTCTTTTCCTTGCTCTGCCCATGTTAGATACTCAGCCATCCATTAGACTTCACCTTAAACTTGGTTTCTCCAACCTTTTCTTGGGGTCTTCTCCACTGCAGATCTGGGTGCTGCTCACCATTCCTAAGTTTCATGAAGACAGTGACTGGATCTGTTTCACTCGCTACTTATCCATTATTGCAAATAGATGGAGGAAAATCTTCATAAATATGGTTTAGATTTTCTTTATGCAAATTAATTTGCTTGCCAGTGTTCAGAGAATTGCCTGTCATCTCTTGTCATAAAGATCTGCATGAATCCTCCTGTAATTAAGATACCTTGTCTTACAGTTTTAAGCTCAACATAGAACTTCATTTTGTGAGTTTACAAATTCTTCTGCTGATCTTTTCATGTTCTTCATAAAATGTTAGTGTGCTTGTCTTTCAGGTTAACAACTGCTGAGACTTATAAGCTCATTTTTTTTAATGCCTGGGCAACCTTTCTTTAAAAAAGACTGTACCCCGAGGCCTGTGGTGCTTGCTGCTGAACAACCCTTTAATAGTCCGTGTGCATTTTTACCTTCCTTTTATTCTTGTCCTCACTGTTTTGCTTCAGTTTTTTTTTTTTTATAGCTTGTTCCTTTGTTGTCTTCCCTTTTCCTTTCCCTTTATGTGTCTCCTTTCCTTCCTAGTGCTGACCACTCAGCGTTCCTGAGCATTCCAGCTAGTTGAGTATTAGGAAGGAGGAAAGTACTGGGTCCTGATATGGCTGATATGTTGTAGTATCAAAGGGAAGTAAGATTATTTTGTAAAGAAACTTTATAGTTGGTTGAATAGATCATTCTTTTCATGAAATAAGTTTTACTTCATGCACAATTTCATTTAAAAGTTTCATTATTCCAAAGGATACTTTTTTGACACTTTAAAAAAGTATTAGGGTGCCACAAGGACATGTGCTCAACTATGTTCATAGCAGCTTTGTTTGTCATAGCCAGAACCTGGAAACAACCTAAATGTCTCTCGACCGAATAATGGATAAAGAAAATGTGGTACATTTACACAATGGAGTAATACACAGCCGAAAAAATAACGACAGCTTGAATTTTGCAGGAAAATGGATGGAACTAGAAAACATTATTTTGAGTGAGGTAACCCAGACACAGAAAGACAATTATCACATGTACTCACTCATAGGTGGCTTTTAAACATAAAACAAAGAAAGCCAGCCTACAAACCATAATCATAGAAAACTTAGACAACAATGAAGACACTAAGAGAGAGACTTACATAGACCTAATATATAATATACATGGGAAAGTATAAAAAGACAAGATCTCCTGAGTAAAATGGGAGCATAGGGACATTGGGGGAGGGTTGAAGGGGGGAGGGGAGAGGCAGGGAGGGGAGCAGAGAAAAATGTAGAGCTCAATAAATATCAATAAAGAAAAAAAAACAGAAAAAAACAAAACAAAACAAAAAAGACCTGACTTGAAAGATTGAAAGACTACAACTCCAAGGCATGAGTCTGCTGCCTTTTCTACTATGTAGATTGCAGAACAGATTACAAGCACTGATAATACTAAAAAAAAAAAAAAAAAAAAAAGTATTAGGCCACAGTAAATGACAATGGAAAGTAGTTTTAAAGCCCTTATGATAACAATAAGTTAATTTTTCTGTTTAGGTTTAGGAAGACCCGTGTTATCACAAATAGGCTCCATTGTTGCCAAGGCACAGTGTATATTAGTGAACAGAAAACAATGGTGATGTCATTCAGTAAAGCTAGCACCTGGAGGGTGGAGACACTAGCAGGAAGTGAAATTGTTGTCGGTTGTACTTTATATTGCACAGAAATTGTTTACAGCAGTTTTGTGGCTTTTTCATTCTAAAGGCAAATTTATTTAAATCATGTAGTCTCATTCTTTGAGATTTTCCCCTGGTTTTTAAGCTGCCAAATTATACCAGTTTACTTGATTCTAGATTATATTTTTCCTTTTACCCTTGTTAATTAGGGGGACTGCAGGCCATTGCAGAATTGTTACAGGTGGACTGTGAGATGTATGGGCTTACTAATGACCACTACAGTATTACATTAAGACGGTATGCTGGAATGGCTTTGACAAACTTGACCTTTGGAGATGTTGCTAACAAGGTATGTCTTTTTATAAGATTTACTTCTTAAGGTAGCTCGATTAGGAGTCAATTTATTTTCATAAAAACAACTTTTCGAACTAAAGAAGCAAAGAATTACTTGTGATTTTTTTGGTGTCTCCCACCCCACCCCAGTTGAACAATGACTGATAAAAGCGTCCTTTCTCACTGCTGCATACCCTACTTAGTAGGTTGTCTTTACAGACACCTACTACACTACAACATGCCCCGAGTCCGTCAGACAGACGCCAGGCTCTGCCCTCTGGTCATTAGTTCTCAGGGCTTCGTCTGGCTTTTGCAGTTAGGTAAAGGAAGTAGGTGACAGAAATGGGAGGCATCTGTCTTCCATCTAGGTAGTTTTGTTCTGGGTCTTGTACAGGTAAAATAATATTTATGATTTAAGTAAGAACCAGCTTTGAAGTTCAGCAGCTAGAAAGAAAGCCACTTGAGGCTGTCTCATTAACCATCCTGCTCCGCGTCTCCCGTTGCAGGCTACGCTGTGTTCTATGAAAGGCTGCATGAGAGCACTCGTGGCCCAGTTAAAATCTGAAAGTGAAGACTTACAGCAGGTACTACTGTAATTTCTAATGTTTTTCCTGGATAGTAACGATTAATATACTGATTTATATTAAACTTTGGCTCAGTATTTAGTGGTTTACGTTAAAGTATGATGCCATTAACACTAAAGGAACGGACAATGTTTATGTTGAACTAATTCATTTTGGCACCCTAGTAACATATATGAGAAATTTACTATAGGCAGAAAATTCCTATTTTTATTATTATATTTATATTATATTAAGTATCAATCATATTTAAATTAGTAGGTTTCATTTATGACCTTTCAAAACATGCAAATGCCATGCTTTGATAATGTAGCTGGAGCATTCATAATTGTAAATTTGAAACTATTTGTTTGTTGCTTGCATGACACCATGTGTGGAAAATCTGCGTTGTGAAACTGTTCAGTGCACTAAGTTATTAAAATACTACATAAAGTTGCCTTTGGGTTAAACATGTAAGATACATATATATATGGAATGTAATCTTATACCCAGGGATTGTCACGTGTGTACTAATATTCAAAAAGCCAATTCTAAAATCAAAACACTTACGATGCCAAGCTTTTAGATAAGATGTATTTAACTTGTAATAGATTTCTATTCTTACCTCTGGCATTAGAAACAAAAAGGTAACTAGTATGAATCATTTTGTATGCAAATTATTCTAAACCTGATTATTTGCAGGTTATTGCAAGTGTTTTGAGGAATTTGTCTTGGCGAGCAGATGTAAATAGTAAAAAGACATTGCGAGAAGTTGGAAGTGTGAAAGCATTGATGGAATGTGCTTTGGAAGTTAAAAAGGTAACTTTTAAAATGTTGAGTACTGTAAAAGGTAATCCACCAGCTTCTGCCTGCCTAGTGCTGGGATTAAAGGTGTAAACCACCAAAGAGACCCTGTTGGAACAAGGTGGGAGACAAGAACCAGCATCAGAGGCTGTCCTCATTGACATGTACATGGTGGCATGCACACACCTATTCTCTCCCAGCTCACACAGACACTTGCATATTCATCATACACAGGTACACACAGCCTTGTTTAAATGTATGTAGGTTCTGTAGAAAGATACCGTTGAAACTGCTAAATAGGTGACAGGTGAATAGCCACTACATGCTCAAAAGGGCACAGAATATCATCTGTTGATATCTGTAATATCATTAGTTGTTAAACTACAGTGAGATGCTATTATGCATACCATACTGAATTAATGTTAAAAAAAATAAGCCACACGCCAAGATTATTGAGCCACTGGAGGCATCTGTACTACTGTTGGGACTGTGAAAGTATGTGTAAGCGCTTAGGAAAACATTTGGACAGGATTTTATGTTAAACATACACCTTCCAAACTACCCAGCCATTCCATTCTTTAACATCTTCCTACAGGAGCAAAAACTAATGTTCTCATACAGATTGAAACATGAATGGTGCTTCATAATCTTGTAATGTCCAAAAATCAGAAGTAGCCAAAGTCTTGAGTGGGTCACTGCTTCGGTCTCCCCTAATCTGCAACCTGATACCTTTTCCGTTGTCTCAAAATCCATTTAGGCTATTTAATTGGGTTTTTTTCCCCTCTTTCCTTGCACTTTATACTTTTTGATCCGTTGTTCTGAAGCTCCTTTCCTAATTCTAGTGGCTAATCTTTCTCCTCCTTCAGAAGCCCGTCTCCACATCCTTCTCTCATCCCGTCCCAAGTACACTACACACATTGCCGTGTGCCTGAGCTCCTCCCCCAGCTTGTAATCATTTTATGCCTCCTGTAATTTCAGCTGTAAAGTTTGTTTACTGCAGACCATTGGTCTCTGGAGCATTTGTGTTCCTGTACCTTTGTCTCCCACTTTTAAGTCAATTACAGTTTTCCTCACTCCAAAGTTTTTTGCCACTTTTCCTGTTGATCATCCTACCTTTACTTCAGTCGCATTGTAGGACCTTCCTGCTTGTGCATGTGTGTGTGTGTCTGTGTTGGGGGTTTTTGTTGTTTCGTTTGTTCTTATTGTTTTGATACTGGGTCTCACATAGAGAAGCTGGCCTTGATTTTTGTAACAGTCCTCCTATCTTAGCCTCCCAAGTTCTGGGATTGCAGGCCTGCATCACAACACCTGGCTAGGGACTTACATGAAACTGGCCATTTAGGTAAGGCACCATGAGTTACTGGAAATTAGACTCTGTGTCTGTACAAGACGCTAGGGTTCAGATTCCAAGTGAAGTAATTAAGACCCTGTTCAGAATCTAGCTTTTGTTTCTGGTGTTTTCTCTCTACATTGTCTACATTATCCTCCTACAGTGTTGTCTCCTTTGTGAGGTATTTATATTAAATTCAGACTTTAATAGCCTTCTTTTTAGAGTACTGTATTGCATCTGTATTGTCTGAAGTGCTTCTTGTCCTACTAGGAACAAATACATTTCTAATGAAGATTCCTTGATGGTGTCATAAAAAGAAACACTGACATCTGGAGTGTGACAAATTATGACCAGATACATTAATTGTGTATCAGAGTGTTTCTGTGGCAGTTACTTTTTTTTATATTAGGGAGCTTGGGCATTTTCATAATTACTTTGTTTCTTTAGGAGTTTTAAGAATTTGTACATATTCTAGTACTTTTCAGAAGTTACATTATTTTTAATCAACCGCATATGAATAATATATTTGTTTTTAATACAAATAGAATATTATATAATCTTCTCTGTAGTGTGTTGCCATTTAGTACTTAGATTTCCTTCCATATACATACACAGTATATGAAGGTGTTTTAATTGAGTTTCTGCTATCCTCCTGATAATATTATTTTGTGATAGTGAATACAATTAGTGAATATCAATTCTGCTTCATATTCTAGGTTCATTAAAGATATATCTAACATCTAAACACTTAGAATGAAGGTCACTACTTTAATACTGTGTTGTATAATAGGAACAGTGCTGACCTAGATTTCATTTGGCGTACATGAAAGTGTTTGTAAATGAGAAGTTTGTGGTTTACTAGTGAGGAATGTGCAGAAAGGAGACAAAAAGAAAAAAGATTCTAACATATAGATGCGTAATCTGTTTCCATTGTTAATAGGAATCAACCCTCAAAAGTGTCTTGAGTGCCTTATGGAACCTGTCTGCACACTGCACTGAGAATAAAGCTGACATATGTGCCGTGGACGGAGCACTTGCATTTTTGGTTGGCACTCTCACTTACCGAAGCCAGACAAATACATTAGCCATTATTGAAAGTGGAGGTGGGATATTACGAAATGTGTCCAGCTTGATAGCTACAAATGAAGACCACAGGTATATACCAAGTTTTATATTACTTTAAAATGGATTATTATGGTTTATTTTCTTTAAAAAGACCTCATTGTAAAATATTTTTTGTCATTATGAAAGCTTTAAGCAAAATGTCATTATTGCAATGTGAAGATAATTACAACTCCAGTATAACTCATTTGCATGTTTTTGCTAGTAAAGTTTGAAGTATCTTATAGAAATATACAAATAAATAAATAGTAGTTGAGAGGTACAGCCTACCTGTAAAAATGTGAATAAAAGTCAGAATACTTTCAGTTCTTTCATGCCTGTTTAGATAATGTGAAGGAATACAAAACTAATTTTTAAGCAAAGAAAAACCTATTGAGTGTGACCTAGGAAGTATAAAGGCTTTAACAATTTTCTAATGATGTCTTAACCTCAGTCTTCAGATTGCTTAATCATGAACTATTCATCCAGTCTACTAAACTGTGGAGCTTCAGAAGTCACTTCAGATTAGAGCAACGTGTTATCCTGTAAATGTTACATTTTTATAGTGCATATCATGTTATTTTTAGTGTGCCAACAATCACATACAAAGGACATGGCACTTTCACAGGTACAGAGATCACTAGAAAGTAAGCTTGCTGTTCTAGAAGTGTGTGTGCATCCTGACTACGTAAAGAAATATCAGTCACCTGTCTTCTGCTTCCAAGACATGTCAGTATTCACCATAAATTAAATTGTCACAGTCCCTGTTTAATTAGATTTCATGATGTGTTTGTAGTTCTTAAGTTAGGAAACTTACTGTGGGGCTGGAGAGATGGCTCCAAGGTTAAGAACATTGCATGCTCTTCCAAAGGTCCTGAGTTCAATTCCCAGCAACCACATGGTGGCTCACAACCATCTGTAATGAGGTCTGGTGCCCTCTTCTGGCCTTCACACATACTCACAGATTAATAAAAAGAAAAAAATTTAAAAAATATAGAAACTTACTGTGTGAGTGGAGAAAATGTATTTATTCAAAAATAATTCTTTTTCTTGTGTAGTAGATCAGAGTAGGACACAGAGTAAATGAAACATAACACTCACTTTTCTTACTTTTGGTTTGACAGATGAATACTTTGAAACAGTAAACATTAAATGAACCAAGAGAACAAAAGGAGAGGTAGCTAGCTTGGAGTTGACAAGATAGCTGATAGACTCATATTGGCTTGTTGTGTTTCGTAGTCATCTCAGGGTTTACAATTGCTTTCTGTCCCTTTATTTGTTGTCACTAATCACATTTCCCCCTGAATCTTATGTGTTCTTGTTTTAATTCAGGCAAATCCTAAGAGAGAACAATTGCCTACAGACTTTATTACAGCACCTGAAATCTCACAGCTTGACAATAGTCAGTAATGCTTGTGGAACTCTGTGGAATCTCTCAGCAAGAAATCCTAAAGACCAGGAAGCTTTATGGGACATGGGGGCAGTGAGCATGCTCAAGAACCTCATTCATTCAAAGCACAAAATGATTGCTATGGGAAGTGCTGCAGCTTTAAGGAACCTCATGGCAAACAGACCTGCAAAGTATAAGGATGCCAATATTATGTCTCCTGGGTCAAGTTTGCCATCTCTTCATGTTAGGAAGCAAAAGGCCCTAGAAGCAGAGTTAGATGCTCAGCATTTATCGGAAACCTTTGACAATATTGACAACTTAAGTCCCAAGGCATCTCATCGTAGCAAGCAGAGACACAAGCCAAATCTTTATGGTGACTATGTTTTTGACACCAATCGACATGATGATAATAGGGCAGACAGTTTTAATACTGGGAACATGACTGTTCTTTCACCATATTTAAATACTACAGTATTGCCCAACTCTTCTTCATCGAGGGGAAGTTTAGACAGTTCTCGTTCTGAAAAAGACAGAAGTTTAGAGAGAGAACGAGGTATTGGCCTCAGCACTTACCATTCAACAACAGAAAATCCAGGAACCTCTTCAAAACGAGGTTTGCAGATCTCTAGCACTGCAGCCCAGATTGCCAAAGTTATGGAAGAAGTATCAGCTATTCATAGCTCCCAGGAAGACAGAAGTTCCGGCTCTACCACCGAATTCCACTGTGTGACAGATGAGAGGAATGCAGCACGGAGAAGCTCTGCTTCCCATACACATTCAAACACATACAACTTCACTAAATCAGAAAATTCAAATAGGACATGCTCTATGCCTTATGCCAAAGTGGAGTATAAGAGATCTTCCAATGACAGTTTAAACAGTGTCAACAGTAGTGATGGCTATGGCAAAAGAGGTCAGATGAAGCCCTCAGTCGAGTCCTATTCTGAAGATGATGAAAGTAAGTTTTGCAGTTATGGTCAGTATCCAGCTGACCTAGCCCATAAGATACATAGTGCAAATCATATGGATGATAATGATGGAGAACTGGATACACCAATAAATTACAGTCTTAAATATTCAGATGAGCAGTTGAACTCTGGAAGGCAGAGTCCCTCACAGAATGAAAGATGGGCAAGACCGAAGCATGTAATAGAAGATGAAATAAAGCAAAACGAGCAAAGACAACCCAGAAGCCAAAACACCAATTACCCTGTCTATTCTGAGAACACAGATGATAAGCACCTCAAGTTCCAACCACATTTTGGACAACAGGAATGTGTTTCCCCATATAGGTCTAGGGGAACCAGTGGTTCAGAAACAAATCGAATGGGTTCTAGTCATGCAGTTAATCAAAATGTAAACCAATCTTTGTGCCAGGAAGATGACTATGAAGATGATAAGCCTACCAACTACAGTGAGCGTTATTCAGAGGAAGAACAACATGAAGAAGAGGAGAGACCAACAAACTATAGTATAAAATATAACGAAGAAAAACATCATGTGGATCAGCCTATTGATTATAGTTTAAAATACGCCACTGACATTTCTTCCTCTCAGAAACAATCATTTTCATTCTCAAAGAACCCATCAGCACAAAGCACTAAAACTGAACATATCTCTCCAAGCAACGAGAGTACATCCACACCTTCATCTAATGCCAAAAGGCAGAATCAGCTGCATCCAAGTTCAGCACAGAGAAATGGTCAGGCTCAAAAAGGGGCCACTTGCAAAGTCCCCTCCATCAACCAAGAAACAATGCAGACTTACTGTGTAGAAGACACCCCCATATGTTTCTCAAGGTGCAGTTCATTATCATCTCTGTCATCAGCTGAAGATGAAATAGGATGTGATCCGACAACACAGGAGGCAGATTCTGCTACTACTCTTCAGATAGCAGAAATAAAGGAGGATGATGGAACTCGATCAACTGAAGATCCCACAAACGAAGTTCCAGCAGTGTCCCAGAACGCTAGAACCAAACCTAGTCGACTCCAGGCTTCTGGCTTATCTTCAGAATCAACCAGGCATAAGGCTGTTGAATTTTCTTCAGGGGCCAAGTCTCCCTCCAAAAGTGGTGCTCAGACGCCCAAGAGTCCCCCCGAACACTATGTCCAGGAGACCCCACTTGTGTTCAGCCGATGCACTTCTGTCAGCTCACTTGACAGTTTTGAGAGTCGCTCCATTGCTAGCTCTGTTCAGAGTGAGCCTTGCAGTGGAATGGTGAGTGGCATTATCAGCCCCAGTGACCTTCCAGATAGCCCTGGCCAGACCATGCCACCAAGCAGAAGCAAAACCCCTCCCCCTCCTCCCCAGACAGTCCAGACCAAGAGAGAGGTGCCAAAAACTAAAGTACCTGCTGCGGAGAAGAGAGAAAGTGGCCCTAAGCTGACTGCTGTGAGTGCTGCGGTCCAGAGGGTCCAGGTCCTTCCGGATGCTGATACTTTATTGCACTTTGCCACAGAAAATACTCCAGATGGGTTCTCCTGTTCATCCAGCCTGAGCGCACTGAGCCTCGATGAGCCATTTATACAGAAAGACGTGGAATTAAGAATAATGCCCCCAGTTCAGGAAAACGACAACGGGAATGAAACCGAGCCAGAGCAGCCTGAAGAGACCAGTGAAAATCAGGAGAAAGAAGTAGAAAACCCTGATTCTGAAAAAGACTTATTAGATGATTCAGATGATGATGATATTGAAATATTAGAAGAATGCATTATCTCAGCCATGCCAACAAAGTCATCACGCAAAGCCAAAAAGCTAGCCCAGACTGCTTCAAAATTACCTCCACCTGTGGCAAGGAAGCCAAGTCAGCTGCCTGTATACAAACTTCTGCCATCACAAAACAGGCTGCAGACACAAAAGCATGTTAGCTTCACACCAGGAGATGATATGCCCCGCGTGTACTGTGTTGAAGGGACACCTATAAATTTTTCCACAGCGACATCTCTAAGTGATCTGACAATAGAATCCCCTCCAAATGAGTTGGCTGCTGGTGACGGAATTAGAGCGGGTACACAGTCAGGCGAATTTGAAAAACGAGATACCATTCCTACAGAGGGCAGATGTACAGATGAAGTTCAGAGGGGGAACATCTCATCTGTAGTTATGCCAGACCTAGATGACACTAAAACAGAGGAAGGAGATATTCTTGCAGAATGTATCAATTCTGCTATGCCCAAAGGAAAAAGCCACAAGCCTTTCCGAGTGAAAAAGATAATGGACCAGGTCCAACAAGCATCAGTGACTTCATCTGGAACTAACAAAAATCAATTAGACACTAAGAAAAAGAAGCCTACTTCACCAGTAAAGCCCATGCCACAAAATACAGAATATAGAACACAAATGAGGAAGAATACAGACTCAAAAGTTAACGTAAATGCTGAAGAAACTTTCTCAGACAGCAAAGACTCAAAGAAACAGAGCTTGAAAAACACCCCCAAGGACTTAAGTGAGAAGCTGCCGAACCACGAGGACAGAGTCCGCGGAAGCTTCACCTTCGACTCGCCGCATCCTTACACCCCTATTGAAGGAACTCCTTACTGCTTTTCACGAAATGATTCTTTGAGCTCTCTAGATTTTGATGATGACGATGTTGACCTGTCTAGGGAAAAGGCTGAGTTAAGAAAGGGGAAAGAAAGTAAGGATTCAGAAGCCAAAGGTATCTGCCACACAGAACCAGCCTCAAGCCAACAGTCAGCTAGTAAGTCACAAGCCAATACAAAACATCCAGTAAATAGGGGACAGTCTAAACCAGGGCTTCAGAAACAACCCACTTTCCCCCAGTCCTCCAAAGACTTGCCAGATAGGGGGGCAGCAACGGATGAAAAATTGCAGAATTTTGCTATTGAAAATACTCCAGTTTGCTTTTCTCGAAATTCCTCTCTGAGTTCCCTTAGTGACATTGACCAAGAAAACAACAATAACAAAGAAAATGAACCAATCAAAGAAGCTGAACCTACTAACACGCAGGGAGAACCAAGTAAGCCTCAGGCATCTGGGTATGCGCCCAAGTCATTTCATGTTGAGGACACCCCTGTCTGCTTCTCGAGAAACAGTTCTCTCAGTTCTCTGAGCATCGATTCTGAAGATGACCTGTTGCAGGAGTGCATCAGTTCTGCAATGCCGAAAAAGAAAAGACCTTCAAGACTCAAGGGTGATAGTGGAAAGCAGAGTCCCAGAAACATGGGAGGCATATTAGCTGAAGATCTGACACTTGACTTGAAAGATATACAGAGGCCAGATTCAGAACACGGTTTATCTCCTGATTCAGAAAATTTTGACTGGAAAGCTATTCAAGAAGGTGCGAACTCCATAGTGAGTAGTTTGCACCAGGCTGCTGCTGCATGCTTATCTCGACAGGCTTCGTCCGATTCCGATTCCATCCTCTCACTCAAGTCAGGCATTTCCCTGGGCTCACCCTTTCATCTTACACCTGATCAAGAGGAAAAACCCTTCACAAGTAATAAAGGCCCAAGAATTCTCAAACCAGGGGAGAAAAGCACATTAGAAGCAAAAAAGATAGAATCTGAAAATAAAGGAATCAAAGGTGGGAAAAAAGTTTATAAAAGTTTGATTACTGGAAAGATTCGATCTAATTCAGAAATTTCCAGCCAAATGAAACAGCCCCTCCCAACAAACATGCCCTCAATCTCAAGAGGCAGGACCATGATTCACATCCCCGGGGTTCGGAATAGCTCCTCCAGTACAAGTCCTGTTTCTAAAAAGGGCCCACCCCTCAAGACTCCAGCTACCAAAAGCCCTAGTGAGGGTCCTGCAGCCACCACTTCTCCTAGAGGAACCAAGCCATCAGTAAAATCAGAGCTGAGCCCTATTACCAGGCAAACTTCCCAAATTAGTGGGTCAAATAAGGGGCCTTCGAGATCAGGGTCTAGAGACTCCACTCCCTCAAGGCCTACACAGCAACCATTAAGTAGGCCACTGCAGTCTCCAGGGCGAAACTCAATCTCCCCTGGTAGAAATGGAATAAGCCCTCCTAACAAACTGTCTCAGCTGCCCAGAACATCGTCTCCAAGCACTGCTTCAACCAAGTCCTCGGGCTCTGGGAAAATGTCCTATACATCTCCTGGCAGACAGATGAGCCAACAAAACCTTACCAAACAAGCAGGCTTACCCAAGAATGCCAGTAGTATCCCGAGAAGTGAGTCTGCGTCTAAAGGGCTGAACCAGATGAGCAATGGCAATGGGTCCAATAAGAAGGTAGAACTTTCTAGAATGTCTTCAACTAAGTCAAGTGGAAGTGAGTCAGATAGATCAGAAAGGCCTGCGCTAGTGCGGCAGTCTACTTTCATCAAAGAAGCCCCAAGCCCAACCCTAAGGAGGAAACTGGAAGAATCTGCCTCATTTGAATCCCTTTCTCCATCTTCTAGACCAAATTCTCCCACCAGGTCCCAGGCACAAACCCCAGTTTTAAGTCCTTCCCTTCCTGATATGTCTCTGAGCACACATCCGTCTGTTCAGGCTGGTGGATGGCGAAAGCTCCCACCTAATCTCAGCCCTACTATTGAGTATAATGATGGAAGAGCAGGAAAGCGCCACGATATCACGCGCTCCCATTCTGAAAGTCCTTCCAGACTGCCAATCAACCGGGCAGGAACCTGGAAGCGTGAGCACAGCAAACACTCCTCGTCCCTCCCTCGAGTGAGCACTTGGAGAAGAACTGGAAGCTCATCTTCTATTCTTTCCGCTTCATCAGAGTCCAGTGAAAAAGCAAAGAGTGAGGATGAAAAGCATGTGAACTCCATGCCGGGACCCAGACAAATGAAAGAAAACCAGGTATCCACAAAGGGCACATGGAGGAAAATAAAAGAAAGTGAAATTTCCCCCACAAACATGGCTTCTCAGACCACTTCCTCAGGTGCTGCCCATGGTGCTGAATCAAAGACTCTGATTTATCAGATGGCACCTGCTGTTTCTAAAACAGAGGACGTTTGGGTGAGAATTGAGGACTGCCCCATTAACAACCCTCGATCTGGAAGGTCTCCCACAGGTAACACCCCTCCAGTGATTGACAGTGTTTCAGAAAAGGGAAATCCAAGCATTAAAGACGCAAAAGACAACCAGGGAAAGCAGAGTGTGGGGAGCGGCAGTCCTGTGCACAAGGCGGGTCTGGAGAACCGCCTGAACTCCTTTATTCAGGTGGACACCCCAGAGCAGAAAGGAACAGAGGCAAAGCCAGGACAGAGTAACTCTGTCCCTGCAGCAGAGCCTAGTGAGACTTGTGTAGTCGAGCGTACCCCTTTCAGTTCAAGCAGCTCCAGCAAACACAGTTCACCTAGTGGGACTGTTGCTGCCAGAGTGTCGCCTTTTAATTACAACCCGAGCCCTAGGAAAAGCAGTGCGGATAGCACGTCAGCCCGGCCATCACAGATCCCAACGCCGGTGAGTAACAACACCAAAAAGCGGGATTCAAAGACTGACAGCACAGAATCCAGTGGAGCCCAAAGTCCTAAGCGCCATTCTGGGTCTTACCTCGTGACGTCTGTTTAAAAGAGCTGGAAGGACAAACCTAGGAAAAGCTAGTCTTATCACAACTGCTGTATAGAGACTTTATTTCAAAGAAAACTTTAAAGGTTGAAAATTTTTGTAAATAGGTTTGATTCTTGTTAGAGGGGTTTTGTTCTGGAAACCATATTTGACAGTCCACTTGGTCCTCACTGGTCGTTTTGGAAGGCACTCTTGTTAGGTAGGAAAAAAATGGTAAAGCCAAGTATATTTGTACAGTATGTTTTACATGTATTTAAGCAGCATCCATCCCATTGTTCTTTAATTATCACTTACCTTAAAATAACACTACAGATAGAAGCTATATGATATATTGCTGTTATCAATCATTTCTAGATTTTAAAATAAACTTACATCAGGGAGAAATTGGTATTTATGCAAAAAATAGTCCTCGTGAATCCATCTAATGTCATAATTAATCATGTGGCTGTGAAATTCACAGTAATATGGTTCCCAATGAATATGTTTACCCAGCCTGCTTTGCTTTACTGCATGAATGAAACTGATGGTTCAATTTCAGAAGTAATGATTAATGGTTCTGTGATCACATGGTGTGCATAGGATAGCTACAGTGTAACAATTCACACTATTTTGTGCTCAGATCTGTGTAACTGTAAAACATTGAATGGAACTATTTTACCTGAACTAGATTTTATCGAAAGTAGATAGAATTTTTGCTATGCTGTAACTGTTGTATATTCTGGTATTTGAGGTGAGATGGCTGCTCTTTTATTAATGAGACATGAGTTGTGTCTCAAACTAAATGAACATTTCAGAATAAATTATTGCTGTATGTAAACTATTACTGAAATTGGTATTTGAAGGGTCTTATTTCACGTTTGTATTAATAATTGTCAAAAGGGCCTCTTTTAAAAGCTAAATGTAAATTTTTTCTTGAGATTCTATGCATTAAGAGTAAAATTCCCTCTTACTGTAATAAAGACAATGAAGAAGATTGTTGACACTTACCCATTCCTAAAGTTTATTTTTATGTAATTAGCACCTCTCAATGCTTGATATCCCTCCACTTCTTTTCTTACTACTCTGGAGTCTGATTAAAACAAATGCCTATAATAGCACAAGACGAGGACAGATCGGCCCACATAGAACAATAGCTCCTTTTCCTTAATAAGATTCATACTTGAAACATTGGTTTTTGACAGGTATCACGTGTGTCTTTCAGGCTTTACAAAGCAACTGTCTTACCCCGTCATCTTCTCCATGTTGATACTGGGTCTGAAATTAATGCCTGTCACCACCCTATACGTTAAAGTAAATTGTCTGTAACCAGGTATAATCAGTATTTTCTCATGCTCAGAAATACAAGTCAGTGAAATGTCAGAGATAAATTTAATGCTGTTAACAATAATTTTTAAAGAAAGATAAAGGTGATTGCTGTCAAGCCTGAAGACCCCAATGGTAGAAAAGAACCAACTCCCTAAAGCTATCCTCTGACCTCCACACACACACACATTTTCAAAGGACTGCCTAGGGCCAACAAGGTGGCTCAGCAGGTGAAGCCTGGTGACGTGGAAGCTGCCCTCTCAACTTCCACACATGCACCATAATTAATAAGTCAAAAGGTTTCTTTAGTTCCTGCCTGTTAAGGACAACTTCGTTTTTAATGGGTACAGTGGTGGGATGTTTAGTGCTCACTTCCCATGTGGCAGAGAGATTCTGTCATGAGGAAGAATATACTGAGAGATGTAATTAGCCAAGAGTTTCATTTTTTGTCAAACTTTATCTGAAGTGTGTGGTTTTTTTTTTAAACAATATTCCATCATGTTCTCCTAGGCTGCCATAAGCATCGGGAGATGGGAATATAGTCATAACTGTCTTTCATTCCTAATTTTCCATTAGAATTACTGCACACCAATTTTTATAAGCCACTTCAAGTATCTCTGTGGAAAGATATGAAATATTAGAATAAATTGCTTTTTAGTATATGTCTTTAAAAATCAATGTTTGAACTAAAAGAAGAGTTCATTCCACCTGTTGGAGACTAAAATCCCCATGGGCAGCCCCACTGGGAAGGGTCTGTCTATGCTGTCCCTTGTAGTTGTTGGATGAAACCCTCTGGCTATGGGTAATGGCTGTGGAAGTAAAGAGGTTTCCTCCGTTCTGCTTTGGAAAGTTCGCTGGGTGATGTCTTAACTGGTAGCAAGCCCAGTGCTCCAGCTTCTGTTTTAATGGCACACTAAGCCCACTGTTGAGGATTGGCTACTACTTAGCAGGCTATGAAAAGGGCAGGAGCCTATTTATTTAGCTTTGTAGTACAGCAAAGAAAACCTAAGGTAGCAGTTTTCAGACAGGTGGGTGTGTTTGGGTCATCAGAAGTGTTTATTAAATCATAGCTGGGCCCCACACCCCTAGTTTGAGAGAGTTGATCTGGAGAGGGATGCAAGAATGAGTTCAGGAATGATACATGGCCTTATGGGGTGGGGACCATAAAGAATCACTGTCCTTAAGTAGCCACAGCACAGCTCTTAACTTTTAAACAACTGGACCTTTAATCTGCCGAGGAAGCTCCTTGGCATGAAAAACTTGAATACTGAGTTGTCCAATTCCAAAGCCTATGTCAACTCACAGTAGGGAGTAAACTCGCCAGACTAACGAACACGCAGTTCTCAACACGTCCCCTTAGAGACAGCTCCCGTCAATGAGCCTTAACGATACGTAGTTTGGATATACAGTATGAGACTATGAAAAGAGAAATTTGAGATGAGAGAAAATTGGTTGTAGGTGGAAGGAAAGTAACTCATTTGTTAGTGTACAAGTAGCGGTGATGAGCTCATGATAAGCTTTACAGATTACCAGGGCACTAACGAGGTAAATGATGAAATAAGATAGGCCCTGTGGGAACCAACAATTACTGTACGTGTGGTCAGAATTTTCTTTATGTGTAAAATGTGGATCATATTACCACCAAGTTAACTAAAAACGTTGCTGAAAATGGGAGACAGTTGCCAGGGTCTCTTACAGCTAAGAAAAGAATACCAGAAATGCAAGAATTAAAGCCCAAAGTTAAAGATGGGTTTGCATGGTCAGATGATTAAAATCTACCAAACAACTTTTCAAGAGTCAAAGAGGCTAACATGGAGTATATCTTCTTTCTCACTTTCTATAAGCCTGTTTCCCTCACTTGCTGACCTTAGAATACTACTTTGTAATGTGGAAATCTATGAACTGTGACTTCTGTAAACCCAGGTCGTTTTCCTCCTGTTCTCTTAACTCTGGTCTATAAAAATACATTCTGCTTCTTGTTAGGCCATTGATGCATCTTTCAAACTGTATGTTCTATATGTGTAATACTGTTCTTGGTGCTAAATATACTTTCTTTCCTCTGGTATTCAGGATAATTTTTCTCTATATTTCTGTTCACTTACTTTCTTGAAGTTACCTGATTGTTATTTTTAATTAAAAATGCTTAATGTATACTAGTGAAGGTTGCCATTGAATATAAGAAACACTAGTCAGAAACATCTTTTGAAGGAAGTGCCAGCATGACCTGCCCTTTTACACATTCTTTTGGGACCTAAACACTTTATCCCCCTGATCAACCATTACCATGTACCCAGCCTTTCTCCTGATCATGACTGTACCTGAAGACCTATGTGCCTGGATTAGATAAACTAAATTGACTAGGCTAGTCAGTTTGAGATAAAAGTCACAAATTTTCTGGCCTGGTGTGGTGACACACACTTGGGGGGGGGTTGGAGAGTCAGGAGTTCAAGGTCATCTCTATTTGGGGGGTGAAGGGCAGCCTGGCCAGGCTCAATGAGAGACCCTCCTCTCAAGGGAATAATGCAGTGTTAGAGTAGGACCCTGACCTCTTCCTCTGACCGCCATGTGTGCATCGGCCTGACCACTCGTGCACATATACCACACACAAGTTTCGGCTGGTGAGAGCTGTAACTGAGTATCTGCAGACAAAAGGCTGACAGGACAGTGTAACAAGCCAGGGAAGAACGAAGGGAGCAGATTCAGGAAAGAGCAATTAACAGACAATCACTAGCTACTAGAATTACACGTTTCTGTTTTCCTGACTTGGCGTTTCTGAACCAAGCCCAATTCATAAAGTGACTGGAAGCTAACAAAGCCACACTTAAACACATCATAGTTGGGTTTGGTAATGGGGAGAATCAAGTGTGCAAGCCAAGTACTTCTACCAATGATCCACACCTCCCAGCCTATTCAAAAATAGAGGGAGAAAAGGAGTCAGCCGGGCGGTGGTGGCGCACGCCTTTAATCCCAGCACTCAGGAGGCAGAAGCAGGCGGATCTCTGTGAGTTCGAGACCAACCTGGTCTACAAGAGCTAGTTCCAGGACAGCCTCCAAAGCCACAGAGAAACCCTGTCTCAAAAAACAAAAAGAAAAAAGAAAAGGAGGAGTCACTGTCAAAAGGACTGGACTGATGTCAGACGATTCCCACCATCCTAAATGATAAGACTACCACAGTATCTGCATTCCTTGGAAGGAAATAAAAACATTACATTTGTCTAAAGTGCGTTTATCATTTGAGAGTCTTTCAAGTTTCTTAAGTCCTCTAAACGACAGGCTGTATTAGGGTTACTATTGCTGTGCTGAAACGCCATGACCAAAGCAGCTTGGGGAGGGCAGGGCTTACTTCGTCTGTAGTTTTGTATAGTACATCATCCAAAGCAGTGAGGGAAGGAACCTGGAGTCAGAAGCTGATGCAGAGGCCATGGAGGGATACTGTTTATTGGTTTGCTCAACCCGCTTTCTTACAGAACCTAGGACCACCAGCCAGCCCAGGAATGGCCCCACCCATAATGTGCTGGGGTCCTCCCCCACCAGTCTTTAAGAAAATGCCCTGCAGGCTTACCCGCAGCCCCGCTTTATTTCTCCGTTGAGGCTCCCTCTCAGTTGACTTTAGCTTGTGTCCAGCACACAAGGTCCATGTTTAGAGTATTAGCTCGCAAAATCCGAGGGCTAAAAAAATAAATGTTAAGAACTGCAATAGAAACAGCCTCCAGAACAGACACACTACAGTGAAAACCTAGCTGCTGCTCAACACTAGCTCCTGACACCAGGGTAAAAATGGGTGTGGTACTCATTTCGTGCTGCCTGCTCCCCACTGAAGTCTTGCTTCAGTGAGTGAATGGCGATTGATAGGTTACACACTTATGATATCTCTATGGAGGAGGCGAGGTCCGTAAGACAAGGATTGTCTGAATCTCCTGGGGCCCTTAAAAAGCACTGAGAAACCAGGGATGCGACACAGCCACATCACAGCATCAGTGAAATACAAAGGGAACAGTTGGAATCATCAGAACAGTGACTAAATAGGTAAGTAATTGTGCATCTCAGTTCAAATACTCCTGTCTGAGTTAGGGCTCCTATTGCTGTGAAGAGAACCATGACCACAGCAACTCTTATGAAGGAAAACACTTAATTGGGTGGCTTACAGTTCAGAGGTTCAGTCTGTTACATCGTGGTGGGACAATAGCAGCCTGCAGGCAGACATGGTGCTGGAGAAGGAGCTGAGAGTTTTGCATCTTGATATGCAGAAGTGAACTGAGACACTGGGCATACCGTGAGCACAGGAGACCTCAAAGCCCACCCCACAGTGAAACCTTTCCTCCATAAAGCCACACCTCCTAATTGTACCGCTCCCAATGAGTTTATGGGGGCCAATCACATTCAAACTACCATTAACTCAAAATAGGAAAAATGAAATGCTTGGTAGTTTTAATCTTGTGCTTTTAGTCTTACACTAAAAATTAAATTATTTCAACTCAAACTGGGAAACAAGGGTTGGAAGTGAAGTAAAAGCTTATAAATCCCTAAGGATTTCTCCACAGGGGACAATGGAAGAAGAACACTGAGGGTTGGGAAGCACTGGCAAGATGTGCATTTTCCTGTGCACAACTCGCTGGGTCATCAAAACACAAAGACAGGAAAGAAAAGGGGGGCGAATCGGAAAGAGGAAAGGCATTAAGGAGTGGGAGGGGGACCAGAAGGTACTTGAGTTAATATCTAGAGGCATTATATATGTATATGAAATTATCAGTAAAACTGATTTTGTGTAATTAATACATAGATATGCTAGTAAAACAGTTATTTCATCTTCTAGATAGTAAATCACTAAAACAAAGACATGATAACTAAGCAGATGAGGGAGAAATAGAATGCATAAAATGGTAGGGGAGTAACATACAAGTGTATTAAGTATATGATTAACTGCTATCAAACTGGATGAAGTCATAAGCATATGATTAACCACTATCAAACTGAATAAAGTCAAATCCTCCATTAACAAAAGATACAGAAATTTCCAGAGTAAAAACAAGACTGCAGTACCTCCATCTCAAATGCAGAGGAAGCAGCAATGGCCAATCTATGCACAACTATTCTAGAGGCAAGGCGTTCAGCATGGCACTTAAGGCATAACTGAAACTCTCCTTAAGTGCCAAGAGACACAGAGAAACTGATTTAGACATGTTTGTGTGCACCTATAACCCCAGCACTCAAACGGCAGGAAAGTCACAAATTCACAGCCAGTCGAGCTATACTCAGGAGGCAGAGGTAGGCAGCTCGGTCTATAATGAGTTCCCTGCCAGCCAGAACTACCTACTGAGGCCCTCTCAAAAATAAAAAGGTCACTGAGCTTGGCTGTCTGAGAAAGGACTTGTTTTACAGAGAGGAAAGAGTTGCCTACAGTTTGGATTTGAAAGAACGGGTCCTGTTAGCAGTTTCCTCAGAAGATTCCTTCGTGAAGACCTTAACAGTGTGAGGTCCAGACAGCTAACCCTGGGGCTGAGATGTGGGATTAAAGAAAATTTACTAGTTTCGCTTATGGTAAACAATTTGAAATTCTTGGAGTGGTCCAGGAATGAGAGAAATGGGAAAAAGTGGAAGGAAACAGGAGGTCACACATTTGTGGTGATCCAGAGCCCTGGGCAGGGCAGGGCAGCTAAGACACAAATATACACCCTTTCACTCACAACCACAGATCTTTGTTTTTTGTTTTTTTTTTAAAATCTGTTTCTGACTTAATTTATTGTAGTCGAAGGTTGCTTGTTCGTTTCCTGACCACCCAACCCGAAATAATCACACAGAAACTATATTAATTGCAATATTGTTTGGCCAATAGCTTAAGCATATTTCTAGCTGGCTCTTACATCTTAAATTAACCCATTTCTATTATTTTGGATTTTACCACGAGGCTTGTGGTTTACCCATACAGGCACGCTGATGTCTTTCTCCTCCAGCGGCTACATAGCATCTCTCTGACTCTGCCTACTCTCTCCTCCTCTATCTGCTTGGAATTCCTGCCTTGCTTTACTCTGTTAAGCCATTGGCCGAAAGCAGATTCTTTGTTAATCAATGGCAATAAAATATTCACAGCATACAGAGAGGAATCCCACATCAGTTATCACTTGTGGGGTTTTGTGACTGTAACTTGTCTTGTTTGTGTTGTTTTGAGTGTATTTATTTTTGCTGCTGTTTTTAGGTGAGTTAGAACTCTAACCCAGGCTAACCATGAACTCCTGACCCTCTTGCCTCAGTCTCACCCATGCAGGGATTAAAGGTGTACACCACTCCCACCTTATTCTCTTGTTCTTAATTTTCAGGCTATGCCCTTAACTAGTAATACGAGCTTCTCATATTGCCAACGAGTTATTAACTGTAGGTCTGCATTAGATTTCAATACTCGCCATTGTTTCCAGCACATGCCTTGATGGTCTTCATCTTTGTTAATTTGGAATAGTTGGAGGATTTCTTCAAGTACTTGCTTTTTCAGAAAAGCTAAATAATGAATAACCTTTTCCAAATTTACACTTGATTTAAAATTGCCCTCACACAATAATAGTTTGGATCACAATTTTGGTCATATTTCTTCTTCCTCCTCAGAGCTATCATGTCTGCCATTTACTATTAATAAGTTCAAATCTCACAATGGGCTTTTCCTACCTGCATCTTTATAGGAGTTATTTGTTACATTTGTCTTATTGTGGATGTGTATATGCATATGTGTGGTGTACATGTGTCACTACATGGGGAGGGGGGACAGGACAACTTGTGGGAGCCAGTTCTCTCCTTCCACTATATGGATTCCAGGCACTGAACTCAGGTTGTCAGCCTTGGTGGCAAGCACCCTTAGCCACCGAGCCATCTCACTGGGCCATGGGTTTTAATTTTTATTCTCATTAAGAAAAAAAAAGTTTTACTGGCATATGCATGCATAGCTGTTTATTTTTTCCTCGTCACCCTGTCTTTTCATATTAAATTTTTTCAACCTCGAGTTTTTAGCAAGGTTCTTATACTAGCTTGATATTCCTGCTCTCTCTTTCTCTTCTCTCACTTAGCAGTCTTGGCTCTTTGCAGGGAGAAGATATTGCAAGGATATTGCATAGCCCAGGCTGGCCCCAAATTTGATCTGTAGCAAGGGCTAGCCTTGGGTTTCTGATCTCCTACCTTCAACTTCAAGAGGCGGGATTACAGGCATGCACCACCTCTCCGGCAGCAGTGCCAGACAGCAGTCTCTGTCTCCTCCTGAAGTGTTTCAGCAATGATTTCCAGCTGGCTAAGAGGCTGGAACTGGCAGAGAAAGGCGCTCAGCACGAGCTCCCTCATCTCTGTCATTCATTCCCTTATGCATGGAAAATCTAGTCACTGGTTACTGGTCTCCTTGTTTCCATTTGCATGCTTGGTGCTAAGAATAGTGGGCCATTGCACCACTAGGTTTTTTAAAGTTGGGATTAATTTCACCCCTCAATATATTCCACTATTTTCAGTCATCGTATAACACTTTTTTCATTGTGTATATGCATTGTACATGGTATGTTACATACAATTTCATACATGTGTATATTGCATGTTGAGCTTATTCCCCACACCTCTTTGACCTTTCCTTTGTTGCCCCTTTCCATCTCCATTAGTAATCTTTGTTCAGAACCATGGGGTCAAATGACACTTTCACAGGGGCTGAATGTCAGATGTTTACATTACAATTCATAACAATATCAAAATTACAGTTATGAAGTAGCAATAAAATAATTTTATGGTTGGGACCACTGTAACAATGAGAAACTGTATTAAAGGGTCCCAGCATGGGGAGGTTGAGAACCACTGTCCTAGACAGTATTACTCCTCCTCTTATGTCATACATACATGTGATTTTATGCATATATATAAAATATAAGAGCCACAAGTGCAATTATTGTTTCCTGAAACTGCTGTAATTTACCCAATATGAATATCTCCATTTGCATACATTTTCTTGCAAATAACTTCATTCTTTTTTTATAGCCGAAAAAATCCTCTGTGTATATAAGCCACATTTTCTTTATCCAATGTCCTGTCAATGGACACTAACTTGTTCCATGACTTTGTTATTTTGAATAGTGCTACAGTAATCTTTGGTGTGCAAGAATCTCTAATACGCTGACTTGGAGTTCTTTGGGTAAATAAATATCTAAAAGCGGCTTGCCTGGGTGATTGTTAGAGCTACCTTTTCTCTGATCACCATGGTGGTGGGACATACATCCCCAGCGGTGTAGAGTTCTCGTCTGTCTACATTTGTTTTTCTTGTTTATTATTAACAGTTCTAAGATTGAACCCAGGACCTAATGGGGGGGCAGGTGTTCTACTCTGAACAACAGCTTCAGCCTTGGCTATTTTTCTTTGGTGACTGCAGTTTTGATTGAGGTGAGATGGAATCTTATTCTAATATCCTCCCATTTATTTCTTCATGCATCTACATTTTTGAGATGGAATTTTGACATAGCTTCAGCTTAGATGTCTGATTGCTTGTGCGGTTAATACTTACTGTTTTGACTTCTTATTTTTTAGTTGTGTATTCTGATATTAATCCTGTCAGATATACAACTAACAAAGATTGTCCTCCCGCTCTATAGGCTGTCTCTTCATCTGATCAGCTCTCTCCTTTGCTGTGCAAAGACCTTTACTTTCCTGAGGTCCCATTTGTCGGTTGTTGATGTGATTTTCTGAATGACCAAAGTTCTACTTAGACAACTCTTGCCTATGCCTGTATTTCTCTTCAAGTTTCAGATTCCAGGCCTGATGGTACTCGATCCATTTGCAGTTGATTTCTGAAGGGCTGAGATAATGGTCTAGGTTATTTCCTTCCCACCACCATTTGTTAAAGAGGCTGTCTTTTCTCTAGCATAGGTTTTTGGCATTAGGATTTGTTATATGAACGTGTTCATATGTTATATGAACATGTTCAGTGTACACATGTTAAAATTGCCATGCCCTCTGGATAGACTGGCCCTTTTAGTAGGATGAAGTAGCTTCATTCTAATGAAGTCTCTCTTGGAAGCCATCAGGATGCTTGCTCCTAGTTTCATCTGGTGAAGCAGCTCTTCCTGTCCTCTCACCTGAAGGTTGCATCTGCCCTTGGTGATGAGGCACAGAAAAAGCAACAGGTGGATCCTGCTCATTCATTTGCTCACATTTACTATGTGTGTATGTGTGTGGGTGCACGTGTGCCACACAGCACACATGTGATCTGAGGACAGTGAGGAAGTTGCTTCTTTTCCTGACACCAGGTGGGTTTCAGGGGCTGAACTCAGCAGGAGAGCTTGTATGCTAAACTGACCCTGGACATTGAATGAAGGAAGGATGGGGGCTTGATGGTAGAGTCGGCTGCCCTGCCTGCTCCAGGCTCCAGGAGCGACACTCTTTTCCGGGAAGCATATACGCTGAGGAGGAGAGCATGGCTGCACATACTTATAAATAATCCTAGCATTTGTGGACAGGACACTGAGACAGGAGGATTTTGAGCCTGATTACAGCCTGGGATACATAGTGAAACTTTGTTACACACACACAGAGTTAGAATTTTTATTTTTATCAGAACCAAATCCCATCATGTACTAAAAGTAGGAAGTAGCAGGAAGTAAAATGATGGAGACAAGTTCAGGGCCAGCTGAGCGTCTGCACAGAGTCATCTGTACTCAGTGCAAGGGCAAATTACCTGATCTTATTGCAGCTTCCACTTTTGGAGGGTTTTTGGTTTTATTTGGTTTTTCATCTGTAAAAGTGAACATCAAAATCCAGGCATATTGGCCTACAATGACTATATAATCTAGCAGTTGGGAGGTAGAGACAGGGGGTCACTAGACCTCCATCTCAAAGAAAAAGAGGGAAAAAAAAGGTGGGACCAGAGCTCAGAGAACAAAGGCACACTGTGGCATATGTGCCCACATATAATGTGAGACAGATAGTGGGGTCAACCTGAAGATCAGAAAAGCAAAGCGGCCAAACCACTAGAGAGCTCTTACCTCTATGAAATCTTCAGACTGAAAAGCCAGCGAGTTCCTGTCTCCTCCTGCCTTATAGTCCTCTCTAGTGCTGGGATTAAAGGTGTGCACCACCACCACCCGGCCCTATGGCTAACTAGTGTGGCTGCTGGGACTAAAGGTGTGTGCCACCACTGCCTGCCTGTATGGCTGACTGCTGGGACTGTTTTGTGTTCTGCTCTTTAGGTAAGCTTTATTTAAATACAAATGAAGTATCACTACACTATTAATCCTCTAATGTGTCTTACTGTGGCTGCTTGTTTGGAAGTTCCTTTGTAGATGTGGGTAAACAACCACTGCTGACACAGGGTGCTGTGTTTAGTTGACAAAATGCTGAAATGGTACCGGCAAGATGGCAGATGGGGTAAAGGTGTTGGTGTACAGGCCTGAATAACTGAGTTTCATTCCCAGATCTCACAGTGTGGCAAGAGAGGAGCAACACCCAAGTGTGGTTCTCTGTCCTTCAGTTGACACAGGTGTGGCCTGTATCACACACACACACAGTTTTAAATGCTAAAAAGTGCTCTGCAGTTGAAGAGATTAAAAAACACTTTTCAAGATGTCCTTGTGCCCAAGCCTGTGTTCTCAGTTCTTTGGCAAAGTCCAGCTCCACAAGTCTGAAAGACTAGGCTAGGGTAGGGGCTCCAACATGTCAATTAATAGATTGATGACAAAAGGTTTAATTAATGTGGCCATGTTCAGAAGTGCAATCATTTTTTTCAGCAAGGTGCTTCAAAGTACTCATTGCTTGAGGGACAAGTCAGACCCCATAAGATGACTGCCCCTGCCTCTTTGTGACTGGGTGATCCTACCAGACTATGCTGTTCTTGAAATCCAAGGTGACTGAAGAGCAGGGACCCTGGCTGGAGGCTTTCTGGTGTGCCAGGGGAGGGGGGTCTAGAGCAGCACATTATTGAAGCTGTGTCTGAGATGCCTCAGTTACTCCTGTCCTTCCTTCTGCCTTTACCTGCTCAGCCATCTAAAGCCTAAGATGCCAAGCTTTTACCTTCTTAGTCCCCTCATAGACCTAAGTGAACCAACACATGTCTTAGTTTGGGGTTTTTATTGCTATGAAGAGACACCACGACCATGGCAATTCTTATAAAGAAAATATTTAATCGAGGTGGCTTGCTTAGTTTCAGAGATTCAGTCCATTGTCATCATGCTCCAGCACATGGCAGCATACAGGTAGATGTGGTACCTGTAGCTGAAAGTCTTGCAGGCAACAGAAAGTTGACTATCACACTAAGAGAAACCTGAGCAAAAGAGACCTCAAAGCCCGCCCCCACAGTGACACACTTCCTCCAACAAGCCACACCTCCGAATAGTGCACTCCCTTTGGGGGCCATTTTCTTTCAAACCACCACAACACCCTTCAGCAAAACCAGTTTCTAAATTTAATTTCCTATTACACTCTGTAATCCAAGTCTTACTTGGGAGACCGAGCCCAGAAGACTCAAAGCAGAGGTTCAAGACCAGCCTGCACAATGAGCAATATAGTAACACCTCATCTCAAATAATAACAATAATAATAATAGACCTATTCGGCAATTCTGACACATTTAAGTGAACGCTCTTGAAAAGCAGATTCAGAAGGATCACTCACGTCTTTGAACTGTTTTGTTTTGTTGTTATGAGTGTTTCACCTGCATGCAGGTACGGTGGCCCGATGGTGACAGAGCTCCTGGAACTATAGGCGGTTTTGAGCTACAAAGTTGATCTTCTACAAAAACCAGTAAATGCTCTTGACTACTGGGCCATCCTTCCAGCTCCCACTATCCCATGGGGTGGGGAGGGGGGCGGTGAGAAAGAGAGACAGAGAGAGGGAGGGAGATATTTTCGAGTAGAAGGGAAGGAATTCATTGTTCGCTAAGACTTAAACTGAAACCAGGATAAATACTTACAAATATTAGCATAACTCATCTTTTAAGCTTTCTCAAATATTTCTCAATTTACTATTATTTATATAATCCAATATAATTATCTTTTCTCCAGCTTTTTAAAAAAGCAAAGGCTCCGGTACCACGTAAAAGTTATATTACCTTCTCCTCCTGTTTCTGTTTTATGTAACCTAAACTCTGTGACCATAAGCTAGAGTTGGAATTTCCCCTTCATCGGCTAAACAATGTGTGCAAAAATAGGAATCTTAGGGTGTGTCCTTCAGAAGTTTAAAGATGTGTGTGTAGCTAAGTGTCGAACATTTTTTATTTATACAGCGCAGTGCCAAAAATACTGCTAAGTGCACCGCTCTGAAAAAGGACCTTTACCAAGTGGAGAGCAAGCTGAGCATAGAAGAGCATTTTCCTACGATCTAACCGGCAGCTGGCTCCCAACTCCACTAACTCCCCTTGGTTGACGGCCCGCTCTTCCGGGTGGGCACCCCGCCCGGAGTGCAGCCGGCTGAGGTCACTCCTGACAGCGCCAAGCGTCCAGTCCCCAACCGCCCTGCACTCTTCTCGCGAGAAGACAGCCGCACGAGCCACGTCACTCCAAGCCGGAACCAACTTATGAGGGACAACCCGCAGCCTGCCGCTTTGTGGGTAGGACTTCCGCCGGAAGAGCGGTCGGCCTGAGAGCTCCGAGTCAACTTTCGGCTGCTGATCTGGTGTTCGTGCTGGCGGGGCTGTGGGGACGCCCGTGGAGATGGCTTGCGCTGCCGCGCGGTCCCCGGCCGACCAGGACAGGTGGGTCCCCGGGAAGGCTGGCCGCCATGCCGCTGGTTCGGGCTTTCTCCCCCGCGGAAACTCGTGCACCGCGCTCCGCTGCTGCTGCGGCCGGCTGTGGCTGCCGTCAGAAGCTGACGTTAGAGAAAGTCACGCCGCGACGATCGCTGCTGCACTAGTGTTGCTTTCAGAGAGACTCGCCTGGTGTCTGCTG
This sequence comes from Dicrostonyx torquatus, assembly GCA_028555095.1. Taxonomy (NCBI): domain Eukaryota; kingdom Metazoa; phylum Chordata; class Mammalia; order Rodentia; family Cricetidae; genus Dicrostonyx; species Dicrostonyx torquatus. Next base: position 1,894,939 of record JAQHUG010000354.1, read on the forward strand.
AGTTTTTCCTTGTGTAAGAGCGCGTCCCAGCCTCGGGAATTCTTGATGGGCTGTGTGTCAAATAACAGTCGCCGCATTGTTCTGTGTTGAATAGATAATGCTATGTCTCTGCGATGACAATGAAGTCCGCTGTAAATGACCACGTAAGTTACTAGCTGTGCTTTTTTTGTGTGTTTTGTGGCAGGTTTATTTGTATCTACCCCGCTTACTTAAATAATAAGAAGACCATAGCGGAGGGGAGGAGGATTCCCATAAATAAGGTGAGTGGCTGCCGTCGGCCGATGAAGGCTTGGGGGAGGTCGCCTCGTTATGGCCACGACTATGTCTTTTTTACTGCCCTTCTTTGAGAGTGAAGAGCACAGTAGCCAAGATTTGCAGCGGCTCCCATAACATTGGTGAGACCACAAAGGCATGAAAGACACTTGCAAAACGAAATGGGATTTTTTTTTTATTGTTAAAAGAAAAATTTACATTTACTCCCCTTGTTCCAGGCCCTCCCGCTCCCCCACCACCCCACCACCCTCCCCCTGCTTCTTTAAGATGGGGCAGGATACCCTGCCCTGTGGGAAGCCCAAGGCCCTCCCACTCCATCTCGGTCTAAGGTGTGCATCCATATAGAATAGGTTCCCAAAAAGCCAAAGCATGCAGAAGAGATAGGTCCCTGTGCCATTATCATTGGCTTCTCAGTCAGTCCCCATTGGCAGTCACATTCATAGGGTCCAGTTAGGTCATATGCTCATTCAGTCCTGGTCCAGCTGGATTTGATGAGCTCCCAATAGATCGAGCACGCTGTCTCTGTTGGTGGGCCAGTCCCTCACGGTCCTGACTTCCTTGCTCATCTTCTCCCTCCTTCTGCTCTTCGACTGCACCTTGGGACAAAACGGGATTCTTAATGACCTGTTTGTAAGAAAAAGGAGGGAAGATTATGGCAGTCTTCTCAATAACAGCACAGTGTGCTTGATGCAGACTCAGTGTTTTAACATGAGTTAAAATAGGAATAAAGGTTTGTACGAAGTGTAGCTTTGTTGAGTTTTGTCGGTTTTTTTTTTTTTTTAGGAGTATGAAATCACTTTCAAGTTAGTACTTTTGGAGAGTAGATGTAGGGGATGGGGGATGGGGTGTAGCTCCATGGTAGACCCATTAGTCCATTGTGAGGAAGCCCCGATCAGTGAGAGCACCATTAGGCAGGTTGTTGGAGTTACAGTTCTAATTTGGAGCTGATCTGTTAATTTAACCTTAGAAAATGCTCAGTGCTAAATGAGAGATCTCACGTTTTTTTGTTTTTAAGACAGGGTTTCTCTGTGTAGCCCTAGCTGTCCTAGAACTGCCTCCTGAGTGCTAGGATTAAAGGCATGCGCTATCACCTCCTGACTTTTAGAGTCCTTAAGTTTTATAATTAAATGAGGTCTAAAGAAAAGAAGTAGCTATTTTTATATGACTATCTCTTATGTGACTGTTACTTCGAAGAGAAGAATCCATTTTGCCTCTTCCCAGGCACTGTTGAGATAATACACAACATCTCAACACCATGACAGACTTTTGATAACTGCTTCCAGAGGCTCTCCAAAAATTTTATTTTTTAAAAGAAAATTCATTGATGTGTAGCTAATAAACTTACCAAAAGTCTGTACTTATGCAAATTGAATAGTTTTCATACAGGGAGCAGAGCTAGTTACAGCACCCATATTTAAGAAACAGTATGCTGGGCCGGACGGTGGTGGTACATCCCAACACTTGGGAGGCAGAGGCAGGCAGGTGAGTTCGAGACCAGCCTGGTCTACAGAGTGAGTTCCAGGACAGGCTCCAAAGCTACACAGAGAAACCCTGTCTCGAAAAACCAAAAAAAAAAAAAAAAAAAAAAGATTCCTTCTGTCTCTGTCTCCTCCCTGTTCTCACTAATGTAAGTGAACATTGTTCTGATTTCCAACACAAGTTACCTTGGGCTGGTTCTTCATTTTATATGTATGGAATTATTCATTGTGTACCTTTCTATCTTTTTCACAGATCTTTATAAAGTTATGAAATTCATTCATACTCTTACTGGAATTTTTTGCATGTTTTGTTGCTTGGGAATGAATACGTGACCTCAACTAGGCCAAGCAAGTGCTCTATTGCTAAGCAACACCCTAGTGCAGTTTAACTCTTAATTGTTCCAAGCACGAGCACCATTGACAGTTTTTGTGTTTTAAAGATGTATTCCATTTTTATTGTTGTGTATATATGTAAGTGTCTATGTGTGGAATGTGAAGGCAGGTACCATGATGGCCAGAAGAGGGCGTCAGATCCCTTGGAGGTAGGGTGTGAGCTTCTGGATCTGGGTGCTAGCGACTGAACTTGGGTCCACTGCAAGAGCAGTACAAGCCCTCAACTGTTGAGCAATCTCTCCAACCCCGGTTGACATTTCTGAGTCGGATAATTGTAGGCGACTGTCTGTGCATTTTAAGGTGCATGATAGCATCCCTGGCCTCTACCTGCTAGATGACAATTGCCTTTCTTGAGTTGTCTTGAAGCAGAACTGTCTCCCAACATGACCAAATGTTCCTGGAGTAGAGGGTGTGTAAACTTCCCCTACTACCATGTATTGCTTTGCAGAACTGCATTGTGTGGCTCCCACACTCCTTTCTTCTGTTTCTTGTTTGAGGCTCTTACAGATAGTGGACTAAAGAGATGACTCAGCAGCTGAGAACACTTACTGCTTTTGCAAAAGCCTTTGCCCAGCACCCACATGGTGCCTCACAACCCTCTGTGAGTCCAGTTCCAGGGGGTCCGTGGACTCTTCTGGCTTCTGTGGGTACAGTACAAATGTAGTGCACAGATAAATAAGTAAATGCTAAAAATAAGTAGGGCGAATATATAGTGCTACTATGAACTGCTTGAGCTTGCCTTTTGCACTTCTGTTGAATATATGCCTGAATTGCAGGGCCATAGGGAATCGTATGTTCAGCTTTAGGAGGTAACAGTCAGTCAGTGTTCTAGAATGCTTGTATGTGTACCCTTTAACCAGCAGTTTGCATTTAGCTTCTGCTGTATTCAGAATATCATGCTAGGTGCTAGGGGATGTACTGATGGAGTCCTTTCTCTTACACATTTTATGTAGGAAGAGAAACACATACCTAGGTTATTTCTGAGGATTTTTAAAATAAAATAAGTGGACTTAATAAGAAAAGGACAGTAGGGTTTGGTCTGTGTTTTAGTCATAATATTAGAAATGATTTACATAACCATATAGTAATATTCATGTGAAACTCAGCTGTTGCGTGTTTTTGTTTTTAACTGTTCAGGCTGTAGAAAACCCTACCGCTACTGAGATTCAGGATGTATGCTCAGCAGTTGGACTGAACGCATTTCTGGAGGTAGGATGTGAGTCTCTCATCACTGTTTTATACTCACCTCCTTGATGTAATAACTCTCTGAAAGTCTATTTTTGCTTTCTTTTGTTCATGTTAGAAAAACAAAATGTACTCCAGAGAATGGAACCGTGATGTTCAGTACAGAGGCAGAGTCCGGGTTCAGCTCAAACAGGAAGATGGCAGCCTCTGTCTCGTACAGTTCCCGTCACGTAAGCTTTTAAAATGAATGATTAGGGTTCTCGGGTAGTTATCTTGTACAAGGGTGCAAATACCACACGTCTGTAGCCCCAGCACTTAGGAAGTTGAAGCAAGATTGCTACAAGTTCAGTGCCTGTGTGGGCTATAGAATGAGTTCAAGACCAACCTGAGCAACTTTATAAGGCCTTGTCTCAAAGTAGAAAACTTAAGAAATCAAGAGATGAAGCCAAGCAGTAGACTGCCTGGCATACACAGGGTCCTGGGCTCAAGCCTGTACAGCAAAATAAACAAGTAAATGGAATCTAAGGAGCAATATTGAAGAAAACAGACATGTCCATAGTGTGGTACCACACGTGTCAACTTAGATATTAATACTACTGTTTACTGATGAATATATGCAATAATACTTATTGATAGAAATGTTTTTTGAAAATGGGCTGGAGAGATGGCTCAGTGGTTAAGCACACTGGCTGCTCTTCCAGAGGTCATGAGTTCAATTCTCAGCCATCTGTAATGAGATCTGGCGCCCTCTTCTGGCATGTGGACATACATAGAGGCAGAATGTTGTCTACATAATAAATAAATAAATCTTTGAAAAAAGAAATATTTAAAAGAAAAAGAAAATGGACTGGAACTAAAATATCCATTTTTAAGACAGGCATTACCTAGTGGTGAGGAGTAGAGATCAAGGGACTAAGAGAACACTGAGTGCTGGAAGAGGGCTAGAGGGTAAAGGTGTTTGACCTCTGTTCAATCCCTGTAGCCCATGTAAAGGTGAAAAGAACTAACAGACTCCACAGAGTTAACTCTGGCATGTATACCTACACACATATCAGATGCGTGAATCCATACATAGGATGATGGTTTTAGTTCAAGAACAAAGAATAACTCATCTTTAATATTTAATGTATATATTTTAATTTAAAGCTGTTCACTCAGTTTTTCCCTTTATTTTAAACTCTTCAATTTTAATTTAATTAACTTATTTATTTATTTTGGTTTCTTGAGACAGGGTTTCTCTGTGTAGCCCTGGCTGTCGTGGCACTCATTTTATAGGCTGGGCTATCCTCAAACTCACAGAAATATGCCTGCCTGGGGGTGGGGGGTGTTAAAGGCATACACTACCAGTCAGGAAGTGGTGGCACACTCCTTTAATCCTAGCACTTGGGAGGCAGAGGCAGGCGGATCTCAGTGAGTTCAAGACCAGCCTGGTCTACAAGAGCTAGTTCCAGGACAGGCTCCAAAGCTCCAGAGAAACCCAGTCTCAAAAAACCAAAATAAAGCATACACTGCCACCACCTGGCTAACTCTTCAATTTTATTAAAGTAAAATGATTACATTGTCAGGCTGAATTGACAGTGTAATTGTTTGTTTTTAATGAAATGGATTGGTTCTTAAGTATCACTACCAGAAGCTTAAGAGTTCTAATTCAAGATAGGGCTGGGAAAGTGACTTGGTGGTGAAAACTCACCTAGCAATACACACAAATGTGGACGGAGGCTGCTTGTTCATTTTCCCAGCCGCCCAGACCCAAAATAATCACTCAGAAACTATATTAATTACAACACTACTTGTCCTATTAGCTTATGCATAATTCTAGCTAACTCTTACATCTAATATCAACCCATCTCTATTAATCTGTACATCACCATGAGACGTGGCCTACCCGCAGGTTCCAGCATCTGTCTCCTCCAGTGGTTATATGGCATCTCACTGACTACACCTACTTTCTCCTCTACCTCTGCTTGTTATTCCTGCCTTACTCTATTCTGCTCTGTGATAGGCCCAAAAGAGCTTCTTAATTAACCATAATAAAACATATTCACAGCATACAGAGAGGAATCCCACACCACATAGAAATGCTTTCTGGTTTGCGTTTCTCCTCAGCATTTTCCCTTCCTGCCTCAAAGGACCAAAACTTGATATATATATACACACACACATAAAACCTTTTGATTTGAAAAGCAGCTAAAAATGTTGAAAGATAATACTTCTTCTTCTTTTTTTTTTTTTTTTTTTTTTGGTTTTTCGAGACAGGGTTTCTCTGCAGCTTTTAGTCAGTCCTGGAACTAGCTCTTGTAGACCAGGCTGGTCTCGAACTTACAGAGATCCGCCTGCCTCTGCCTCCTGAGTGCTGGGATTAAAGGCGTGCACCACCACCGCCCGGCGAAAGATAATACTTCTAATAAGACAGTAAAGAGACATCAAAGCTGTGTAGGTTGGTATGTTGAAGCAAAAAAGAAAAAAAAATAGCTTGTTGTAGTTCAAGCAGAAGTGTGTGTGTGTGTGTGTGTGTGTGTGTGTGTGAGAGAGAGAGAGAGAGAGAGAGAGAGAGAGAGAGAGAATGAGAATGAATCTGGGCCTAACAATGAGGTTCATTGTTACTTAATGTTTTTCCAGGCTAAGAGCCCTGTGTTTCTAATTTGCTGTGTTTAGTTTGTTGAGGTTCATGCCAGTTGCTACTGCCAAGACAAGAACTCTTGGTTCAGACTTAGTGTTGGAGATGGAAGTACTCACTGAAGTATTCCAGTGTTGCTCCTGCTCTTACACCCTGCTCAGTAGGTGTCCCTTGAGCAGATCACAGTCCTCAGCCATTTGATTTTTAAAATCACTGTCCAGTTTCTAACCCAGTGTTGTTCAAGTCAGTGACATGTTATGTCTTATTTCCAAGATTGTTGCACTAAACCTCGCTTCTGGTTTTTAGGTAAGTCAGTGATGCTGTATGTAGCAGAAATGATACCCAAGCTAAAAACAAGGACACAGAAAACAGGAGGTGCTGACCCAAATCTTCAGCAAGGAGAGGGCAGTAAAAAGGGGAAAGGGAAGAAGAAGAAGTGAAGTGTGAATATGAAGCACACGTCCTACTGAGACACGGGCATCTCTGTGTCTGCGGGAACAGCTTTTGTTTGTGTCGTTTAACTGAACTGTGAACAAGTATGTCTCCCATCTTCATCAACAGAGCTAACAGTGAGATAAGTTTACATCAAAAGTTTGCATCTAGCTTTTATACTGTAAAAAGGAGTGTGTGTGTAGAAGAAAGAAGAATATTTTTAACAGATGACTGTCCCATAAGTTACTTGAAATCCTGTATCTGTCCTCTCTGTAAACATATATTTCAGGTAAATAAGTTTAATAAAATTTGAAATATACATTTTGTTCACTTTTTTAAGTTAATGAAATAAAAAAAATAAACTGACTTTTGTAGCTTTCACTTTGAGGCAGTTAATACCAGCAGAGGAGATGAATGAGACTAGAACTAGCTGAAGTGTGGACACTGTAAGGGAAGCAGAGGACGGTAGGGAGGGCAGTGGAAGCTGCACCCTTAACCTGCTGTTCCTCCAGCAGTTTTCTTGGAAGCTCTAAGCTTGCTTATCTGTCAGTCTTACAACCATTAGCTCTGGGCTGGAGAGAGCTCGGGGGTAAAGGGCTTGCTACACAAACACAAAGACCTGGATTTAGATCCTGGTACCCATACAAAAGCCAGGTACAGTGTTGTGGGTGAAAGACAGGCAGATCCCAGGGCTGAACTCCAGGTTCAGTGAGAGACCCTGCCTCTAGTAATATGGGGAGTGATAAAGGAAGACACTTGATGTCAACCACTGGCCACCTCACACACATGTGCATGCACACATCACATACAAAACATGTGAAAACCTATGTATAATCCTGGAGGTGGAGGCAGGAGGACAAAAAATTCGAAGATGCTCTCAGCTACATACATACTCAGTTCCAGGTCAGCCTGGACTACATAAGAAATAGTCTCCAAAGAAATCAGACATTGTTTCCACCAGAGTTCTCAAAATGACCAGCGCTTGAGCACCTGGAAGTCCACCTTCTTTGAGGAAACTAACTCGGAATGTGATGTGGGACTCCCCTCCGTATGCTGTGATTACCATTAATGAATAAAGTAACTGCTTTGGGACAGGAGTGGAATTGAATGAGACTCCTAGGACAGCACAGCGAGAGCTGGAAGAAACAAGCTCCACCGGGAGCAGAAGCCAGGAGCAAATCCAGCCCTGGGAGCCAACCCAGTCCTGGGACACTGCAGACCAGGATTGAGCCAGCGATCTGACCCAGAGTCTGCGACCTCCACCAGAACTGGAGTGGGACGGAACCAGTTACCTAAGACACAGAGTGAAAAAGCTCCACCAGGAGCAGAAGCCAAGAAGTAATCCCAGTCCCGGGACACGAGTGGATCAGGATTGACCCAGCGACCAGATCCAGAGCCAACAATCTCCACCAGAACAGGTCAACCAGACAAAAAATGAACAAAGAAATAAGAGAACTAACAGATGTTATGACTCAAATGGACTTAACAGACAGCTATAGAATATTCCATCCAAACAGAAAAGAATATACCTTCTCAGCACCTCACGGAACCTTCTCAAAAATCAACCACGTACTTGGTAACAAAACAACCCTCAACAAATACAAAAAAAATTGGAATAACCCAATGTACCTTATCAGACCACCATGCTTTAAAACTAGAAGTCAACAGCAATACCAATTCCAGAAAACCCAAAACACATGGAAATTAAACAATGCTCACCTGAATCATCAATGGGTCAAGGAAGAAATAAAGGGGGAAATTAAAGACTTCTAAAATTCAATGAAAATGACCACACAACATACCCAAATTTTATACAATGAAAGCAGTGTTAAGAGGCAAGTTCATAGCACTAAACGCCTACATAAAGAAGCTGGAAAAATCCCACATTGATATCACACATAGGTGGGAGATACATAGTTAGGAAGCACTTCAGAATGTATGCTGTTCCTGATTGGACGACAGTGGGAAGCATATAGCCTTGTGGGTTTTGTCTTTACAAATCCCTGACTAAGACAATTTGGCACTGTACTCTGGAAATCCTATGTATGGACTTGGCCAGTATCCATGGTCCTGACCAGTATTTAATAAAGCTTGTTTCAAATGTGGCTCAAAAATTGTCTCATTCTCTCAGTAAAATTAATATTTTTCTGGAGGCCCC
>JAQHUG010000355.1:49801-64462 GCA_028555095.1 Dicrostonyx torquatus
AAGTGTAAATTTCTGAATGAAGAAAAATTAGAATATGATTGCCAAAATATGAAATAAATAGACAATATTTTGAAAAACTGATCTGAATATGTTTCTCACACTATAACAAAAATTTCATGCAGTGAGTTATGTAAATAAAAACATTAAATTTAAGACTTATTGAAGATAATAAAAGAAAAAACATTTGTGATTTAGGAATAGACAAATAAAAAGAAAAAACTCATAGGAGAAAATATATCAATTGAACTTCAGGAAATAAAAATATTTTCTTCTAAAATATAACATTGAGATAATAAAATTATAAGCCCCACTACTGACTGAGCACAGTTCTCAGATAGAAATGTCCAGTGGGTTTTAGAAGTAACAACTTTTAAAAATTATTTTAAAATATATATCATTGGCATTCTGTAGGTTATAAAACTTGAACTCATTTACTCAAGTTCTTAAAATTTTTCAGAGAAAGTAATTAGGAGGCTTGGAGTATATTCACCTAATTTAATTAATTCTTAATTAAAGTGAATGAAGGGGCAAGGAACCCAATAACACAATCCTCTATAGAGACCAAGATAATTGTGTAAATTAAAGTTTTATATTTCCATCTTTGCAAGAGGGAATATTTTCCCAAAAGAGAAACTTGTATAAAATTTTCAGTCTATTGGAAACCAAAGGCATATTATGTCCAAGGTATAAATGCAACCCCTCAATCCCTTTCTATGTTCAAATGCTATTCATTTGCAAAGGGAGTAATTATTCTTCTACCCCACTTATAAGCAAGTGGATGAAGCCATTCATGTCACAATAAAAACCTAACTTTATCTGGCAGTGTGAGGATCATAAAGTTATTTCCTATGCTGTTGGAGAACACTCAAATGTCTAATCACCAAATATCATCTGTACTTCAGAAGTATTTCTAGAGTATATCAGGTATTAAGTCTTAACTAAATTCTCTAACAAGAAACAAAGAACAAAAACTTTGGAATTCAAAATTACTCTTCTATAAATACTGAAAAGCAAAGGTAAGGAATTTCTGAATTTTTACTGATATTTTGATTTTCTTCATATATGAATATCCTCCTTACATAAATTTTGGACTTATATACTTATAATCATATATATATATATATATATATATATATATATATATATATATATATATATATATATCCTTATATAAAGAGATGGACTGCAACATACCATTTTTCCCTGTCTTGTGTGATTCAGGGACTTAAGTGAAAATATACAAGAAAATGTTTATGAAGTATGTTAAACACTGTAGTGGTCATCCAAGTTGCAGGATACCTCTCCATGGACAGGACTTAGCTTTTGTATGTTCATGATTTTCTCTATGTCTTTGAGTACTTAAAAAACTTCTCTTAGCTGTATCCCTAGATATAGCACAGACAAATCTGTATCTATGGTCAGCTTTAGTTGCCAGCACATAGGCCTCCAGATTTGTCTGTGTGGGGAGGACTCTCATGAAGGAATAAACTACATGACATAGAATGTTCCATTTCTCATCTATTCTCATTCATCATTTTTCTATAAATTATATTTACATTTTCTACTGCTGTCCTTACCTGTGTATGGTCATATGTTTATACTCCTTACAACTTATGTGTTCAAGAGTAGCCAGTCTAACAGATTTCCAACCCACACATCAAGGAATCATGATAGAAAGAGGAAATCCTTTCTTAGTGAGATCATTTTTTTCTGTTTCTGCAGATTCAATTAGAGACACATGGCTTCTGAAAATGCTTCTTTGGTGACCGAATTCATTCTGGTAGGATTAACAGACCAGCGTGATCTCCAAATACCCCTGTTCTTTGTGTTTTTGGCAATGTATATAGTTACTGCATTTGGGAATTTGTGTTTGATAATTCTAATTGTACTAAATTCACACCTTCACACCCCAATGTACTTTTTCCTATTTAACTTGTCCTTCATAGACCTCTGTTATTCTTCTGTGTTCACACCAAAAATGTTGATGAACTTTATATTAAGTAAGAATGTCATTTCTTATATGGGATGTTTGACCCAGCTGTATTTCTTTTGTTTCTTTGTCATTTCTGAATGTTATGTCCTGACAACAATGGCCTATGACCGCTATGTGGCTATCTGTAATCCACTCTTGTATGCTGTTGCCATGTCCCCTAAATTATGTTTGAATCTTATGCTTTGTACATATGCAATGGCATTTTCTGGTGCCATGGCTCACACAGGATGTATGCTGAGACTGACCTTCTGTGATGCAAACACTATCAACCATTACTTCTGTGACATCCTCCCTGTGATGCAGCTCTCCTGCACCAGCACTTATGTTAATGAGCTTGTAGTGTTCATTGTGGTGGGCATAAACATTATTGTGCCCAGCATCACTATCTTTATCTCTTATGGCTTCATTCTCTCCAGTATCTTCCGTGTCAACTCTGCCGAGGGTAGGTCCAAGGCCTTCAGTACCTGCAGTTCCCACATAATTGCTGTTTCTCTGTTCTTTGGATCAGGTGCATTTATGTATCTTAAACCATCTTCTTCTTCATCTATGGATCAAGGAAAAACCTCTTCTGTCTTTTACACCAATGTGGTTCCCATGATGAATCCCTTAATCTACAGTTTGAGGAACAAAGATGTAAAAATGGCCCTGAGAAAAACTCTGAGAAGATGGAAATTTTGAATGGAGAATGCCTGATTCTGCCTGTGACTACACAGAATGTGCGTACTTTAGAGTTACTTCAAATGGTCCCTGGAATAATATTGAGAATTCTTTTCTCCCAGGCACTATCCTGTTTTAAATTTAGTGTTTAAACTCACCATATGATATCTTGGAGAATAGATGTATTCTGTCTTATTAATACAACTCTTATTTCTTTCATATCTTAATAAAGAAAATTTGAATCATTTAAATTTTTTTAGTATTTTTAGAGTAAGTTTTTTTCTTTTCCTTACCATTTCCAAGATTCCTCATTAGTTTTGTCTTCATTTAATTAAGCCTATTATTAAGGAATACATTTTTTTCACTTTCCCATTTTCATTTTGAAGCCCTAGTGCTTTCAGAAAAAGAGAACAGTTTGTCAATTGATCAAGTAGAGTAACACCAGTCTGATCTTTGGTCACAAGTCTGATCTTTGGTCACAAGTCTGATCTTTGGTCAGTGGTTTTGAGTTTTTATATTTGCTCATAATATATCTTTGGGAATGTAAGTTAGAATAATGCCTTGTCTCCTTTCTGTAGATTCTCATTTGTAGTGTATATAACTTCTTAAACCATCTGTTCCCACAAGAACTGTCAGATCCATCACAATTTGTACCTGGTCTCTCTGTTTTATGCTTCTATTGGGAAGCATAAAAGACTCCATCATTCTTTCCTATTTGTTACCATTCACTTTCTGTGTATAACAGATATGATGCCCAGAGATTAATAAATCAATTGGATTTATTAATAATTCCATAGATTAAATTGTAAAGTTTCTTATTTTCCACTATTTCAAGTGAACTGTTTGTTAGTACATATTTGTATTCTGAATTCATGTTACTTTTACTTGATGAATGAAAACTATGTGGGAATAGTTTCATTATCAAATTTGACTATGGTTTATTTTTGTGTAGTATGTATATTTTTCTCTATGGTTACAGTTTTCATTTTTGTGAAGATTATTGTTTGTGTAGGAACTGACAAAACCTTTTGGAATAGAGTTGAGTTTATCTATAATATTATGAAAACATATATAAATGTTTTCTTTGCTCTGTAATACAGTAGAACAAGATAGATGATAGGACAAATAAATAAGCAACCCACCCAAATAGGTCTGAAACCAGGAATGAAAGAGGCTAGGTATTCAGACCCTGTGATTGCAGAAATTGTTTAAGTAAGATTTGAAAATCATTCCTGTCCTGAGTGCCACATAACACCAACTATCCCCAGTGCCTGCACATCAGCAGACTTTTGGTAATAGGAACTCTTACACTGGGAGATGGATATTGGCTGCATATATAGGAAGTAGAGCAAGAGTAAAGACAGTTAAAGAGAACATGTGGCTCTGGAGACTCTTGGAAGAAAGACAAGAGGTTTTTGTCTTTGGTGTATTGTAGTGTACCAGGATAGTTCTAGACATTGCAGATACCATTTCAGGACCAATATCACACCCTCCCAAATTTCTAGGCTATTTCCTTGGCATGATGGAAATAATGAAGTCTCACTTAAGTTCTTGATCTATAATGCAAACTCCAGAAAATTATTACAACACAATCAGATGGATAAGGCAAAAATGGATGAGGATTACAAAGACAATGCCTGATGAGGCCTACTAGCTACCCCTTTTATTCATGAAGCTGAGATAAAATGATGGTAAAGTTGAAGCCTACCTGAGCTGTAGATCAGAACCAGTCTACCCAGAGCAACTTAGGAAAAAAAGGTCTGAAAATTAAAATTGGCAGAGAGGATAGAAGGAGGGAGAGATGGGGCAAGCTAGATTAAAACTCAGTGGTAAAACACTTAACATGTGAATTACTCAGTTTGCTCATCAGTAAGATGCATAAAAAAGTAGTACATGAAAGGGTCAGGTATATTGTAAATACTGCATTTTAACAACACATAATAATAATAAGTTGTTTGTTTTATGGAACTGTGCTGTGTATTCTTTATTCATACATATTAATGCCAATTTTCTTAGTAAAATCTCAAAGAACTTTAATTAGATTGTCATTTATGTGATTAATAATGTGTTCAAGAAAACACCCAAGTATAAAAGATTCACCTTACTGGAAATAATCTATCAGAATCAAATCAAAAGAAGCAATGGGACACATAATTATGTATTCTCTGCAGATCTGTATACCAGGTGCAAACATTGACTTTATATCTAATTTTCAGTCTGGATTTTTTTTATTTCATCAGTTAAACTGTTCCATCTCAAAAGCCTTTCCTGGCGAACTTTTTCAAATACGTGTTTATTTTAAAAGGTTTACTTTATATGTGTGTGTGTAAGATATCCATGGAGTCTAGAAGAGGACTCTGGATTCCATACAGCAGGAAAACAGATGATTATGAGTTACTTGTGATAGGAGTTGGGAGCCAAATGGATGCCCTATATGTGAGTAGGAAGAGCCTTTAACTACTTATCCATCTTCCCATTCCCTCAAGTATGTGCTATTATTATCCTGTTATTGTTTTACACTTCTGGATATAGAACTTAGAAATTCACATGCACTAGGAAAGTATGACACTTTAGAGGACCATCAATAGCACACTAAATGTTTTCATTTTTGCATGTGCTTGTTTCTTTATTTCCATAGGAAAAATATGGCTGGCATTTCTCGGGTCCAGATTGTTATTTATTCAAAGAGTCGTGAGCTGTGCTAGGAAATAAATATGACGAGTTTAGTTGTGGATAAGTGTAAATGTTATGTGTGTAGATCAGGTAATATTGAGAGGGCTTCCACTGTTTCTTTTAAATCCCAAGTAAGAAAGCTGAAATCAGGTAGCTGGCACTGGCACTAAATCCTGACTTTGGAGTCATGAAAGCCACCTACTCTTTCCTGTCAGCCATTGCTTTTGTGGCCACTCTTGCTTATCCCTAAGTTCAGGCTTTGGATGGACCCCAGCAAAGCCCTCCTAATTCCTTCTTAGGCCTTGTCTTCCTGCAGTAGCCATTAATTTCACGTAGCTTCCATATATCAGTTAGGGTTGATGTTTAACATACAAAGTACTGTTCAATTTCCATAAATATTACAAAATATAATAACAGAATCCCAATGAGGTATTTCAGTCAGTTTCAATTCAAGTTTGTAGGATACTGTTTACTTAGTAACTTTGCATTGAGTATTATAATACTGTGTTAGAGTATTTTGTAGCTCATCACCCTGTGTAAGCATTGGTCTAGAGAATGAGATACACATACGTCAGAAGGTACAGCCTCCATATACATGCATAGACATTTTAATGTGTGTCTATATGCACCTGTGTATGCACATACAAAGTATATACACCACAAACACCTATAACACACAAACACCAGTACATAGACCACATACATATGTAGACACATGAAAAATTGAGAAAGTAAAATATGCTTAAAAAAACAGGTAATTCTGAAAATGACAAAAATCTTAATAGAATGAGGGTATTATATAAAATGAGAAACAAGGAATCTATGATAAACATTTCATTGACAACGTTTCTGAAATTTTTATTCAATACAGCAATGAAAGTTCCCAAAATGAGTCATTGGGTAAGAAAGCCAACAACTGCCATTGTGCTATTAAAATAGATATCTTGAAAGATGATTTCTCTTTACAGATGATAAGGCCCTCTCTATCCAATATTCCAATGAACCAAACAAAAATCATATAATTAATAAAAATATTAAACAAACTATAAATATTAACATTAAATATCAATTGCATTTAAATAAACTAACCATGAGTAGTATGAAGGAGAAATGAAGAAATTAAGCATATATTCTAATGAATCCTAAGGCATCCCAACAGAGACTAGAAACCATAAAATCTACCAATCTTTTTGAAAGAAATTAATAAGACATAAATATAAGGAAACATATCCTCATTAGTTGGTTGGAAAATAATATTTTAAACATCAATGTGTAAATTAACCTCTACATGCTTCACTTAGATGAACTAACAAGCAAACAAGATACAAGAATTCACTTAAAAGATGTCCATGGGATGATAATTTTTTGTTTGACTTTAATAACATTGGACTTATAGCATTAATTTTGATGTTTTCACTTCTCTTCAACTTTTTAGAAGAGCTTGAAAATTATTGGTATTAACTATTTTATGGGCTTGAATACGGCATTCACTTTTGTTTTGTTTGTTCTCAGTGACTGCCAGGTGTTCAAAATATGACAAACACATTTAGTCTCTGAAACAGCAGAGACTGAAACCAACTGCTCAGCAATATCAAAATAAGTTGCATTATAACATTTCACATACTTCTTTCCACTCTGGGGAGATACAAGGTAGTAGTGTGGCTAGGGGCTTTCATATCTCCTGTCTTTGACACACATTGGGTAGGAGTGTGGTGATCATGAGTCCACATCAATGTATCTAATATTTTTTTATTACAGGAAAATTTTACATTTACTCCCCTTGTTCCCGGCCCTCCCGCTCCCCCCCTACCCCACCACCCTCCCCTTGCTTCCTTAAGATGGGGCAGGATACCCTGCCCTATGGGAAGCCCAAGGCCCTCCCCCCTCCATCTTGGTCTAAGAAGATGTGCATCCATATAGAATAAGTTCCCAAATAGCCAATACATGCAGAAGAGATAGTCTTATTGGAACTGAGGCTACTGAGTCTTAACTACCATCAATACTACATCATAGTCTAGCCTTCTAGACAATAGCCAAACATCTGCTTTATCAAAGCATGGTTTAGTGCACTGGAAGTTTCATGCACTTCTTTCTTCTCTAGGTAGAAATCAGTAGTTGAGAACTTTCGACTCTTTCCCCTATATTAATGTAAGAGTATTAAGTATGCAGAAGGCCATTCTCAACCACCATACCTTTCTCAGTGGCATTTGGCGTCAGAGTATATACAGTGTTTTTCTGAAAGACCTATGAACAGGCTAGACCAAAAATTATTTTATAGATAATCTATGAACAAAATGTTACATTGGATGTGTATATGTGCATCACATTTATTTCCTGAGATTAAGTTTTCATTCTTAGTCTGTGGTGCTATGTCAAAAACAGTGTATCCTAAGTAGCCAGCTTATTTTAAGCTTCCAGGTGCAGAGGTGCTGGTTTCATGTCAGGTCTGGATGAAGGGACCTCACGCTTAATTTTCAGATTCCTCATAGTTTCTCACAGATTCAATGAGTTCATAACTGTTGCTTATTTTCTGTGTAAAGAAGTAATGTACTGAACTACATTCTCAATCATCTTGGTGAATTAGAAAAAAATATTTTTCATTTTCCCTTGGGGATTTCAAATCCCTAAAGTGAAGGGAAACTTGAATAAAACTCAAAACACTTAGGAATAATGACAAATTAATGTCTAAGGAATAGTTGTAAACTACTTATCTCCATATTACACATAAAATTACTCTCTTGAGAAGTTTATATCTACTTTGTTTATAATTGAGTATATTAGAACATTAATTGAATATTAAAACTCTTACTAATCAAAGGTAAATGTGATTAAAAATTTCTCTGCTACTTGAGATGGCTGTAAGTTATGATAACAAGTTATGACTTTTAGTTTGGAGACATTGACTAGACACACACTAAAAATGTATCTGTAATTTCTTTTCTCTTCCAAAATCATCCAAGTGAGTAAACAATGAGGAAACATTATATATTTTTACTTAATAAATGGGAAGTTCAGAAGTGATTTTACACTAGTACCTTCTTTAAGACTAAATTTCAGAGATCTAAGATATAAGTCACTATTTTCCTTAGTGTGCAGTATTAAGACTCAAATGAGAGTGATGTAAGTATCTACTCAAAGTGGGTCATGGAGACTGTGAAGATACACTGACGACATTAAGAAAGGCAGAAGATTTATGTGGTTCCTTTTCCTTGGACAGAACCAAAACTCTACATTCATGACTTTTTCTATGACATTAGATTAGCTAAACTACTCCTGATTTTTTAAAACAATGTACTGATCTCAGTTCATCAAGGTCTAGTCTGTGTTAGCGGCCAGCACATGTTGCCAGGTATATACTTCCAATATCAGCAATGAGGGGACAACTCAAGACATGGAAAAACTGATGATGAGGATGATGAGTCTCTCTTGGTTCTGCTCTCATACTTCATATTCCATGACTTTCAGGAGTCACATTTTCATTTTGTAGTATTGATAATCATCAGTTGGATGGGCTTGATATTGTACTTTCTTATTTTTCTTGTTTATAATTGAGGGCAGAAAGAGAATAAGAGCCAGAGGATAGATGAATATAAAAAAGTGTTTTCTGGACACAGAATGGTAGTTACATATAAAAGCTGACAGTAGTAGTAAAAGCTTTCATAAGATCTCTCCAAGTCCATTACAAGCCAACCTTAGCATTTAAAGAGGAGTAGAATAAGATGTCACATCCTTAACTAAGAGCTATTGGCAGTTGTCAGGTTCTGGGAGAGGAAGAGTCAGTCTTCTCTAAAAAGGTACCCTCTGGTAAGTCAGCTGTCCTCCTAGTGAAAGCCTATACTTTCAAGAATATATGGACATCATAAATTAGTCTGATGAATAAAAAAGGATAATATAGTAGGGTAGGTAGTGAAGATTGATGGATCTATGAATAGTTGGGGGAGGGAGAATGAATATGATCAAAGCAAATATGAAACAATATTATATATGTGTGTATGTGAAAGAATTTGGGTAAGAGAAATTTAACTATTAAAGGAGTAAATTCTCGTTCTGAAATTTAAACAAAATTCACATTTTATTTAGTATATGAGTGAGGCTTTGCCTGTCTTCACCGTGAAGCAGAAGTGAATTTACCTGTGAAAAGGGCTATGGAAATGTGGGCTCAACCAAGGAATGTAAACAGCAACAACCATATGGGGAGTGACAGTGCCTGACTCTGCCTTTCACTTGTTTTTTCCTTCCATCCTGAACAAACTACGCTGAAACATGCTTGCTGAGCTCACAGACTTCTTTTGTAATTCCTGGGACAGACATGCAGTTGTATTCTGTTCCTTTTTTTCTTTCTTTTCTGCTCTTGCAGTCCTGAGGCTTGAGCTTGCACATGCTGGGCAAGTGCTCCACTGAGCTACACCCCAGATTCCCCCCCCCCTTTTTGTTGAGACAGTCTCACTATACTCCCAGGTTGGCCTAAAATTTGTGACCTTCATGCCTCTGCCTTCCAAGGGTTGCTACCACAGGTCAAAAGTCAATAGTGTACTTCATGGTTTACATTACAAAATGTTTCTCTCACAAAATCCATTTTTCAAAGGCCTGATAACAGAGCATCTGACAACTGAATCCACAATGATAATGTTATATGTAAAATAACTTTAACTAAAACAATTCCCGAGTGCCACTAGCAGGGAGGCATTCTGACATTCCCAATGCTAACTTCTTAAAGAACAGACAGGTACTGAAAGCATGACATTTCAAATGGGGCCATTTAAATAAGTGGATTACTAACAGCTAATGATGCATTGAGGTCTCTTCACAAGGTATGCAGTGGTTAACTGACCTACTATACCTACCACTTTTCATCCAAACAGCAAACACAAAAAACAACAGTCATTTTAGAAATGTTTTAGGCATTTTCAATGGTTTCTGAATTATTTGTAGGAAGCTCTGGTTTATTTGTATAGAGTTTGATATCTTGAAGCTCCTGAATAATGTGTGAAACAACTATTTAGAGAATAAGCTACATTATGATAAAGTTTTTCATAAAATATGATGTTCAATTATGACTCTTTGATAAAAGGGCAAAAATGACCATCTGTAAGACAGTATTTCAATAAAAGAAGGACACCACAAAATTAAGAAAGGAAATGAAATCACATTATTAAAACACAGTTTATACATTTTAAAGATACCCTGTAAATATTTTGTTATTTCATTTTTTCCAAACTTCATTACATACTTTTTTAAGTATAGCATAAAAGTCCACTTGTCTATCATGTTAGTCTCTTGTCATAATTAAATCTTGAGTTACAGTTCAGAAAGACCATCCATTTAGTAATCTGAAACAAATATTCACCTGCTGGAATTTTCCTTAAAAATTCACATATATATTATATATATATATAATAGTTATACAAATATTGCAAAGTATTACATGTTCTTTTTTCTCTGGTCCACTATTTCATTAAAAATGATTTTTGTGAGTCAGGCAGTGATGGTTTATGCTTTTAATCCCATTACTCGGGAGTCAGAGACAGGTGAATCTCTGTGAGTTTGAGGCCAGCCAGTCTACAAGAGCTAGTTCCAGAACAGGCTCCAAAGCTACAGAAAAACTGTCTTGAGAGAGGCAATGCATTTGATCGGATAGTAGCCATAAACAAATGATATTGAGCATATAGTTCATGATCCTAGAGAAGTTAAGTAATAAGGTGAACTCAAAGAAAAACATATATAGACCCACCTGGAAATTGGAAATAGACAAGATTGCCTGACAAAAATTGGTGACTTGGGGGCAGGGGGTAGAGAAAAGGGGAGAAGGGGAAGCGGAGAGTAGAAGGGGAGGGTTGGCGAGAACTTGAGGGAATGGGAGAGTCAAGATGGAGGAAGGACAGATATGAGAGGAAGGAAAGAGATATCTTGATTAAGGGAGCCACCATTATGAAGTTCTTGTCTTATTAAGACATACTAGATAAGATAATTTCTTTGAGTTCTATAGTAATCAGAAAATGAAAAATCCATAGCAAATGTAAAAATTGGAAAAGATTCAAATAGAATCATTTCTAAAAACTATATTACCATAACATACCAGTTCACTAAAGATAGCAAGTGGGAAGAAACTGTTATAAAACAACAAAATAATGTGGTAAAATAGCATTAATACATCTTCAATTATTAGTGATAATATAGAAAAAATCAACAAATCCTTATGTAAAAGATGTAGCATGATTCAATATAGCAAAGCAAGATAAATACATATTATGTATACGACTCACTTTTATTTTAAGGAAACATATAGAATGAAAGTGAGTGAGGTAACAGAGACACAAAAAGACAAACACAGTATTATTTACTCATAATTGGATATTAGGTGTAAAGCAAATGATAACCAAGCTACAACTCATAATCCCAAAGAAGCTAATTAAAAAAGGGGACCCTAAGAGGGACACATATGGAAAATAGTTACGATCTCCTAGGTAAACTGGAAGAGGGTTATATGGGTAGGTGAAGGGGATAGGGAGTGGAAACATGAGGATCAAGAAGATCAAGTTGGGGGACAGAGGGAAAGGGAAGCAATGAGAGAGATATCTTGGTAGATGAAACCATTATGGGGCAAGGGGGGGGAAAGGTGCTAGGAAAATTCCCATAAACCTGCAAGGAAGACCCCAACCAAGACTCCTAGCAATAGTGGAGACTGCATTTGTACTGGCTTTCCCCTAAAATCAGACTAGTGATTACCCTACTAGTCATCATCAATAACTGATGGATGCAGATGCAGTGATTCACAGTCAAGCATTGGGCTGAGCTCCACGAATCAGTTGAAGAGAGGGAGGAGGAATCATATGAACAAGGGTGTCAAGATCATTATTAGGAAAACCACAGAGACATATGACCCAAGTTAGTCGGAGCTCACAGGCTATGGACTGACAGTTGGGGAACCTGCATGGGACCGAAGTTGCATAAATTGGAGTTTTGGATCCATTCCCTTCAAGAAGAAGATGGACATTGAAGAGTCTCTTTATGGAGTTTGCTAGGCATTTGAGCAAGAGACTTCTCTTGTCTGGATGGCTTGATGGTATGCTGTTTGAACTTGACTTGCAGGACCCATAGAGAAATGACAGCTGAAGTTGCTGAAAGAAGGTTAGAAGTCCTTCAGGGTTCCTGCTTCATGAGAGAACTTTCAGACATTTAGTACACGGAACAAAGCAACTGATGAACTTTGCCAGTATAAGGCATAAGAAATCTTCAAATTACCTGCTTCATGAAAAAGTGTTCGAGATCCTATGGTGTGTAGGCTAAAGATGAATCTGCAACCATAAAGAAGAACCTTGGATAACTGTCCAGGTGGAAAGATATCTCTGTCAATTCTAGAGTTTTGGAAGTGGCTTACAATATACTTCCTGTTAACTTAGGTAATATTATGTCCTTCTGGGTTTTTAGATTGGACGGATGAATATATAGTTATAGATTTCCTTAGTTAATATAAAGATAAAGTAAATATAAATATTGCAGCTGTAATTTTAGCTTGATACCTGTTTTCTTATGTGTAATTTTACTATGATAAAGTTAAAATTTACATTTTATTTAAACATAAAAGAGCAGGTAATATGGGATTTGTTGCTTATATGCATATTTTTCAAGATAATATTTTCACACTGGATAATCAATTGTGCTTTTCTTGAGAAGTCCATTTCTCCCGCTCTGCTCTCAGTATTCCGTAGTTGCCTTTAGTACTTTGTCTAGGGTTTGTGAACCACTGAATTTTCCTTAATCTACATTAGCACATCTATTGATATCTTCAATGTTCAGACCATGGCTAGGTACCATGTTTTAGAGACTTCAAGGGTTTAGCTTCTAACATCTCTAAAGTACAAAATCTCACAACAACCTGCCAGTTCATCTGCTCTTACAATCTTTCCACCTGCTCTACTGCAATGATCCCTGGGCCTGCAGTAGTCTGTTGTAGATATATCAGTTGGGACCTGATCTAACACTGCATTTTGATTGCAGTTTTCTATAATAGTTTCCATCTTTTCTTCAGGGAGGTTTCTTTGATGAGTGGTAAGAACTGCACTTACAAATGGATATAAGAAAAATAATTAGAGTCTAATTAGGGTTTATACCAACTTAGCAAAATGGCTATTTTCCCTCAGATTGCTTGTCATATCCAACTTTGAAATGCTAGTTATTGTTTCATAAGATTGTACTTTATTTTGTTATATTAAATATTAATAAAATAATAAAATGTAGTAACTAAGGGAAAGACAACTGATTCTAATTTATAAATTATGGGATAGGGAAAGTCAGTTTTTTTCTTTTCAAATGTACTGTCACTGAGAATATTAATCAGTCAGGACAGGCCTCAGTCTTTGAGTTCATATGAACTTTGCTCATGTTGATTTAAGGCTTTGTTTTCTTGGTGTCATCTTTCCCCCTGGCTCTTTAACTCTTTCAGCTTGAAATATACATGTGTTTTCTTGAACATTATACAGGTGTTTATTTTTATTTTCAGGAGTTCACTTTTAATGTTCATGAATTATTTGGTAAGGTAATGTTTTCTTTTTTTAAAAAATTCTGTGTTCCAGGTTTTATTTATGTAACTCCTATTGAAGATCATTTCTGTAATACTAGTGTGTATATTGTGGGACATACCACCTTTGCCTTTCGTAACATGTGTTTTTTACATTGTGACCTAGGCATGGGATCTTGACAATAGGCTGATAGGTTGGGCATATGCAGAATATGTTATCAGAACTAGAGAGAGTCATTGCCTGAGCTGCTCTATTGGAGCAAGACATCCGAGTGTGGAGATGCCATAAGTGTGGGTAGGGTTATCACTTTGCTTGTTCTTAGTGAGCATAGTGCTTGAAGGCTTATCAAAAAATCCATAAGACAAGACAATAATATATAAAAAAGATAGTATGGGGAAAAATCAGTGTTCTTACTATTTGAAGATGATACAAGTCTATACAAAAGAGACTGTCAAAAAAAAAATCCTTCAGGAACTTCTTATATTTAATTGAAAAAATAAAATGCTTAGGTCTGGTAAACAGACAATACACTAAAGTAACACAAAAATCAATAGCTTTCCCAATACTAACATTCTGTCAAATAAATCAAGAAAATATTCCCATTAGCGATTACCTCAAAAAAAAAAAACTGAATTTGGTGTAACACGGATGTGACTTTACCATTGAAAACTTTAAAAAGAAAAGGAGGTCGATTCTAGAAGATGAGAAGACTGTCCATACTCATTATTGGAAAATTAATTTTGCAAAAACTCACTTCCAAAATCATCTACAAATTCTCTGCCTTCCTTTCTATTTGCAATGCCAGCTTCAAAGAAATAG
>JAQHUG010000355.1:104990-125683 GCA_028555095.1 Dicrostonyx torquatus
TTTTTGATAGGGCAGAACTTAGGTAGGCAGGAAAAATAGAACTGAATACTGGGAGGAAGGAAGCAGAGTGGGAGAGAGCCACCATGAAGCCACCATAGTCAGACATGCTGAATTTTTTCAGTAAGCCACTGCCACGTGGTGATTTACAGATTAATAGAAAGGGGTTGAATCAAGATGTGAGAGTTAGACAATAAGGGGCTAGAACTAATGGGCCAAGCAGTGATTTAATTAATATAATTTCTGGGTGGTTATTCTGGGGATAAACTAGCCATGTGGCCTGGAAGAACAAGCAGGCCCTCTCCTTACAACATAGATTTGTTCAAGCTGTCTTTCAAAAATTTGAAAAAGGCTAAATTAAAAAAATGTGGGCTGGCTTGCTTTGTGAAGAAAATATCAATAATGGTTCAAAGCAGTCTATCAATTACTTCCACTTTTCTTATTAAATTCTGTAGGAAAAGAGAAAAAGAGAGAGAGAGACAGAGACAGAGCCTGAGAAAGACAGAGAATTATATTGTAGCATGTGCCATTGGGCATGTAAAAGAAGTTTAGTCACCAACAAGATGGGTGCTGAAAAGTAAATGTAAATTTTCAAGAGTCTTTCACGTTAAATTTACCACAGGTGGACTTATGATGATTAATATAGAATAATCTATGCATGGCATGTCCGCACATCTTGTGAGGGAGTTTCTAGATTGGCTTAAATGTCATGGACAGACTCATCCTGAAAGTGATAAGACCTTTCTATATGCTAGACCTCAGACATGAAAATGACAGTGACCTTGGCAACAACATTCATTTCTCCATGTTTCCAAACTTAAATAGCAGACATTTATCTCCTGATCCTGTCACCATTCTCTTTCTACCATTATGCTTTGTGTCATCAAACTATCAATCAAAAGAAACTCCTTCTTAAATGCTTTTGCTAGGCATTTTGTCACAGCGGTGAGAAAAGTAACTACCACAATGAATGAATCATCTTAAAGTATTATAGTTACATTTTTTTCAACTCAACACATATCTAGACATAAATGGCAAGAAAGAATCTCAGCTGAAATTTTTCCTGTATTAGACTATACTGTGGGTATGCCTTTGGGACATTTTTGATTGATAATTGAGGTAAGACTGTCACACCTACTGAGGGCTGTGCCATACCTGGGCAGAGGGACTTGGTTGGAGAAAAAGGAACCTGAGCAAGGGAATAAGGTCAATAGCCAGCCCTCCTCCATAGACTCTGCTTCATTTTTGCCTTGGCTTCCCTCAATGATGAACTACATGCAGTCTAAGGTTAAATACTCTGCTTCCCAAGTTGTTTTTAGTCATGGCTTTTTGGAAGGGGGCCTTGGAGTCGGCAAAGAAAAGACTCAGACACCAAATTCTCAAAACAAAGATTTATTTCCCTTGAGTGACAAGAGTGGGGACTGAGGGCTGCCTCTGATTTGGGCACAAACAGTATCAGGTGTTTCTGCAGGAGTAGTTTTTCAGAAGAAAACAGGGAAGCCTGTGTTAGGATGAGTCGACAAATCCTGATTGAACATGTTAGCCAATGCAGTCAGAGAATGAATGCTTATTGCTGTACTTCGGTGTTTTTGTAAGAAATAAGGAAGTGATCAAATTAGAGAGAAGACCTTGGTGGCTAATTTTAAAAACCTGAAGCCTCAGGCTATGAAATGGAACAATCACCAGAATTATTCAATAATAATTCAATAATGGATTTCAAAATAACTACATGAATATGATATTTCCAGCACACAAATATGATCAATGTTCGAAAATATCGAAATCTTCATTTGATTTGATTATTGCTTATTATATACACATACAGAAAGACCAAAATGCAACCTATACAAATGCACAAATCTTTATTTTAATAAAAATATTACTTGGAAGGAAGACATTAAAAGTTCTCAGTGAAACTAAATCCTGTGTATTTGCTATGGAATAATGCTCTTGTACTCGGTAAAGATTTGTTAATCTTATTGGTTTAATAGGATGCTGATTGGCCAGTAACTGGACAGAAGGTATAGGTGCGGCAACAAGCCTAGGAGAATTCTGGGAAGAGGAAAATCTCAGTCTGTAGTCATCACCCAAAGACAGAGAAAGCAAGAAAAACAAATGCTGCACTGAGAAAAGGTACCAAGCCATGTGGCTAAGCATAGAACACAGTTATTTGTTAATTTAAGTTGTAAGAGCTAGTTATTAATAAGCCTCAGAAAATAAGCAAAGAAGTTTGCAATTAATATAGCCTCTGTGTGTTTCTTTTTGACTGAAGGGCTGTAGGATCAGGCAGGGCAAAATCTTCTGTCTACATGTATTTAGGGGGAAAAAAAGAGATGTTAAATCCTGAGATTTTCATCATATCATGTATACATTAATGAAAGATTTATAGTATCACAAGCATAATATTATAAAAAATGTTCAGACCATGGAGATCCAGAGCATACTGCAACTGCCACCTAGATCACCCTAACATTTATTTCAACAGGCAGCCTCTCATGGATATCAGCCAGCCAGCCATAGATATATTTATTTATGTTTTAAGAATTTTTTATTTTTAAACAAAATCAACTGTATATAGAATTTTTAAATTTTTTGAAATTATTATTCAATTAGATCATTTCTCCCTTTGCTTTTCTCCCTCAAACCCTCCCATTTACAATTACTTTCCCTCTTTCAAATTCATTGACTCATTTTTCATTAAGTATTGTTACATGTTAATTATATTTATAGGTATGGGTATGAATGTGAGTTTGTGCACATGAGAGCTGTGCTAGCAGAGGGCAGAAGAGGCCATTAGAACCACAGGAGTTACAGCAGCCATTGCTTTTCTCAAGATAGGGTTTCTCTATGTGGCCCTAGCTGTCCTGGAACTTGCTCTGTACAGAAAGTTGGATGTGAACTCACAGAGATCTACCTACCTCTGCTCCTGAGTGCTAGGATTATACTCATGCACCACCACTGCCTGGCTTGCCTGTTTTGAACTGCATGAAAAGAGGGCTGGGTTCCCTTCAAGAGACTGAGCCATTCTTCCAGCCCAATAGATGTGTTTTACATAGAAAACTGCTGTAAAGATTGTGATTTTAACAGAAAGTTTCAAAGGAGAAATTTTTATTTCATAAAGAATATTTTTCTGTTCAAAATAATAAAGAGTTTAGGAATAAGATAAAATTGCAATTTACATAAATTATATTCTAAGAATATTATAGATTTTTGAAAAATGAATCTTAAACTTTTATCTGTGATCCTTTGTCCGCTTTTGCATCCAAATTATTTTTCATTGCAGAAACATTTAGGTAGGCAGATTTTTGTAACTAAGTGTCTGGAACCAGTAAGACCCCAAATTGCTATCTATAATTTGTCCCTGATCTTTATCTATAGAATTATCTCATCCCATCTACCTGAACCTTTCAATTATATAACCAACGCCTCCAGGATAACTTTTTAAACTGAAAGTGGGAAAAAAGAAAGGAATGTCCTAAAAATGTCACCATGATCAAGCATGAGACCTTGATCACCTACATCACTCCCATTTAGCCTACCAATTTTCTGTGGATGCCAAGATGTAATAAGGATAATAAATACTCTTGGTGAGATCACTTTTCTGCTTACCAAATTTTGCAGCTGAAATCTAGGAAAGAAACTGATGAACAGACAGTGCCCTATGTTTCCTTAATGAAAATTCTAACAAATGTTTTGCTACTTATGAACACATCTTCTCAGATAGCACTTCAAGAACATATTTACTGATGAACTAGAATTTTCCATTTCTTCCTGGTTGGCTAACTCATTTTGGTCCAAATAAACTTTATGATCTCATACGTGGTGTACTTCAACTCTTCTTTTAGACTGAAAATATGTATAAATTGTCACTCTGTAAAAATACTAAGTACCAGTTTTTAAAAAGGAATAAAAGTTATCTACTTAATATCCAATTCCTCCGAATTTTTAATTTTGGCTTCTGTATTAGTTGTCTTATTTTTCTCAGTATATGTTTGCAAATGTGTGTGTGTGTGTGTGTGTGTGTGTGTGTATGCGCGTGTATATATAGTTCAATACTGCTACTGAAAATACCAGATCAGAATATAGCAGGTTGGGTGATCGAAACATTGGAATTGTTTTCTTTATCGGGTCAGCTTGTACACCGGGTTTCATTATTGAAGGCTTCTCTACTTGCTTTAGTAATAACTATCTTTCAACTGTGTGGATTAAGTGTTGGAGTATAAGATACTTGCTCATTTAAGGGATATTACACAGCAAGAAGCTGCATTTGAGAAAGAGTATAATAAAACTTATACAAGTTGAAGGAAGATAGTGCTGTTTAAATATGTGACATATTATTTAATGTATACTGCACCTTTAGTCTAGAACCTAAGTCCAAGAGGACACAGATGAAAAAAAAAATCAAAGAACTTATAGCCCAAAGCTAGTCAGTTTCAGTCATCTTTCCACATTGGGACATTTGTGCCACATGGATGAAATGATGACATCAAAAGTGCTTTCACTTTGGTACCTGATCATGCAGTTCAGATCCTGCAAACTGTGACTGCTCTGAAGTCAAACACATGATTATTAGGGAAATAATTGGTCCTGCATGCAGAAAACAGCAACTCTGTATTATTAAAGGCAGATTGTGTAACAACTTCACCACAAATTCGCAGTGCAATGCTTAATGCATCTGGGGATTGTGTACAAAATTAACACAGATAGGACTTCAAAACGGTAAAAATAATGTAATATAAAATAAATAGCCCTTGGTGTGATTAATAGCATAGGATATCTTATTTTCTTTTAGCAGCACTCATCTTTTCCCTTAAAGATTCTTAACACATTAGCTTTACTTCTAAGTTATTTTTTTATAGATCATACATATCTCCAAATTTGTGTCCTTATACATTATATTGGGTCTGAATTCATGTCTTTTTTGCTTCTATATGCATCAAAGTTTTCATTGCCTGTCAGATTTTGTGGCACTACATTTTTTGCTGGAAATATCCTCTCTATGACTGCTACGTTGTCTTCAATGACTTCTCAGCTCAAAAACCACTCCTTAGTCAAGCCCATCCTGACCACTTATTCTGAAGAAATAACAGGGGCTCTCTATACCATTGATTCCAAGAAGGTTCAAATACAATCAGCATTATTTTTGCCATTAGCACCTATGAAACACAAATAATACAACTGAAATATTCACCTGCTAATTAATCAATATTATAAAATTAAATTTTTTGGTTTTTTTCGAGACAGAGTTTCTCTGTAGCTTTGGAACCTGTCCTGGAACTAGCTGCTGTAGACCAGGCTGGATGCGAACTCACAGAGATCCGCCTGCCTCTGCCTCCTGAGTGCTGGGATTAAAGGCGTGCACCACCACTGGCCGGCGTAAAATTAATTTTTTAAAAGAAGTTTTTTTTCAGAGCATTGCTAGAATGAATAGCTAGACATTTTGTCAGTAAACACACAGCCTACCAGCATATCCACCGTGTTCCTAAAATCAGAGATATGCACACAGAGTTAGGTTTCTTTCATTTTGTACACTAAATTGCTTTTTCGTATCGTGTCTTTAGGAATTAGGATAAGGAAATTTGACTTTACTTTGCCACATTTTCTTGAACTGAAAATGGGTAGAAAATCATATTGACTGGCACATTTATGCTGTTCCTCTTCTCTTAGAGAAAGAAAGAAATATCTTCCAAAAGAAGCTCGTTTAACACTGAACAGAGGATTTCTAAGTTACGAAAGACTAACTCTAAGACCTCTGAATGTGTGCATGTCCATCACAGCTCTACAGAATCCTAGATGATTTCAGTTTAGAAAAAAAATGCACACTCTTGTCATTTCTCAATTTATTAATGCAGAACTTCTACCTAAATCTACACAAACCATATACAGCTGTATATGCCCACTTATAATTCTAGCACTAAGGAGGCTAAGAAGAAAGAATCATGAATTTGAGAAAATCCTAAATTATATAATGAGACAGAAAGAAAGTAAAACTTAGAAAAACTGAAAGTAAGCTAGAGAATCAAAAACTGAGGTACTCACTTTCCTACTTAAGAAAGAATAAAGGACTCACTCTCTGCTTCACATGCCTTGATCTGTGAACTGATTTGCACAATTAACTTTCTATATTATTAAATAATTGGAATTTCCTTTCAACTATATCTATAAAACATAGTTTCAATCTATATAAGCATGCTTTTCTTCAAAGTCTTACTCAGTGCAACGTGGACATCCTTGTTCCTCAAACTGTAGATGAAAGGGTTCAGCATTGGGCCAACAATGGTATAGAAAACAGTGGACACTTTATCTTCACCCAGAGACCCAACAGGAGAAGGCTTAAGATACATGAATGCTGAGGCTCCAAAGAAAATAGAAACAGCTATTATGTGAGAACTACAGGTACTACAAGCCTTGGACCTGCTCTCTTTGGAACGGATGTGTGAAATGTTGGAAATGATCAAAGCATAAGAAGTGAAGATGATCAAACTTGGTCCTATCACATTGACACCCACAACAATGAAAACCACCAGCTCGTTGATGTAGGTACTTGTGCAAGAGAGCTTCAGGAGAGGGGGTATGTCACACATGTAGTGATTGATGATGTTGCCATCACAGAAGGAGAGTCTCAGCATGCACACTGTATGAGCCATGGCACCAACAAACCCCATTGTGTAAACACTCATTGTCATTGTGAAGCACACCTGATGGGACATGGTAACCTTATAAAGAAGTGGCTTACAAATTGCCACATATCTGTCATAGGCCATGGCGGTCAAAATACAGCATTCATCAATAACAAAGAAGGCGAAGAAAAAGAGCTGAGTCATGCACTCTGCATGGGAGATGGTGTTCTGCTTCACAAAACTCACCAGCATTTTGGGGGTTATGACGGAGGAGTAGCAGAAATCAATGAAGGAAAGGTTGAAGAGAAAGTAGTACATGGGGGTGTGCAGGTGAGGGTTCAAAACAATCAGAACAATCAAGCCCAGGTTCCCCACCATGGAAACCACATAAATTCCCAAGAAGAGGAAAAAGAGAGGCAGCTGGAGCTCTGGCTGCTGTGTCAAACCCAGCAGAATAAACTCATTCACTGTGGTAGAATCATTGCTGGAGGCCATTCCTTGTCAGGTCATCCCTATGAAAAGGTAAGAAATGGGAACATTAAGATAATACTCTAGGTTTTTCTAGTATACCCACTATAATAATACTCAGAATTGAAAATAACTCTCAAATACACCCTTTTGGGCACTTTTCTTATATATATATATAAGATATATATATATATATATATATATATATATATATATATATATATCTTGAGCATAAGGAGCAGACTGCTTTGGTCACTCTGCTTCCCTTCTACCTTGGTAGTCTAGCTTCTTCCTCACACTCCATGCTTGTCTTATATGAGGAGATGAGGCATATCAAAGACTTCTTCGCTTCCTTACAGGAAACTTCAAAAGAAAAATTCACCTTTTTGCATAGAGACTTTAGGAGTCGATCTTCTTAACTTACCTTTTACAGCAGTTTTAGGGTATTCTAATAGCTTTGTTCATCTGGCCAACTTAATGGCATATGATGCAGACCACCTTAATGCTCACCTTTTAGTTTGGAATGAATACTGGAGAGGTTCAGAACACACTGTTTGCTCTCCAATATTCTGAGAAATTATTAGCTAGAGATTATAACTAATGGAGAGGTTTTGCCCAGAGAGTTTTCTCTAACCTTGGGGAGATAAATAGGATCTACTGATGCCAAAAGAGCCACTTGTCACTATGACCCAAGAGGTTTCTTTGACCGTCTAAATCCTAGGGACCTGATTAAAAATGGAAAGACCTGTGCTTCTCCAGAGTTTTCTCTGGGGAAACACTATGGAGAATTAGCTGCCCTGTATTACATACCTATTCATTGCAGTGATATTGCCTGTGTGGAAATATACCATTGTATATTCATTTGAATTTCTTGTTATAGAAAATTAAGGAAAACACAGTCTATGTCAACAGAATTCATCCTATCAGCGGGTGCTACCTGAAAGTTATAGTATATGCGAGTGTGTGCATGTGTGGAAATATATAATAACCTCCACTGCGGTGGTTCAAATGAAAAAAATGTCTCAAATATGCTCATGTATTTGAACACTTGATCCTGATTAGTAGTGCTGTTTAGGGAAGTTATAGAACCTTTTTTAAAAATTTCATTTTATTTTTATGTTTGTTATTAACATAATCTGACTACAGCTTCTGCTCCCTCTAGACCTCTCAGTCCCTTTCACCTGTTTCTCCTCTCCCCAATATCCACTCTTTCTCTGTTTCCCTGCAGAGAAAAGCTTCTTGATTCAGTGTTGAACTTCATGTCTACTTCCCCTTCTCAGTGTTGGGATTTTGACCAGTTTGAACTTGTTCAAGTCCTTTTCTCATATATGTAATCTCTCTATGTAAGCTTGTAAGCATCAGTCCTCTTGTGTCCAGAAGGCACCCTTTCCTTGGAGCCATCCACCACTTCTGGTTATTACAAATTTTATGCCTCCTCTTTCACATAGATTCCTAAATCTCGAGAGAAGAATTGGGTTTGTTTTGAGGAGAGATGAGAAGATACCAGTTACCTTTCACAACCTGCCTGGAAGGCCCTATTTCTAATGGTACCACATGCTTCTGTCATTGAACATAGGGAAATTGAGCTGTTGCGAAATAGCAGCTTCAGCCCCTACTGACTAGTGTTGAGGTGCCAGAAGATACTTTGCAAACTACAGAGAAGCAAAGTCATCAACATCTCCAAGTTACAAACCATATGTTCTACAATGGTGGCTTGCCTGCATGATATACTGCTACAGTAGGAGCACAAATATTTGTGTGAATTTGAGCATGAGTCACAGTTTAATGTAATAGCATGTAAAAATGCTAAATTCATGGAAAGCTCAAAGTTTAACTTCTTATTTTATTTTAATATTTTTATTTTCCTTTTTATCTGAATAGTTTCTCTTCCTTCTACTCCTCTCAGTTACTCCCTACCTACTCTCCCATCCAGATCTATTCTATTTCTGTTTCTCATTAGAAAGAATTGGAGATAACTTCTAGGAGATAACAACCAAACATAACCAAATAAAATATAATAAGATCAAACAAAAACCATCATTTTGAAGTTGAACAAGACAAGAGAAAAATAAAATAACCCCAAGAAAAGGCACAACAATTAGAGAGCTGACTGTTTACACATTCAAGAATCCCCTAGATACTAAACTGAAATCTGTAGAATACATGCAGAGGACATTGTTCAGATTGATTAAGGCCCTGTGCTTACTGTTTTAGTCTCTCTGAATTCATAATAGCTTTGCTCAATTGTTTTAGAGGGGGTATTCTCCTGGTGTCCCCATTCCCTCTTTATCTCCCATTCGAGTCTGTTCTGACCCATGGGTAAGTCAATGGAGACCCTAGAGGGGAAGAGAAAATGGAAAGGGGCAAGAGATACAAGAGATGGAGACAAGACAGGATTCTGATCAACTCTCATTTGTTCAAGGGAATAAGCAAGGTAAATGTAGGGTAAGGTAAATGAGGAAGATCTTCTTGTGTAAATGGGTAACTAGGCAACTTACTAGACAACCTAACCATGGTCTGATGGCCAGGCAGAAAGTCCCTATCTGCAACATGCAGAAACGTCAGAATGTTCAGAGCACAGGAACAATAGAGTAATAACTCCTTGCACAGTGAATATTTGACAGATCAGAACAGTATGAGAAGCCAAGTGCAACAGGTTGGGAAAAACTGATTCAGGGAGCAATAAGCCTCCCACAGCAGTATCTTTTTCCAACGGGTTCCCTGACCTCCAAGGAGAGGGATTTGGTGGAGATGTACCATTTAGAGCTGTGTGTTTCAGTATTACTCTGCGTGTAATATCTAGTAGCACAATTGTTAAGGGAATAACCAAGTACTCTTTAAAATTGAATTTAAGGGTTACTCCATGAATCTTTGCATATTTTAATCACTAGTCCTCTGCAAGATGTATATTTGGCAAAGATATTTTTCCTGCTTTATTGGCTATTTTACTCAAATAGATTGAGAGTTTCCAATTTCCAGAGCATAACTTAAAAAGAAATCACTTACAGTACCTATGAGTTGAATTGTATACCACTGCTGGAGAAAATATTCATCTGGTGGTTGACCTGTAGAACGCTAGTTGTCACCTACTGTATACCCTCACATCAACTCTCACCACTCCACACTTTTTCCTCTAGCAGTTTTAGGTTTACTGCTGTGAGTATTTCCAGGAAATAATGTATACATTAAAAAAACCCTCAGGGATCATTCAATGTACATTCCACAAAAGGCAGTATAATTTCTCTAGGTGTTTGTATAAATTGTTTCTAATAGAGAGAAGTAAGGAAAAGTGTTAATGATTAATTTATATATTCAATGTCCAAGAACTAGACATAGAAGTATAGTATGAGGGACAATATATGAATAAAGTAAAGCTCCAAAGAAGTCAAAATATGGTAAAGTTGATACAGGAAGTTTTATGGTACTTGATGGCCAACTAATATAGAAGCCAGAAGATCCATGTTCAGTGAGAAGTCAATCTAAAAGTAATAAAAAGTGGTTAAAGAAGTCACTTCACATCTGACTTGGCTGTCACACATAGTATGAATCTGAATTTTGAAAGTTAAATGTAATTTGTGAGTTCGAGACCAGCCTGGTCTACAAGAGCTAGTTCCAGTGCAGGCTCCAAAGCCACAGAGAAACCCTGTCTCGAAAAAACCAAAAAAAAAAAAAAGAAAGTTAAATGTAAAAACAATATAAATGTAATGGTATAGTATGAAAATCAAATTTTAAGACATGCAAAACTATCCTAATTAATTGTTTAGGTTTGCAGCATGTATCATTTTCAAAACGGTATTGAACAGCATGCAGCAATGGGTAAGAATTGTTTCATTAAAAGAAGTGGAGAAAAGAAATACGTTGAAAACAGCCAGTTACAAAACTTCAAAGTGAGCAGGGAAGAAGTTATGTATAGGTATGTGCATATAAATGCTGGTAGTGATATATGGACCTCAAATTTTTACAACGTGGTTTGTTTTAAAGGAATGTTGCATATGCACTGAATGGCACTGCTCTTTATCAAATGCCAGTTGACCATTAACTGAATCTATTTATTCAATCTATATTTTTAATGTTGATCATTTTACAAATAGTAAACTATGGAGGCTGTTGTAGTTTAGTCTTTAAGACTGATAATGAAAATTCACCACTGTTCTTTTTGATTTTTGCTTGAGGATTTTGTACATAGATATACTATATTTACCTCCTTTCTGTTCCTCTTTCGCACTTCTAATTTCTTCCTTGTCTCCTCCCAAACTTATAACCTTTTTTTTCCAAATTAAATATATATGTAGTATTATATAATAAATATGTCTTAAGTCCAGTAACTAGCATTGACCTTACTTGTATGCATTTAAGGATGACTCTTAGGACTTTAGTCTCATTTCTGAAAAAAATAGGTTCATTTCCCCATTGAGTGCCTATAGCTCTTCAACTAGGAGAGACCTTGTTAAAATTTCCTCCATCCATGTTAACATGTTGACTGTTATAGTTTTTGTAGGTCTTGTGCATTCATCCATGTTGTCAGTGTACAAGGGAGCAAAACCCCTATGCCTTCTTGAAGAAACTTATAAAATCTTTCTTGGCTCTCCTTAGTGATGATCCTTGAGCCTCAGGTATAGGATTTGTGTTATTAGCATCATTTGAATCTAGGTGGTGCATGGTTACTTTTTCTTTGCATTTAGCCAGGCTGGGGAATTTACCTTATACTCTTCATTTACTGCAAAAATAATCATCAAACATATAAGGATGAATATTTAGGAGACAATGGGATTTACACTGCAAAGAAAAGAGCCATTTTCAAAAGTATATTATGGATTGCAGACAATCAATTTCAAAGTAGAAAAAATTCTTTGAAGTTGACAGAAACACAAATTACAAACAATTAGATAAAATTGATGATATTCATCTATTCTCATGGAAGTTTTGCCTCACAAATTCTGTCATGTATTATAGTGTTTGTGTTTCCATTACCAAAGTAAGGATCAAGTTTCTAGCCTTATTCCTTTTATTATAAATACAATTTTAAAATGAGTAAATAGGGCTGGAGAGATGGCTCAGAGGTAAGAGCACTGTCTGCCTTTCCAGAGGTCCCGAGTTTAATCCTTAGCAACTACATGATGGCTCACAACCATCTGTAATGAGATTTGGTGTCCTCCTATGGCCTGTAGGCATACATGTCTGCAGAATACTGTATACGTAAAAAATAAATAAATCTTTTAAAAATAAAATAAAATGTGTAAATATATTCAATATCCTTAGAATCCCAAAAGAAAATATTCAAATTGACAGACATAGGTCTATCATCACTCTACACAGGAGACTGAGGCAGAAAACATCAAGACTAATGCCAGTCTAGGTTACAGAGCAAAGCTCTGTCTGGGAAAATATTTTATGTTATAGTTGTTAGAATGGTGCTTTTGTGGGACTTCAAATGGTGGGAGTGGGTGCATCTCTGACTCTTTTACCTTCATTGGAATTCTTTCCCTTCCACTACATTGCCTCATCTAGCCCTGATATTAGATTTGGTGCCTATTCATATTATATCTAATTATGCCATGATCAGTTCATACCCCTTAGAGGCCTGCTCTTGTCTGAAGGCAAACAGAGCAGCTGTGGATTTTGTGAGGAGGGAAGGTAAGAGGGATGTATTGTATGAAAGAAAATTAGAAATAAATAACACATGAACAAAACAAACAAGTAAAACGGTCTCAGATTTATCTTCCAGGTATGCAAAATATATTGTTTGGAATGAAAACTGTGCTAACTCTAAAAACACGTGTTTCCATATTAATAATAAGGCAAATGGAAATTGTAATTACTCTCAGGTAAGAAAGAGCTTTGAGGAAAGTGTCTCTGTTTTTAGCTGGACAGCCAACTCTCTAGGCTCAAGCTCCCAGAAGTACCTAAGCCTCACTCACCTACCATAGCCCAAGTTACAAGGCAGCAGAATTTTCTCTGCCCCCTCCAACCAAGCCCTGACTCATTAGTGACCATCAAAGTCACAGTTCTGCCTATACTTAGAGGAAGAAGTGAGTTCTGAGCTCCCACCTGGACAGTCCTTCTCTTTAGGCCCCAGACCCAGGAGATCCACCCCAATGGATAGGCAGCAGCATCCCTCACCACTACCCAAACATTTCCTGGCTGCATCAGAGTCACAGGCCTCACTTGCCCCTGGAGGAAGAGTTACCACCATAGTCAAGGGCCCACCTGCAACAATAGGAGGAAGAGATGGGTAAAGGGCAGTTTAAAAATACATTTAACAATATAAAGAGCAATATGGCAGTACCAGAAGCTAGTGAATCTACAACAAAAAGACTGGAACATCCCAACACAGATGAAACTGAAGAAAATGACCATAAATATAAGTTTGTGAGCTGGGTGGAGTGGGTACATGCCTTTAATCCCAGCATCCAGGAGACAGAAGCAAGGGAATCTCTGTGAGTTTGCGGCTAGTCTGGTCTACAAGAGCTAGTTCCAGTAAAGCCTCCATAGCTTCAGAGAAATCGTGTCTTGAAAAATAAAAAGTGAAGAAAACAGTTTAAGACTTGGAAATTGAAATACAGGCAATGAAGAAAACAAAAACTGAGGGAATTCTTGAAATGAAAAATGTGAATAAACAAATAGGAACTGCAGATGCAAGCATAATCAACAGAATGCAAAGAAGGAAGAAGAATCTCAGGCATTGAAAATATAATAGAGGAAATATATCCATCAGTCAAAGTAAATGTAAAATACAACAAATTCTTAACACAAAACATACAGGAAATATGAGACACCATGTAAAGTCCAAACCTAAGAATAGTAGGAATAGAAGAAGGAAAAGAAGCTCAGCTCAAAGGCACCGAAAATATATTCAATAAAATCATAGAAGAAGAATTTCTCAACATAAGAAGGATGTGCCTATGAAGATAGAAGATCTTATAGAATACCAAAAAGACTGAACCAAAAAAAAGAGTCACCTTTCCAAATAGTAATCAAACAACTAAATTTACAGAAAAGAAAGAATATTAAAGTTGGAAAGGAAAAACATCAAATTACATATAAAGACAAAAAATATATATCAGAATTATACCCGACTTCTCAATGGAAACTCTGAAAGCCAGAAGGTCCTGGACAGATGTGCAGAGATGTAAAGACCACAGATGCCAAACCAGACTTTTGTACCCAGCAAAGCTTTCAATCACAATAGACATAGAAAACACGCTATTCAAGGTCAAAACCAGATTTAAACAATACCTATCCACAAATCCAGTCCTTTTGAAAGTACTAGAAAAAAATTCAACCCCAGGAAGTTAGCTCCAGAAAAATACAGGCAATAGACAGCCTCAAACCAGTCAATCTCAAAGGAGGGAAATACACAAACACTACCACTTCCACCAATAAAATAAAAAATAGCAATAATAAACAAACATGAGTCATTAACATCTCTTAATATCAATGAATTCAATTTGCCTCTAATACTACACAAGCTAACACAATGGGTAAGAAACAGTACCCTTCCTTCTGTTGCATACAAAAGATATACCTCAACTTCACAGACAGACATTACCTCAGAGTAAAGGGTTGGGAAGAGATTTTCCAACCAAATGAACATAAGAAACAAGCAAGTGTAGCTAGTCTAATATCTAACAAAATAGACTTTAAACTAAAATTAATCTGAAGTGATGAAGAAGGACATTTTATATTCATCACAGGGAAAGCCCATCATGATTAAGTCTCAATTTTGAACATTTAAGCCCCAAATACAAGGGTACACACATGGTAAAAGAAATATTGCTAAAGCTTAAATCATACATCAAACCCCACACACTAATAATGGAAGACTTCAACAACCCACTTTCATCAATGGACAGGTCTTAAAAACAGAAGCTTTGCAGAGAAATAAGGGGACTAACAGATGTTATGACTCAAGTGAAATTAGCAGACATCTATAAAATATTCCAAGAAAACACAAAAGAATATACTTTCTTCTCAGCACCTCATGGAACCTTCTCTAAAATGTATCACATACTTGGTAACCCAAAAACCTCAATAGATACATCTAAACTGTAATAACTCCATGTACCTTATCGGATCACCATGACTTAAAATTAGAATTCAACAACACTAATTGCAGAAAGACTACAAACTCACAGAAATTGAACAGTGTTCAACAGAATCATCACTGAATCAAGGAAATAATAAGAAAGAAATTAAAGAATTCTTAAGATTTAAGAAATAAAAGCATAGCATACCCAAACTTATGGGACACTATATAAGTAGTGCTAACAGGAAAATTCATAGCACTAAGTACTTTGATAAAAAATGTGGAGAAAGCTCACACTAGAAACTTAACACATCTGAAAACTCTAAAACAAAAAGCAGCAAAACTTACACAGGAGAAGGAATTGACAAGAAACTATCAAATTGAAGGCTAAAATAAAAAAATAGAAACAAAGAGAAAAATACATTCAATGAATCTGGTTTTTCAAGAAAATCAACAAAATAGACAAACTTTATACAAACTAACCAAACAAAAGAGAGAATATTCAAATTAATAAAATCAGAAGCAAATATGGTTACATAACAACACACACTGAGGAAATCCAAAAATTCATCAAGTGTACTTCAAAAATGTCTACTTCACAGAATTGGAAAATGTAAAAGAAATGGACAATTTTTGTGTAGGTAACATATAACAAAATTAAATCAAGACCAAATAAGCAATTTAAATAGACCTGTACATCCAAAGGAAAGAGAAGAAGTCATCTACAGTCTCCCAACAAAAAAGGTCAGATGATTTTAGGACAGAATTCAACCAGAATTTCAAAGATCGATAGCCAATACTCCTCAAATTGTTCCACACAATAGAAACAGAAGGAACATTGCAAAGCTTTTACAAGGCTACAGTTACCTGATAACAAAACCACAAAAAGACAGACTTAGAGAATTGTAGAACAATTTCCCTCATGAACATTGATACATAAATAAATACAAAATACAGAACTAGTAAACTGAATCCAAGAACACATCAAAAAATCATCTACCATGGTCAAGAAGTCTTTATACCAGAGATGCAGGGATGGTTCAACATACAAAAATCTATCAATGAAATCCACCATATAAATAAACATAAATAAAAAACACATGATCATCTCAATAGGTGCTGAAAAAATTTTTTGAAAAAGTCCAACACCCATCATGCTAAAAGTCTTAGAGAGATCAGGGATATAAGGAACATCCTTAATCATAATAAAGGCAGTAAACAGAAAGTCAACAGCAAACATCAACATAAATGAAGAAAAACTCAAAATGATTCCACTAAAATTAGGAATAAGACAAGGCTGCCCACTCTCTCCATATCTACTCAATATAGTATTTAAAGTTATAGCTAGAGCAATAAGAGAATAAGTTTGGAAAGGAAAAAGTCAAACTTCAACTATTCGCTGAAGATATGATAGTATACATAAGTGACCCCAGAATTTCTACTTGGGAACCCCTACAACTGATAAACACTTTCAGTAATGTGATAGGATCCAAGATTAACTCAAAAAATTCAGTAGTCCCTTATATATAGAGATAAACAGACTGAGAAAAGAATCAGAGAAACATCACCATTTACAATAGCCACAAGTAACATAAAATATCTTGGGGTAACTCTAAGAAACACATGCATGACAAGAACTCTAAATCCTTGAAGAAAGAAATTGAAGAAGATGACAGAAAATGGAAAGATCGTCAATGTTCTTGGATAGATAGAATTAACAGAGTAAAAATAACAATCTTAAAAAAAGCAATCTTCAGATTCAGTGTAAACACAATCAAAATCCCAACACAATTATTCACAGACTTCAAAAGAATAATATTCAACTTCATATGGAAAAAAAAATTAAAAAAAACAGGATAGCCAAAACAATCCTGTACAATAAAGGAACATCTGGGGGCACCACCATCCTTGACTTCAAGAACTACTATAGAGCTATAGTAATAAAAAGAGCTTGATATTGGCATTAAAAACAGACATATGGATCAATTTAATCAAACTTAAGACCATAGCATAAATACACACACCTATGAACACCTGATTTTTGACAAATAGCTAAAATTGTACAATAGAAAAAATAAAGCATCTTCAACAAATGGTGTTGGCATAACTGGATGCCAACATGTAGAAGACCCATATCTGTCCACAAGCACAAAACTCAAGTTCAAGTGAATCTAAGACCTGAACATAAATCCAATTCCACTTAATCTTACAGAAGAGAAAGTGGAAAAGATCCATGACTAAATGGGCACAGGAGACCACTTCCTAAATATAACACCAGTAGCACAGTCACTGAGAACAACTATTAATAAATGGAACTTCCTAAAACTGAGAAGCTTTTGCAAAACAAAGGACACAATAAGACAAAATGGCAGCCTGCTGAATGGGAAAAAGAGCTTTACCAACTCTGCATCGGACAGAGAGCTGATGTTTAAATAATAGACATAATAAAAGTTCAGTTGAAGAGAGGGAGGAGGTGTCATATGAGCAAAAGGTTCAAGATTGTGACGCACAATACCTGTCTGTGCTCTATGTGCTACCTTACAGTTCACGAGCTTTGGGCAAGGGGCTGGAGGTTGAAACACACAAACTCATAGAGACAGTCAGACAGAGAGACAAAGACACAGACCTATAGTCACTGGCAAGGAGCCCTTTATTTAATAGCACCATAGAGGCTTATATACCCAAGAGTTGGGTGGGCCAACAAGTGAAAACCTTATCCTCTGATCCTCAAGGCAAGGCAACACATGCCCTTGAAGCAGAGCTGGTAAACAACTTTGACACAGCTTTCAGTAACTCAAATCAGAAGGAAAGTAACGATCTCTAGCAGGGAAGAGCAGCTGGAGGCCAGGACTCCAAATGGTCCCAACACAAGATCATGAATGGTAAAAGTGTAGAGATAGCTGACGAGAACTACTGGGAGCTCACAGACTCGTGACTCACAGCTGTGGAGCCTTCACAGTGTTGGCATACAAAAGCATTCTACAATAGCCCAGAATGGAATATAATAAAGGTTTATTAATTTGGAGATTAACTCACAGAAAGAGTATTGATCCACAGTCTTCTGCATTTACTGGAAACTGGAACCAAATCCAGCAGTCAAGAGTCCCATGTATGCTTTTCATTTGCATTTATAGTACCTAAGACCATGCCCAAAGTGACTGCTATCTTAAGGTTATTAGCTGAAAGAGTGCCCACAACACCTCCACCTTTTGTTTAAATAAGAGAGTTCCAAGCCTAATACAAAACTATATACAATAAGAACAAATGTCATGTATTGTCCAGGTAAAAGCAGAAGTAAAAATATATATAAAGATTAGAATTAAAACCAGCATGAACTACATCAAAGAAGAAACATATGCTAAATGTTTCAATACTTTCCTATCATAAGGAGTCTAAGTCTTAAAACTGTCTTGGCTAAGTTATGAGAGGAAAGTAACTATGATACTAGTCTTCAACTACATCAAAGACCTGAGAAGGGAAAGACTATTACTTAAACAAACATAAAGTACAATCAAGCAACTTCCAAAAGGTGCAAGAAAAGACAGAGACAATAAGCTACCTAGGTAATCACCCAAAATCTCATTTGCAATGTTGGGACAAACAACTCTGGCTAATGCCTAGAATATCTAACAATGTATGTTTAGGCAGGAAAACTTGAAAAACTATCTTTCTCTTGGCAAGATTTGACAGTCTTTTTGTTTGTATCCTGCTTGTCTAGTTTTATACACCGTGCATCTTGTCAGTAGTTGAAGTATGGTCAGTTCTTTGGCCAGTTTTGTCAATGCAAGTTCCATGTGGAGTGTCTTCAAGATACAACATTCTCTTGGGAATAGATTGGTGCTCCCAGGAGCAATTGTGTCTCATGTCAATAGACTCCTAAGTCCTTTAAATGTCATATTCTACATCTCTTTGAAGTGTTGAAAGATTACCTTTCTATGTGGAATACAATCTCTATGCATCCAAAGAACCTGACTAGTCTAACTATAAGTATGACAAACATGGATGAATATTGACCTGTAATTCTTAATACTTATGTACCTTAAAGACTAAGGCTTCATATTAAATATTTAAACAAATGTGCAGGAAATGAGGACAATGATCTAAAAATGTAAGCAATATATAAGTATCTTGATCAGAGGTAGAAAATTTTAGTAAACTATGACAAATATATCCTAAAATTGCATTGATATGCAACATATCTTAAGCAGAGGTATAAACATGTGTGCATATAATATGACAAAATAACTTTGTATGTGTGCACAAATATGATAAACAGAAAAAGGAGTATATCCAATATAACAAACATAATTTGAATTTGTATCAAAATATAAGAATCCATACCAATGTAAGTTGTCTATAAATAATAGCTCATAAGTAATCTCACTATTACTCACTATTATTATTAGTGTGTATAAGCTCACACTAATCCACCTATTTTCCCATCCAATCAATTCCCCCCTATTTTTTCAAAAGAGAGCCATGAGCTTATTTTATTTCCACCCAGAACCCTATACCAGTTATAACCTACCCTCATAAATGTCCCTAACCCTGAGGACAAATTTTCTTGAGAGAAGGAATGTCATTTTCTTGAATTACTTTTAGCTGTCATGCAGTGATGTTATTTCTTTTCTTTTCTTTTTTTTTCCCGAGACATAGTTTCTCTGTAGCTTTGGAGCCTATCCTGGAACTAGCTCTTGTAGATCATGCTGGTCCCGAACTCACAAAGATCCGCCTGCCTCTGCCTCCTGAGTGCTGGGATTAAAGGAGTGCGCCACCACTGCCTGGCAGGTGATGTTATTTCTATGGGATCAAGTAAAAACTAAAAGAGTGGTTAAGTTTCAAGATTACTGCGTGATATAATTGCAGATATTTTCTGAGTAGTTAGTAGAGTTTTTCTGAAGTTGTTATTTGAAGTTCTGGGCAGAAAGTTGTAAGAAGGTGCACCATCTCAGCTAGCCAAGTAGGAATCATCTTGAGCAGTTTGTAACACAAAACCAAACTTAAGGTGGTGCTATCAGCATAATGACATAATATCAACCAAGTGTAATTATTGTTGTAGGCACCATCTTCATCCTGGAAACTTCAAAGATTACTGCAGGAAAGTTTATTGTTCATTGTAGAAAATTGAACCATTATTCATATAGACATATATTCAAGGGAAGGTACCATAGAGACAAAAATAGGTATGTGGAGAAGTAAAAAAAAATTGAAAGTAGAGTTTTGATAACACTTGTCTCT
The DNA here is from genome assembly GCA_028555095.1 of Dicrostonyx torquatus. Taxonomy (NCBI): domain Eukaryota; kingdom Metazoa; phylum Chordata; class Mammalia; order Rodentia; family Cricetidae; genus Dicrostonyx; species Dicrostonyx torquatus. The sequence continues at coordinate 125,340 of JAQHUG010000355.1, forward strand.
AAATTTCAACTTCCTTCTTGTTGTAAAAGGGAGGTGTGGGTTGCGTTCCCAGCACCTGAGAGGAACGTGGGCTTTTTTGTTCCATCTCGCCCGGCTCCCTGGTTGCATGGCCACACAGCCTGCTTTTGACCATGGCTTATACCCGGAATAACCACACGAAATTTGTATTAATTAAATTACTGCCTGACCCATTATCATTAGTCTCTTCTTGGCTAACTCTTACATCTTAAATTAACCCATTATAAAAGTCTGTATGTCACCACGAGGTGGTGACTTATCAGAAGATTCTAACTTGCATTCATCTTGGGCTGGAGGATCACGGCATCTGCCATACTTCCTTCTCT
>JAQHUG010000355.1:127953-140464 GCA_028555095.1 Dicrostonyx torquatus
TCATAGCAGCATTATTCGTAATAGCCAGAACCTGGAAACAACCTAGGTGCCCCTCAATGGAAGAATGGATCCAGAAAGTGTGGAATATATACACATTGGAATACTACTCAGCAGTCATTTTCTTTTGTATCCTGCAGAATGTCTTGCAGACTCTTTTATGATTTAGAAACCCTGAAGGATCATCTCACCTTTAGGCAAGTTCAACAGTCCTCTTTCTGTGGGTTCTTTGTGTCCATTTAAGCAGTACAGGCAAGAGCAGTTTCTTGCCTCTTCAATGCCCATCTTCTTCAGGAAGTCGCTTGGTGCTGCCAGGAGCAGACGTGTCTCATTGTCAAGAAAAGCCCTAAGTTATTAAAACATTAAATGCCATATTCTGTCATCTTTGAAAGATATGAAAAATGCCTTTCTAATTGAAATATATCTCTATATATCTAGAAAATCTTATTAACATTATTACAAACTTGACTATTAGATATGATTATCCATTAGCCATATTTCTTAATTATACATTACATTTTTAATGAACTACATAATCACAATAACTTAATCAAGGTCAGAACTATATATATATACCCATAACAAAATTGAATTTAAACTTATATCATAAAGTAAAATATATATCAGTGAAAATTATTCATATCCATATTTATATCAATAATTTAAAATTTTTATAAATGCAAATTATTCATATCTTATAGGCCAGGCAGTCCTTTATTAACCAATGAAAGCAAAGAAACATAGAAGAACCCTCCTACACCACCTTCTCTCCCATACCATGTGGCTCCTGATATATTACAGAAACTCTGAAGATTTCTTTTATCCACATACTTAGAGTTAAAGAAGAATTGCCGTAGTACAACTCTAAAATCAGGTTTGATTTTTAATAAATGGAGACTAGTATCATACGTATGTCAATAAGAATACATTGTGTAAGATATGGATATCATAAGTCAGGTCTCTCTTTGCTTAATGATTCTTTCTAGATAGCTATCTTTTCTTCTTTGAGCATCTAGATGTCCAAGGTACTCTTGAATTTTTGAAGATGGGTATTCTCCTGTAAAAGCAAGAATAGAACCATGCCCCAACCCTTATGAGGTTTCCTTATAACCTGTAGGATTGTCATCTCTGTGAATGAATTGTCATTTCTTTTTATTAAGAGGTTTCTCTTTTTCAACCAGAATCTTTATTAACTTTGATGGTACTCATATATTTCTTCTCCTGTAGAATCAAGAGCAAAATATCTTCCCCAATGTAGCATATCTCTTGCTTTCCATTCGGAGATCAACACATCCTTGAAATACATTGACTGATTTAATTCATGTTTTTTTTAATTATCCAATGTCTCTATGTGTCCATTTTTCCTTTATTATTATCATTAAGAAAGTTCAATGCAAATCAATAAAATTAATAAAGCATTATGCAATCTATTTCTGGGTGTATTTTTCATCCCTTTCTGTTTATTTAACCCATCCTTTATAGTTAAGTTAGATCTTTTAACTGCCTAAAATATAGGGTTGTGTGGTGTACCTGTAATACACTTTCTATTATAATAAGAATAAAACTGTTTCATTTTCTTGAGACATATGCTCTACCACTGTCTGTCTTTATTTGTGCAGGTATACCCATGATGGCAATAACCTCTAGTAAATGTGTGATTACTGAATCAGCCTTTTCTGAACTCAAAGTAGTTGCCATTGAAAACCTGAATAGGTGTCAATGGTGTTATGTACATATTTAATACATATATGTAAGTAAGATTTCATTCCTTTGAGAACCCTTGGGGTTATTACCTGTGGGTAGCAGTGTTTGGCTATGGGAAAAACAAGAAGAACGTATTCTCCTTTGTTTGTTGCCATGCAGGTGCCAATTTGTTGTCATACAACGGAGGTCCACAATAGCCCAGAACGGATTATAAAAAAGGGGTTTTTTTTTGAGGATAAATTCACAGAAAGCCTAACAATCCATAGTCCTCTGCATGTTCTGGGAAGTGGAACCAAATGAATCCAGCAGCCAACTGACCTGTGCATGCTTTTCATATGCATTTATAGTATATCAGACCATGCCCAAAGTGGGCTGATATCTTAAAGACTATTGGCTGAGAGAGTTCCCCCAGCAGCATGGGATCAAACTAAGCTATCTAAATGTGGGTGACAGTTTTGTGACTTGATTTGTGATTCTGGTGATATAGGTGGCAGTAGGAACAGGACTTAGCTTGATACATAAACTGGTGTCTTAGAGCCCATATCCTAAGGTGAGAGATACCTTGCTAAGTCCTGATATGAGAGTGGGGGCAGCTTGATCCTGCTTCAACTAAGTATGCCAGACTTAATTGACTCTCCAAAGGAGGCCTTACCACCCTTGAGAAGTGGATGAGTTTGAGATAGGAGCATGTGGGAACAGGATAAGGGGAGAAAGTGGGAACTGGAACTGGTATGCAAAATGAAAAAAAATAAAATAGAGAGCACTTCAAAAGTCATATCCCTGTAATGGTGTAAAGGAGAAGGGCTGGGATAAGAAAAAATATGCTCTATTCCAGAGAGAAAAAAACAACTGAAATCACAACAATGGTTAAAATAAAACACCTGAAATATTATAGAAATATAATTGACACAACAAAACACAAGTAAGTCATTCCAGATCTACTCTGATAATAACCCCTTTTCTGGAGATAATTGGAGAAGTAGACCTCATCAAAAAATAAACAAGAAGGCCTAGCCATAAAATGATTGGAAGTCCACATATACAACAAGCCTACAACTCTTGCAAGTAGTGATTCCAGTTTTAGGATTTCATGAAACAGTGACTCCTGTAGTAGGATTTTCAAGCAGTAACAATTTCATGATTATAATACCCATGATTTAAAGGGATACCAGTCTCCAATTGCAGGTGGATCCCACTGATTAAAACTGACACACTCCTGGGACCTGAGAATACAAGCCACAATGAAGCATGAAGTTGAACATCTGTCCAAGAGTCAGACAGAGCTGTGGGATATATTCATGAAGATGAGTTAGGTGTGTCATGAAGCTGGCTCTCTGCCATGTGTTTCACTGCAGAACAGACAGACAACTATGAAGCTCTAGAAAACTATTTGACATCCACAGTGGCATCTCTCCAACAAGGTGATAAATATTTAGTAAGTTTTGAAAGTATAAAGAAAGGTTCATTTGTAGAGACAATGCTGTATGTGCTTTCCCAAACCCCAGTTCTCTTGCTAAATACACCCAAGCCAGAATATTAGGTCAAGTCAACGTTATAAAGTGGTAACTGTAGAAAAGGTAAACTTAAAAGCTAAGTGTGTCCAGGAGAGAGCCTGGTTATACAAAGAAAGGAATTTACTTAAGTGAGGACAGCTCTACAGACATCTACTAGTTACTCAGGACAGGAAAGTGAGAGCTCAATTGAGACCTACATGCTAAATACATTTTCGCATGCCAAGTTTTGAAGAAGCTACTTCAAAAACTTTCTCTGTTTTGGTGCATGTGTTAAGCAATCAGAATCAAGACAAATTCTAAAGGTGCTTCCTATTTTTATTGGGTCCTCAAAGATTGGAGTGTCTCAGATATGTGCAGGATAGTAACAATTGAGCATGAAATCTTATGTCTTATCTAAAATTTATGATGACACACACACACACACACACACACACATATATATAATTATAGTTGATGATCACATATCTAATGATATATATCATAAATTAGAAACAGATGACTGTATTTAACGATAAAGCAGAAATTATGTTATTGACAGGAATTGAATGTACTGGACACTATACACTATCATAGCACTATAAATATGCAGGACCTAGAAAAAATTAATCTTTTTGCTTGCTTTTAGATTCTATATCATATAATTTACACACATATTTGTACAACTTGAAGAAGGAAGCTTATCTGGGAAAAGTTGGGAGGAGAAAATGAAGGACACAGGATATAAGAGTGATAGAATTATTACATGAATAAAATGTCTATATGAATCTTATCACTATTTACAATTAATATATGCCAAGAAAATAATAAAATAAAAAGCAATGAGTTTGCAGAGTAAGAGGAATGTGATGAATCTAGAGTATTAAAAGCAAAGCAAAGTAAAAGAAGGATCTTTGTGGAGAGAAATTAAAGAAGTGGGTTTGGGTGACTTGTCAAGAAAGGCTAACAAGCAGTGATAAAAGCCCAAGTACAACTATACACGTTTATCAGAATGTCATAATGAAACATTTTCTTGTATGATAGCTTCAAAATCTAAAATAAAATAGAAATAAAGCTTGTTCAGATAAAAACTTATAAATAAGTAAAATGTGACATATATGTTGTTGTGTTTTATTCAGTTTTACACAATGGCGTACGAATTTGTAGAAAAAATAACAACATTTTGAATTTTGCAGGAAAATGGATGGAGCTAGAAAACATCATTTTGAGTGCAGTAACCCAGACACAGAAAGACAAATATCACATGTACTCACTCATAAGTGGTTTTTAAACATAAAACAAAGAAAACTAGCCCACAAATCACAATCCCACAAATTAGACAACAATGAGGACCCTAAGAGAGACATACGTAGATCTAATCTTAATGGAAAGTGGAAAAAGGAAAAATCTCCTGAGTCAATTGGGACCATGGGGACCTTAGAAGAGAGTAGAAGTGGAGGGGAGAGGCAGAGAGGGGAGCAGAGAAAAATGTAAATCTCAATAAATATTAATAAAAAAAGAAAAGATATGATTGGTATTAAAAAATAAAAAAAATAACTTATGTCATCTGAAGGAAAATGAATGGAATTGCAGATAACTGTTTTAAATTATCCAAGTCAGAATCAGAAAAGATAGTATATATTTCTCTTAAATACAGAATCTAGGTTTTAAATATGCATTATTTATTTAATATTAAATATTAATTAAATTATTTATTTATAGATTAATTAGAAAATAATGGTTAAAATATAATATATAATAAAGCATGAGTTAGAGAAGAAAATATGACAGATTAATAAACTTATTTTAAAAAGTATGCAACAACATCGTGGTGGGGAATAATGACAAAATGTCACATTTTCTTTCATATGAATAATTAATTATAACTTTGTGCATATACATATATTCACATATATACATACATACATATGTGAGATGAATACTTAAGGAGATATTTAGAGGATGGAAAAACAGGCTTCAGAAAGATTAGAGAATGGTAGAGGGGGAATGAATGATTCTGAATATAAGCAAGAAACCACAACATATATATATATATATATGACAATGTTACAGTGAAATAAATGTTATATGCAAGCTGAAAACTAATATTTTTTTATACTTAAGCAAGTCTTTTTAAAATTTATTTATTTATTTATTTTATTGTTAAAAGCAAAATTTACATTTACTCCCCTTGTTCCCGGCCCTCCCACTCCCCCACTACCCCACCGCCCTCCCCCTGCTTCCTTAAGATGGTGCAGGATACCCTGTCCTATGGGAAGCCCTAGGCTCTCCCCCCTCCATCTCAGTCTAAGAAGATGTGCATTCATATAGGATAGGTTCCCAAATAGTCAATACATGCAGAAGAGATAGGTCCCAGTGCCATTATCGTTGGCTTCTCAGTCAGTCCCCACTGGCAGTCACATTCATAGAGTCCAGTTAGGTCATTTGCTCATTCAGTCTTGGTCCAGCTGGATTTGATGAGCTCCCAATAGATCGAGCACACTGTCTCTGTTGGTGGCCCAGTCCCTCATGGTCCTGACTTCCTTTCTCATTTTCTCCCTCCTTCTGCTCTTCCACTGGACCTTGGTAGCTCGATCCCTTGTTCTGATGTGAATGTGGGTCTCTGGCTCTATCTCCATCCATCATGCAAAATTTCTATGGTGACGATTAGGATATTCAACAAAGTAACTATGGGACAAGTTCAGTTCAGGCACCCACTCCTCTGCTGCCCAAGTACCTAGCTGGGACCTCCCTATGAATGCCTGGGATCCCCTCAAGAGACAAGTCCCTTGCAAATCTTAGAAAGACTCCCGTTAATGTAGATATCTTATTCCCTTCCCCAATAACCATCCTTCCTGCATCTCCACCCTCCCCCAACCCAGGCTCTCCCCGGTTCTTCCTTTCTCCCTTCTACCCCCTCTCTTTCACCTACCCCTTCCCCCCATCCCAACTCCACCCTCACCCCCACACCCGTGCTTCCAACTTTTGTCTGAAGGTTTTGTTTGTTTCCGACTTCCAGGAAAATCTTTATATGTTTTTCTTTGGATTCACCTTGCTATTTGGCTTCTGCAGACTTGTGAGCTGTAAGCGTAATGTCCTTTGTTAATGGCTAAGGTCTACTAATGAGTGAGTACATACCACACTCTTCTTTTTGGGTTTGGGATATCTCACTAAGCATGCAAATGGATGGAAATAGAAAACTAATATTTTTAATATGGCAAAGATCCCAAACACTGATGACAGCTTATGTTGGAGAGGATGTGGGGTAAAGGGAACACTCTTCCATTGCTGGAAGGAGTGCAAACTTCTACAGGCACTTTGGAAATCAATATGGTGATTTCTCAGAAAATTAAAAAACAATCTACCACAAGACCCAGCAAAGCCAATTTTGGATATATACCCAAAAGGTAGCTCAATCATACCACAAGAACATATGCTCAACTATGTTCATAGCAGCATTTTTCATAATAGCCAAACCAGGAAACAAACTTAGATGCCCATTAACTAAAAAATGGATGAAGGAAATGTGGTACATTTATATAATGGAGTACTACTCAGTGATAAAGAATAATGACATTTTGAAATTTACAGGCAAATAGACAGATCTAGAGAGAAACATATTGAATGAGGTAACCTAGACCCAGAAAGAAAACTATGACACATACTCACTCATAAATGGTTTTTAGACATAAAGCAAAAGAAAACCAGCCTACAATCCACAACCCCAGAGAACCTAGACAACAAGGAGGACCCTAAGGGAGACATACATGGATCTAAATAGGATGGGGAAAAAGACAAGACCTCCTGAGCAAATTGGGAACACAGGGCCATGGGTGAGGGTAGAAGGAAGAGGGGAGAAAGGGAGGGCAGCACAGAAAAATGTATAGCTCAATAAAAACAATAAAAAGACAATTACAATTAAAATTATTGTCACATATTTTAAAATTATTCACTGACCTGCTTATTTATGTCTTATAAATTTTTAAGGATAATATTAATTTTATGGCAAAAATCAGAGAATAAGATATATTCAGCATACAACATATTAATAAAAGTATTCAATTTTGGGGACAAGCTTAGCATGTTGAAGTGCTTGCCACCAGATCCTAATGACCAAGACTGAATATTCAGAACCCACACAAAGCTAGACTTATTGTTCAAATATCTATGATCCCAGTATACCTGTGGGGGTGCAGTCTAGAAAATCCTTAGAAGTCTACAAAATTACACATATAATAATAGGCAAATTCTCATTGACAAACAAAAACAATACCAAAAAATTTAGTCTTTCAATTTCATACACAAAGATTGTTTCTAATTAAAATATATTTCTCTTCTGAAACCTAATCATTGATTTCCTTAATGCCACCTTGACATCCTTGTTCCTAAAACTGTAAATCAAGGGATTGAGCATGGGCCCAACATTTGTGTAGAAAACTGAAGATATTTTTCCTTGTTCCATAGATCCAGAAGAATATTTAAGATACATGAATGCAGCTGATCCAAAGAAAAGAGAAATTGCCATGATATGAGAGCTACAGGTACTGAAGGCTTTTGATCTTCCTTGCGTGGATTTGATGTTTAAAATGCTGGCCAGGATGAAAATGTAGGAGACGAGAATGGTAATACTGGGGACTGTGATGTTAATACCTACAACTATGAGAACTACGACCTCATTGACATAGGTGCTGGTGCAAGAAAGTTGGAGGAGGGGCAGAATGTCACACAAGTAATGGTTGATGACATTGGCATTACAGAAGGTCAGTCTGAGCATGCAGCCTGTGTGGGCAGAGGCTCCAGCAAACCCCATCCCATAAGCAGCAAAAGATATCACAGAACAGACCTGAGGGGACATGGTGACCTTATATAGCAGTGGATTACATATGGCCATATAGCGATCATAGGCCATTGAGGTCAACATGTAGCATTCAGAGATGACAAAGAAGAGAAAGAGAAATAGCTGTGTCATGCACCCTACATAAGAGATGGTATTCTTCTCACAGACAAAGTTCATCAGCATTTTGGGACTGAAGACAGAAGAATAACACAGATCAATAAAGGAGAGATTAAAAAGGAAATAGTACATAGGGGTGTGAAGGTGAGGATTGAGGCCAATCAGGGTGATCAAGCCAAAGTTTCCAATCACTGTGACAATGTAGATTATAAGAAACACATAAAAGAGAGGCAGCTGGAGTTCTGGACGATCTGTCAAACCAGCAAGAACAAATTCAATCACCAAGGAGCCATTTTCAGCCAACATGCTTATCATTGAAAATCTAGGAGTGAAGAAAATTTTAAAAGTAAACAAATCAGCTGTTTCCACGCTTTCAACATTAGCAGAATTTGGAAAAATTGACAAAAGTTCTTCTTTGTCATATGAATATATTATCATACTCTCAAATTATGGCAAATTTGAATTACTCTTGCCTATTTTATCTTTATAATCTGGTTATTACAATAATATTCTTCTATCCATGCCTCAGCCTATGGGGATAGAATGTCTTACCTCCATGCCTATCTTGCATACACCACACATGATTTAACACCTATCTTATATAATTAACTTATTTTGTTTAACATGATGATCTCCAGTTCCATCCATATTAAATTAATTAAAGTAATTGCAATACTGTTTATTATTTAAGTAATTAAACCTACATTATGTATGATATCTCATAAACTTTACACATGACAAACTTAGGTTACTGGATGTATCATACAAAATGCATGCACTATTCTGGTTTGTCAATTCCCAAATACATTAGTTATATTAGACACTATAGTTCTTCTGTAATAAACAAGAGAATTTCTGTAGGACATCAATGACACAGATACTCCTTATGAAAAGAAATTACTTACAGTCTGTAAGATTTCCATGGTGCTTATTATAAGACTCTATGAAGTTAACAATTGATATTAGATATAAAGACTATCCACCGTAGCTTAATATTTTCACTAATTTTATTCTTCCATGGCTTCACATTTTCTTCTACTCTATCCTAGATTCACAGAGGATGGAAAAAGTTTTACTTTCAAAAGTCTGTGAAAGCATGGAAGAGAAAACAGTAACTAATGGTGGTGAGGGTTTCATTAGTGATATTTTTAATACCCACATTGTGTATTAGTATTTTGTTTAAAACAGAATACCCTACACAAGCTAAGGAAGCCTTGCATTTCATGTGGTACTTGGACCTCTTCGGCATGTCTTACTATTAAACTGAGAGGAAGCCAATACAATAAAGAGGAAATACAAGCAGACAGTAGAGTTTGAGTACTGCCCTATTGATTTCTTGTTATTGTTATTGACATTCAGTGCAATAATTATTCTCCTTTTATCCACAAGAGGAATTGGAGACATGAATAAAAAATGAACTCACTCTTTCTTGTTTCTCTTGTTTCCAAATAGACCTCTCTTTGTGTCACACCACCACTATCCTGAAGGTAGAATTGGCATCAAAAGTGGACAGATGTCATCATAAAGTTCTGCATGACAGAAGTGTCATAGCACATTTCTCACAATCTGAAGGTTACAGAAGTCACTGTGAGATGTGCATAACACTTTTAGCTAGTCATTTTCCCAAATGCAGTAAAGAAAGCCTCAGACATCCCCCCAGAGCCACCATGCCAGTAGAGAATATGGCCTGCTTATAATTCTTTTAGACCTGATTAAAAATCCAGGAACAAATATCCCTTAAGGCACACTGTATGAAGATCAACAAGGAAGAGAAAAAAACAAAGTCTATGTTTAAATCCCAATTTGTCACAGCAGGCATAAACTTTTCACCAGGGATTGTCTAGTCCACTGGGCATAGACCTAAACAGATGTAAATGAAATTAATATCATTAAAATTTTCAATAACATGAATCTACTGTCTAAATTAGTTGTACTTAAAAAAATATGTATAGAGTTGAAGTAAATTTTGTTATGCTCAATTTTAGTAATTTTATTACATATGAATTGTCCTAAGAGTTGCATCTAATTAACTTTGAACATATTCTTCTCATACTAATCTCTTTATTTCACATATTTTCACTCATTTTCTTTTCAACAACCCTACTAGCATGCATTTTATATTTCAAAACAGGTCTCACATATAAAAGAAAGCATCTAATACTATATATGATTAGCTAATTTTGTTTAGCATGATGATCAACAGTTTCATCAATTTTCAAACAAATAAAATAATCACAATACTATTTATGACTTAAGTAATTAAACATACATTGTTTAAGATGTATTATGACCCTTATACATGCTTCCATTGATGGACAATTCACTTTATATGTTGAATTACATATATATCATCCAAAAAATGGAAATTTATTTTTAGACCTTTCCACTTTAAAAATATATAAAAATGGAATGGACCTTTACTTGATGACAGTTTAATTGTCTTCTATTTTGTAGAAAAAAATTTACCCAATAGAATAAAATTAAATCTCAAGATAAATTTATACTTATGAGCACTCATTTCAAGAAAACATGACTTCATCATTTTCACACATACATAGAGATACACTTCAAAAAACATGTATTTTGCTTCATTTTTAGGTAAAAATTAACATGTTTAATATATTTTAATGTAAAACTTTTAATTTAAAATTACCTTACACAATAAGTGTAGTAAGTGTTTGCATTCCACTAAGAAATTTTTTCTTTTTTTTTCTTTATTGATATTTATTGAGCTCTACATTTTTTTCTGATCCCCTACCTGCCTCTCCCCTCCCCTCTCCCCTTCAACACTCCCCCAATGTTCCCAATGCTTCCAATTTACTCAGGGTATCTTGGGGTTTTTTTTTTGTTTTTTTGGGGGGGTGTTGGATTTTTGAGACAGGGTTTCTCTGTAGCTTTGGAGCCTGTCCTGGAACTAGCTCTTGTAGACCAGGCTGGCCTCGAAATCACAAAGATCCACCTGCCTCTGCTTCCCGAGTGCTGGGATTAAAGGTGTGCACCACCACTGACCAGTGAGATCTTGTCTTTTTATACTTTCCCATGTACATTAGGTCTATGTAAGTCTCTCTTAGTGTCCTCATTGTTGTCTAAGTTCTCCGTGATTATGGTTTGTAGGCTAGCTTTCTTTGTTTTATGTTTAAAAACTACCTATGAGTGAGTACATGTGACAATTGTCTTTGTGTGTCTGGGTTACCTCACTCAAAATCATGTTTTCTAGTTCCATCCATTTTCCTGCAAAATTCAAGTTGTCATTATTTTTTTTTCTGCCGTGTATACTCCATTGGGTAAATGTACCACAATTTCTTTATCCATTTTCATTGAATTTTAGGAAGTCTTTAATTTCCCCCTTTATTTCTTACTTGACCCATTTGATGATTCAGGTGAGCACTGTTTAATTTCCATGTGTTTGTGAGTTTTCTGGAGTTAGTATTGCTGATGACTTCTAGTTTTAAAGCATGGTGGTCTGATAAGATACATTGGGCTATTCCAATTTTTTTTGTATTTGTTGAGAGTTGTTTTGTTAACAAGTATGTGGTCGATTTTTGAGAAGGTCCCGTGAGGTCCTGAAAAAGGTATATTCTTTTCTGTTTGGATGGAATATTCTATAAATGTCTGTTGAGTCCATTTGAGTCATAACATCTGTTAGTTCTCTTATTTCTCTGTTCATTTTTTGTCTGGTTGACCTGTCCAGTGGTGAGAGGGGTGTGTTGAAGTCTCCCACTATTAGTGTGTGGGGTTTAATAAATGATTTAAGCTTTAGAACTGTTTCTTTGATATATGATGGTGTTCAGTATTGAAATTTCCTTTTGAAGGATTTTTCCTGTGACTAATAGGAAATGTCCTTCTTTGTCTCTTTTGACTGATTTTAGCTCGAAGTCTATTTTGTTAGATATCAGGATGGTCACCCACTTGTTTCTTAGGTCCATTTGATTGCTATATTTTTTCCCAACCTTTAACTCTGAGATGATGTCTGCCTTTTGAGTTTGAGATGCATTTCTTGCATGCAGAAGATGGATGGGTTCTGTTTTCGTACCCAGTCTGTTAGCCTGTGTCTTTTTATCGGTAAGTTGAGTCCATTTACATTAAGGGATATTAATGACCAGTGGTTTCTCTCTCCTGGTAATTTGGTTTTCATTGTTGGTGATGTTAATTTGTGTTTTTTTCTTCTTCAGGATTTGCTGTAATTAGATCATCAATTGTCTGTGTGTTTGTTGGTGTAGCCATCTTCCTTAGGTTGAAGATTTCCTTCTAGTATATTGTGTAGGGCTGGATTTGTGGCTAGGTATTGGTGAAATCTAGTTTTGTCATGAAATATTTTGTTTTGTCCTTCTATGGTGATCGACAGTTTTGCTGGGTATAGTAGTCT
>JAQHUG010000355.1:196662-210105 GCA_028555095.1 Dicrostonyx torquatus
CTTCTTAGACGGAGATGGAGGGGGGAGGGCCTTGGGCTTCCCATAGGGCAGGGTATCCTGCCCCATCTTAAGGAAGCAGGGGGAGGGCGGTGGGGTAGTGGGGAAGCAGGAGGGCCGGGAACAAGTGGCGTAAATGTAAATTTTTCTTTTAACAATAAAAAAAGAATAGAATAAATTATTTGGGAGAGTCTTCTCAACTCCTTTGTAGAACAGCTCAAAAGGAAGGTTCCCATGCCTGGCACTGAAGATTTTGTGGTTACTAGCTCTCAGAGTATCTAATGGTGTTACACAAGCAGACATGGGAGAAAACAATCAATAGTCCTATGATCATCATTGCAAGATGTCCCAAGGTGCAATGATGACTTTAGAAGCCTTGGAGGCAACCAATAGTTGTTTAAGTGTCTTAAAGCTTACATAATAGAAAGGAATTGATTGCTGTTACTGTAAACCTAGCCCACTAATCCTGATGGGGAAACTGGAGAACCTGCTACTGTCACATTCCCAAGTCAATATAATTTCTCACTGCATACAAAATACTTATACCCACAGAGAAGTATAACTCTCACAATCATTAAAGACACTATTTTGTAGCAGATGTGGACCATTACAAACCCATAGTTGACCAAAATTCAGAGGACAATTGGACATGGGATGCCCATCCCCAATGAATACATAATTCTCTGTAACTGCTATACCATTGGCTCAGAGCATATAAAGGATAAGGTTTGAAAAGATAGTAACAGCTAGAAGACCAGGATGTCTACTGTGAGATATTGTCTTTTATTTAACTCAGGAAATTGTACCCATACAATCTCAAAATTACAGCTCCAAAAATAAGACCTGTACAACAAGAACAGTAGAAATAGTTGGCACGCCAGTGTGGATAGCGGAAACTTCACAAGAACTCACCCCTAGAAAAAGTGATACAGGCTATAAATAGATGTTGGGAAAAGAAGAACTCAGTCTTCTCCAGGGAAGAGTACTCTGATGGGTTATCTGATAATGAACAGTTGCCATAAAGTATATAAATATAAGTAACAGTAAATAATCTAAGCATATGTGCAAATATGTGCTGTTATATGTGCATATATATTAAATTAAAATAGAGGTGAAACATTTGAGACAGGAATGAGGAAACATGAGAGGAATTTGAGGAAGTAAGGTCAGTTACATATAATGTACATAAAATAATCATATATCACATCTTTATCTAATACAGGGTACAAGAGTGAGTGGAAGCCACATTCTTACAATAGAAGTCTCCATACTATGAATAAGCCCACAGAATTGCAACTCCATTCTATGCACAGAAATGAAAAAAAACTGCAACTGCATTTCATGGAGAATAAAGAAAAGATACTATAGTGGGAAGAAAATAAAGAGAAGGAAAGTACATCACAGAAGGAAGTTGATAGGAAAGAAAAAGTAAGTGAAAGAGCCACATTGGAGACATGGAGGTTGCCAGAATACTAACCAGTTCACTTACACTGTAATTCTCTTCAATGTTTTCTTCACAGCAAGTTTGACATCCTTGTTCCTGAGGCTGTAAATGAGTGGGTTCAGCAAAGGCAGAACAAACGTGTAAACTACTGAAAAAAATTTCCTCTGAACCACAGACTCTGCAGATGATGGTTTGATATGAGCAAGCAGACCAAATCCATAGAACAGGGCAACAGTTATTATGTGAGAACTACATGTGCTCACAGCTTTGGACCAACCCTTAGATGATGACAAATGAATAATATTAACAAGAATCAAAGCATAGGAGGACACAATGATGATGCTAGAAACAACAACAACTACAGCCACGGAAACAGAACTCACAAGCTCATTGGCATGACTGCTCCCACAAGAGAGCTCCAGGAGTGGGAATGTATCACACATGTAGTGGTTGATGACTTTTGATTCACAAAACCTGAGTCTGATAATACATCCTGTGTGCACAATGGCACTAGAGAGCCCCATCAAGTATGATGCAAGCATTAACAGGGAACAAGCCCCGGGAGACATGACTACTGTGTAGAGCAGGGGCCTACAGATGGCCACATACCTATCATAGGCCATGGCTGTCAGCACGAAGCACTCAGAATTAACAAAAAGGCAGAAAAAAAATAGTTGAGCCATGCATCCTCTGAAGGAGATGGTGTTGATTTCTGAGACAAAGCTCATCAGCATTTTGGGGGTAAAAACAAATGAATAGCAGAAGTCAATGAAGGACAAGTTGAGGATAAAGAAATACATTGGTGTGTGAAGATGAGAATTCAGACAGATGAGACTCATCAAACTCAAATTTCCCAATACAGTGGCTGTGTAGTTCACGAAGAACAGGATAAACAGGGGCAACTGGAGCTCTGGCTGGTCTGTTAATCCCATAAGAATGAATTCAGTCACTGACGAGTCATTCTCCATATCTATTAGCTTTGCAGGAGACATCTGTAGGAACATCAGTCAGAATCAGATAACCCTAACAAGGAACCATGGATCATGATGTCAGAGACAGAGCTGGAGCTCATTGTTTCCAACTTCAGGGATGTCTAAGAAACACAGCAAGACATCCAAAGGACATGACTACTTCTTTTTCTCAATTCCCCCCACCCCACAAACAATGGGTGACTCATTCTGATACGAATGTTGCTGAGCTTTTCCCCATTCTTTAATATCTACTAATGATTTGGGATTAAAGTGTAATCCTGTGGCTTTCTGGATCTCATAATTAATATTGCTTTGTACTTCAAGGGAAATTATAAAAACATGGATGGTTTGAGACTTACCTTTATTCTGGATGCTACACTACTATTGAAGTTCGGAGGCCTTCTTCCCAATGTTTTAAAGAGTCTGAGTTTCTGGTTATAAATGAACTAACACTGTTCAGAATCAGATCAGGTTCATTCTGAACTTCTACAATCAGGACACTGGGGAAAATGTCATGATTTTTAATTGATAGTTTATCTAGATTTTTTTCCTTACCTACATGACAGAAAAGAAATGTGTGAAAGTTCAAGTACCTCCTCACTCAAATTACAGTCTATTTAATGGACCAGCACAGAAAATTATTTTCACCTTTATGGTTTCCTTTCAGCTTTCATGAGTCCCATGATAGTAAAACTTCTGAGTCTATTTACAATAGAAACCATAAATCTAATTTTGAATCTTTGGGGATTTAAAGTTCTATTCAATTTGTAATTTCCCTCCAGGAGTGCCTACTTCCCATGGCAGAGTTGTGTGTTGTCCTTTGGGAATTTTCTACTGTGGAAGAACAAATCTACTGGAAGGAAACGAAAGATATAATACTTTGACATTAATCAGTGTTTCCTATAATCCTTTGAGATTTTGTGAACAAATATGCAATGCTTTAACAATCAATAGAGGATATTTTGTAAAAAAACAAAATAGATTAACGAATAGAGAAGATACTTTAAGTTCATCTGAGTTTAAAACCATGTTGCAAGCTTTCTTATTATGAAGCTACCCAAGTGTTACATAGCAGTACTGAACATTATTTATATTTATAACTTCAGATTCTTCTGTGTAGCTGTGAAATATGGTTCATAAATGATAGATTGGAGGGTTAGAGGCAGGATGGTGGAAGAGTAACAAAAGACATCTTGAAGTGGACAATTCTGGGTTTGAGAGAAACTGGTGCCAGAGAAAACCCCAGGAACACTCAAGGATGACCCCAACTAAGATTCATAGCAATAGTGGAGAAGGAGAGTGTGCATAAACTGGCCATTTACTGTAAGCTGATTGGTGACTTCCCTAATTATTGTTAGAGATAATCTATCCAGAAACTGATGGAAACAGAGACAGAGATCCACAGACAAGCACTGTACTGAGCTCTGAGGGTCTTAAAGAAAAAAAGAGAGGAAGGATTGCATAAGCCAGGGAGCTCAGGATGGAGGAAACTACAGAGATATCTACCTACTTGCAGTTAGGGATTCTGCATAGGACAGACCTAGACCCTTTGCAGGTGTGTGACAATTGTGTAGTCTGGTCTCTTAGTAAGGCTTCTAATGCTGAGAACAGAACTCTTCTTGGCGCTTTGTTGATTTTGGGTAACCTGTTACTCATGCTGGATTATCTGGATATTATCTTGATGTGTCATATGTTGTACAAATCAATAGGAGTTCTGCCTGTTTTTCAATGGAGATGGAGAAGGAGTGGATGGCTGGATAGATGGGGAAGAAAAGGGTATGTGAGGTAAGGAGGGAGGAAACATTGGGTGGAATGTAAAATAAATAAAAAATATTGTTTAAATAAAATTAAAAAGGAAAAGATAAGTTGGCACATGCATTAGGGGCCCTCTAAATTTCAACAAAATGGTTTTAATTTTATGGTAATGAAGAAAGGCTTTTCAAGAAATGCTGTTGGGAAAACTGAATATCCACATATAGAAAATCGAACTAGATCCCCATCCTCTACTCTGTTCAAAAGTCAATTTAAAAATTTTCCCAAAGTCCCTAAAATAAGACCTGAAAATTTTAAATCAATAGAGAAAAATGTTTCAAGATCTAGATATAGCCAATCATATTATGAATAAGACTCCAATAGTATAGAACACAATTAAAAATTATTTGCCCGATATTCATCAGAAAGTATGTAAGTATTCAAATGTATAAAGAATAAAAACTCTAAAAACAAATTAAAATAAGTCTAGCAGGAAATGTGCAAGTGTGAGTTGGGAATGAAACACTCAGGAAGAGTGTTTGCCAAGCAAACACGAGACCCTTATTTTGATCCCTACTGTTGCAAACAGTAAACAACAAAACCAACAAAATAGCCAATAAATTGAAAAGCTAGTCCTTTAGAATAATGGCAAATGGCTAATGAATATATGAAAAAATACTCTCTGTTGCCATCTACAAATCAAAACTTCATGGAAGTTATACATTGAATCTCATGCCTATAATCCTGGAAACAGGTTGATTTCTCTGAAAATTTTCAATGAATTTTGGACTACAGAGGAGGAAAACAGAAAGATGAAAAGAATAAAAATGTACATTGGGATTGTATTTCACCTAATTCAGAATATCTATCAATAAGTGAATGAGTAACAATAACTAGGATGTTAAAAGAAAGTTATCTTTATACCCAATTGGTAGAAATATAAAGCAGTTCAGACACTATGGAAATGAGAGTCTAAGTTCCTCCAGAAGAACTTAAAATAGAGTCACGATATGATCCCATTATGTCACTTCTGGTGTATAATAGCTAGTTATACCTGACATCTGTGTTCCTTAAATTCTTCTTTGTAGTTAAGTTATTTGGTGCATGAGAATTGTCTGTATTCTGTCAATCATGTTTTAAATAAATGCTGATTGGCCAGGGAGGAAGTATAGACGGGAAAACCAGAGAGGAAGTAGAGGTGGCGCAAGGAGAACAGGAGAAATTGGGAAGCAGGAAGCTTCCCTGGCATTCCTGCGCAGATCACCAAGGAGGCAACAATGTAAGCTGCCCAGTTGAGAAAAGGTACCGAGCCATGTGGCTAACATAGATGGGNGTCAATCATGTTTTAAATAAATGCTGATTGGACAGGTAGGAAGTATAGGCGGGTCAACCAGACAGGAACTAGAGGCAGGGCGAGGAGAACGTCTGGGAAGCAGGAAGCTCCCTTGGCATTCCTGCGCAGATCTCCAAGGAGGCAACAATGTAAGCTGCCCAGTTGAGAAAAGGTACCGAGCCATGTGGCTAACATAGATGGGTTAATATAAGTTATCAGAGCTAGTAAGAAGACTGAGATAATAGGCCAATCAGTTAATAACCTAATGTAGACTCTCTGCGTGATTTTCTTTGAGGCTTGCTGGCTGTGGGGTACTGGGCAGGACAGAAACCCCAACGAGCAGGACCCTCATGTTATAGTTATTGAATTTATATATAAGTTAGAACTGAATGAATGGATAAAGAAAATAGATTGTAGATGCATGATAGAACTAAATTCTGAAACCTGAAGAAAGCAGCATGGAAGTGAAGATCAGGTCAAGTGAAGTATTAGATTCAGAGAGATATGATGGTTTCTGTTCTGTGCAGAAGCTACATTCAAAAGAGGACTGTGTGGGCACAAACAAAGATGGTAAAATTACTTTATTTACATCCATTAAAATTCCATACTAAAGACTTTTAGTTTACACTTTCAATATATGCTAACAGAGAACTTCAAGAAAAAGAAGAAGCACTCCTGAGCAACAGGGATCTCCAAAGTTTGAAAATGGCATGGCATCATGCACACAACATCACAGCATCATTCTGAAGGGTCTCCTGGCCCTAGAACTTCACTGTGCTTCTCCCATTCCTTCTCTTCTCTTCCTAGTGCCTGGCAGTCAGAGACATTGCGTATCACTGGGAGTTTGGCTACTCCACATGGTAGTGTTCCTGGACTCACCTGGTATGCAGCCTGTGTAGACTGGTTTCTATACTCAGGAATATGTGCTTAAGACTTCTCCATATTTTCTGAAGGCCTAGTAGCTAACTTCTTTCAATTCAATTTCCTTATATGGAATGCGAGGCAGGGCAATAGCACAAGCACAAGCAAGCTCGTGCAAACCCATAATAAGTAAGCAAAACTGACCAAGACTACTTGTCAGTGGTCCAAAAGCATGGTAGGTAATGATGTGCACTCCTAGCCACCCTCTGGACCTTTTCACAATAAAGCGCTTCTGCATTGGAATCTGCTTTGTTGCCTCCACATCTTCTCTCTTCTGGGACCAGTCTCGACAATAACACCTCTTGCTAGGTTAAGGGTGTGGGGATTTAGAAATATAAGAAAGAGTGTGAAGACACATGAAAAATATTAAAACAGAAATCACAGAATAGTACCAGGAGGGTATTCCAGCAAAGACTGAAATTTTTGGCATTTAATTTTTTACATACTTTTATACCCCAATACAAAAGGGGAAAAAGGCAAAATACTTCTTTAACATACTACAAAGGACAACTGAAACAGTTAATTTCTTTAACACTTTGAGGCATCAAGTCATTAGCATTTTGTTGTTTAGGCAGTAAAGCTACCCTAAACCAAGTATCCTAAAGACAGCCATTCCCCAGGTAACATCATATTACAAAAAAAGAGAAAGAAAGAAAGAAAGAAAGAAAGAAAGAAAGAAAGAAAGAAAGAAAGAAAGAAACCAACAAAGAAAGAAAGAAAGAAAGGAAGGAAGGAAGGAAGGAAGGAAGGAAGGAAGGAAGGAAGGAAGGAAGGAAGAAAAGTAAGTTTGCATATCCTGACCATCTGTCAGAATGAAATGGATCTACTTGTATAAGTTATCTTAATGTTAAAAAAGAAATCACATCCTAAGTCAGTATGTACAGCTACAGTTGTCAACCATTTTAAACAACCTCCAAACTCTCTGACTAACAGACAAAGTAACAACAGGCTCACATCTTTTGGCCTCCACATCTCAACCCACGCCCCTCTCCCAGGAAACAGGGATTGCACAAGAGGCAGCAGCAACAAGCCCGCAAAAACTACAACTGGCACCCAACCTGGATGGACCCTATCATTTTGCTCACTTTTGGGGTTCTCCTTACTCTCTTTTGGGTATTTTTCTGTCTTGCTTGCTGCCGCGGCTACTGTCCCCATCCAGATTCTCCACCATCTTGAGTTCACCCTTTCAGATGTTTTTGGTGAGTTGACCCCTATTTTTGTTTTCTAAGTCATTGGCAAGTTGTGGCTTTCTTTCCTATCCCTGAATTTTTTTTTCTTTCCCTAGTTTGACACCCTGGTTAGGAACTTGCTATCAGGACTCAGTTCACCTGTTACCTCTACATAAGGGCTGACAAGCCAGGATGTAGAACCAATAAAGGACCCTCTGTCAGGCCTTTTTGGCCCAGAGACACTGTGAGAGCATAAGGTTGTGGCCTACAAACTGAGGCAGTCCCTCTCTATGAGTGGCACAAGGGGTCTGCAAACACTACTTTCCTTTTCCCTTCCATCCTTTATGCGGAGTCCTGACTGGTCTTTGGAGTGTGGACTGTTGGACTTCCATTCCTATTCTCTTCTCAACTAATTCGGTCATGTGACCACCAGTTAAAGGCCATCAGGGTGGTAGCTGGTCTCTTAATTCACGGAAAGGCTGTGGCCATTTGGCTGCAGTTGAATCCCCTTTCCCTTCTGGGATTGGAACATCCTCCTCAGACAGTGGCTACTTGACCCTTTCCTCTATATCCCGTCATGGGCAAGCTTGTGCAAAAGATGTCCTTCCTCTCACTGGATAGAGGTCTCTCTGCCGTATCCTGAATTCTCAACAGGGGACGTGATGGAGCTGTCACATAAGCTTTCTCGCTCTTTGTTCCCCAAGGTACCTATTTTGGGGACAATATTCAGCCTTTTGCCCCTATAGAGGCTTGAACTAGGGCCACGTCAATGTCACCTAAATCTCTCCCTCAGAGTGACTTGCAATTGTCTCCCACCAACAGCTACCATCTACCAAACCTTTCCTTCTCTGTCAAAGTGGGCCACAATGCAGCTGCTCAACCTTGGGTCCCTACTCCATTTGCAGATATGCCCCTTATTAAAACTGCAGCTAATGAATCCGGCCCTGAGTCCCCTTATTTTGAGCAGGTACTCACACAATGGGCCATGCAGCTTCAAGCCCATTACAATTAGTATGCAGTGTTAAAGGCCGTTCTTGATTCCCTCAGTTTTCTTCCAGTGGCTCTCAGCCTATGATGATACAGCAAAAACCAAAGCCAATAAGATTTGCAATTTAGACTTAATGTCATCCTCGACATACTTACTGGCCATGGACAACACACTGTTCATGTATCACAATCCATGACTGGCGTGCATGCCTATTACCAACAAGTGTCTGACCTAGCCTTCAAGGCCCTCAAAGTTTGTATGACCCAGGAGAGTGTAGGCTATTTCTGCAATCTGCTCCAGCAGGCCACAGAACCATTCCCTGAATTTTTGACCTGTGTCACCATGCTGTTGAAATATGCACACCATCTGACCCTACCAAGGATATTTTGATTAAACAGCTAACCTGGGAGAGGCTCAACATGGTCATCTGTTATGCCATTGCACCTGTTAGAAATGAGGATATTCATAAGTGGGTTTCAGCCACCATTGATATTGAACAAACCCATTTCTGCCCTTATGGCTTCCCTCAATGCCTTGTTTAACGCCAAACTTGGCAAGAATGATAATTTTGCCCCAACAGACCATACTTGCTGGGAATGTGCACAGTCTAGTTATTTATGCAGGGATTGTCCAAATGGCCTAAATGTCAAAAAGGCTACCACTAGACACAAGATTGTAGAAAATCTCAACAAAGGCTTTTAAACTCCAAATGGAGCAACCCTCATTCCTGCAAGTGAGAGGAAATACTGACCCAGCAAACCCAAAAGTCTTTTGGACCTTCACCATTCTTCCTCACTTCCCTGTGATGACTATGTTTCTTCATAGTAAGCCCATTAAAGAATTGATGAACACGGGGGCCAATGCCACCATCATCTCACTCAATGATGCCAACGCCTTCCACATTAAAGTTCAAGTTTGGCCCTGCCATTACTGGGGTGGGTGTTAACTCCACCTCTAAGACCACTGTTCACCCAGTTCATTGGAAGAACTTAGACAGGAACCAAAGCAGATTCTGCTCTATTGTGCCAGATGTCCCCCACACCCTTTGGGCACAGGATCTTTTGGAAGAAATGGGCACTGTCCTTCCTATTGATGATAAGGCCTTTTATGAGGATATAATGCCACATGACAATACTGGCCAAACAGGGCAAAAGCTCTGCTGCTCTCACTATACAGGGCCTAACCTCCAATTCTAAGGGCCACTAACTGTCATTATAATGTAGTCATCCCACAACAAATAGCCTTAAATTGGCTCACAAATAAAGAGTAAGGATTGATCAATGGCTTATCATGAATCCCCAGTTATCAGATTTGGATTAAGGAACAACTTTCCCTCAGTCATATTCAACCATCCCATAGCAGGTTTAATACTCCAATATTTGTTATTAAGAAAAAGTCAGACAATATCATCTGCTAAAAGATTGGAGAAAAATTAATGCGCTAATGGAAAAAATGGGGTCCCCCTGGTGGGCTTGCTGAAACTGAGCGCTGTTCCCCCAGGATGACATATTTTAGTAATAGTCATTAAAGATGGTTCTTTTTTCTTTCTCAATAATGATGACACCACAAGATAAAGAGAAGTTTTTCTTTACAGTTTGAGAGCCTAATGTGCAAAACCCTGTACAATATTACCAATGAAAGGTCCAACCACAGGGCATAAAAAACAGATCTATAATTTGTCAAATGCATGTACAACAAGCCCTAAAATTATTCCTCAAGACATACTGGTAAACTACTCTATGGATGATATCTTATTAGCCCACCCACACCAAAATAAGGTTAAAAAAAATTCTACCCCAAATATTAGGTTGTTGTAAGGAAAACTGCCCCCAAATAATCACACAGATATTATATTAATTAAATCACTGTTTGGTTCATTAGCTCTAGCTTTTTACTGGTTAACTCTTAGATCTTAGTTTAACCCATCTCCACTAATCTGTGCATCACCATGAGGTCATGGCCTACTAGCAAAGTTTTAACATGTCTATCTCTGGCAGTGGCTTCATGGCTTCTCCTTACTCAGTCCTGCTTTCTACCTGCATTCACTTTAGTTTCCCCTCTCCCACCGCCTAGCTTTCTGCCCTGCTCTTCCGTAGGCTCAAAGCAGTCCTTTATTAACCAATGGTAATCACAGCATACAGAGAAAAATCCCACATCATTAGATAATCTAAAGGCTCTAAAAAAATACACATAGTCATAAAAAAATGCAGTGGATGCCCCTTTTTGTTCTCTTGGGACACCAGTTTAGTCAGACAATATATCCACTCAATGACTCCATTGAGGTGCACCCATGATATTTTCATGTTAAGCTTTAGGAATTATGTGGCATTGTTAAATGGCTCAGACAATTTCTCCCTATTTCTGATGAAGAAATGAGAGGTTTGTTTTCTCTACTGGAAGGCCATTCCTCCCCTCCTGATGTTGTAACTTAGACAGAAGAAGCTATGGGGTTATTGACCAAGGTTAGCCAGCTGCCTTTTTCTGCCTCCCTACAACAATATGACCCAAATTTTCCTTTAATGGTACTTGTCCTATGGACAGAAAATGGAGTCTTTGGCATGCTCTGGCAATCTAGGCCCCTAATATAGATACATTTATCTCAGTTGGGCACCTACCTGATATAGCCTTCATTATTGCCCACAATGCATAATGACTGTGAGAAAAGTACTGGGATGGGAGACAGACAAAATCAAACTGCCCTGCACCATACGAGATACTCTGTCCTTATGGACAAACTCTCTCAATTTTAATCAAATGATAACAGGTTTTCCTGCTTGCTGGATAATTATTTCCCTCAGGACAGTTGGCTTTCTGCCCTTTCCCTTTTAGAATTAAAGATAAAACAATTATGCCACACCATTACACAAGCCATCCCCCCAGGGAGCTATAGCCTTTACAGATGCCAATAAATCTAATTTTGGGTTAATAGTAATGGGAGTTAGTCATAATAAAAGGGATGATACCCAATTTAATCCTCGATTAGTCAACTAGGAGAGTTATTGGCAGTCCCTAAGGTATTGGGAAATAACCCAATCAGAACTTGTATGTATTTTCTCAGATAGCTGCTACACCATACAAGCATGTAAAATATTATCCTTTGCAAAATTAACATCCCCAAAAAGATCCTATCTCCAAAACCATGCAAACTATTTATTACAGTACAGAGGACACCCCTGGCACATATCCTGCATCAGATCTCATACAGGGCTTCCAGGAATGCTAGCCACAGGTAAACACAGAGTAGACCACCTAATTATGACTATGATATTACCCTTGCCTTTGCTGGAACAGGCTAGACTCCTCCATCAGCAACTTTATTTGTCCCCTCAAAATTAACACAAGCTTCTACCTGATTTACTCTTTCCCAACTGTGAATATTTAACTAGAACTTGTACAGTATGTGCCCCCTTGTCCTTATTGGGACTTCTGAGTAAGGCAGGCATAAAACCCAGAGTATTAGTTCCCAATGAACTTTCGCAGATGGGTATCACTCATTATGTCCTCTTTTACAAGCTTAAATATATACATGTAATTATTGACACACATTGGTCAATAGTGTTGGTGTCAGCTTACTCAACTTAATAATAATATTAAGAGAATGAGTACTTTTGAGCTATTATTTATAGACAATTTATATTGGCATAGATTCTTGTATATTGATACAAATTTAAATTATTTTGTTATATCGAGTATGTTCCTATTTCTGTTTACAATATTTGTATACCTATCCAAAGTTATTTTGTTATATTGTATTCATGTTTCTACCTTTGTTTAAGGCACTTTGTACATTGATACAATTTTAGGATATATTTATTATATTGCATTATACATTTTACCCCTCATCAAGTTAATAATACATTGTTTACATTTTGATGTCACTGTCTTCATTTGTTGCACAGTTGTTTAAAGATTGTTTAATATTCTAATATAAGATCTTAGACTTTAAGTTGTACAGGTATAAAGTATTGTAGGTCAATAGTCATCCATGTTCGTCATACTTATTGTTAGACTAATCAGATTCTTTAGATACATATTGATTGTATTCTGCGTAGACAGGTAATCTTCAACCACTTCAAAGAACTGTAAAATATTACATTTAAGTAACTTAGGATTCTGTTGATAGGAGACACAGTTGTTCCTGGCAGCACCAATCTGTTCTAAGAGAATATTTAGCATTGAAGACACTCCACTTTGAGCTCGTTTTCTTCTTGGCAAAACTGGCCTTTTGACAAAGAACTTCCCATGACTTGACCACTGATAATATGTATGTTGTCTGGACTAGACAAGTAGGATATAAGAAAAAAGACTGACAAACCTTGCCAAGACAGAGTAAGATAGCTTTGAAACTTAAGATAAAATAATTATTAAACCTTTAGAATATATTTCTTGCTTAATATTGTTTATGCTGCTTGTAATTCTAATTTTTATACTTGATATCTATTCTTATTGTATATGGATTTTTTGTGGTTTTTCAAGACAAGGTTTCTAAGTAGCTTAGGAGCTTGTCCTGTAACTACCTCTTGTAGACCAAGTTGACCTCGAACTCTCAGAGATACCCCTGCTTCTACCTCCCAAGTGCTGTGATTAAAGAAATGTGCCACCACCACCTGGCCTTATTGTATATAGCTTTGTATTGGGTTTGGAACTCTCTTATTTAGACAAAAGGGAGAGGTGATGGGGAACCTCTTTCAGCAAATGGCCTTTGTGAGACTGAACCAGTTTGGTTGTCGCTTTGGGTACCAAAAGGTACATGCCCACCATGGTTTCTCTCTCTCTTTCCTCACTCTCACACCTGGATGTTGGATTCTGTTCCTGTTTCCTGTGGTGATCTATGAGTCCCCCCTTAAATAAAGAATCCCTTATTATAC
>JAQHUG010000355.1:257989-269059 GCA_028555095.1 Dicrostonyx torquatus
TTAATATCTTCTTGTTTTATTTTTCAAATCTTTATCTTTTTAAAAATTCTTTGAATATTTAATAGTAATTTTTAAGTGTCATGATAGGTAATTCCAAATAATTTATATGAAAATATTTCCTTTCTTTTCTTTGTCTTGTTTATATCAAAATTCATTTGTCAAATAGTATCTTATCCCTTGAAACTTTCAATCATTTATAAAACATGAAACTATAATATCAATCCACTACTACTTCCCTCTAAATACTCTTAAGGAACCCACCTTATCTTTTTATAGCTCTACATCCTCTTTTTATTGTTATTAATAAACTCTGAGTCCAGTTGCACTGTTTATAAGGACATCAGTATGTGGCTATTCACTAGGGCACTAGTAACTTAATTTTGGCCACTTCTCAAATAATAATATACTTCCTTCTTCAGCAGCCATCAACTCCTTAGATAGGATTGTGATCTCAGGGCCACTTTTCTGTAGTAGGAGGCCCCTTGTTTGTTCCCGGCTGCTCATCCCCATATATTCACACAGAAATGACATTATTTTTCTCCATCCCAAACAACCCCTGACATGAACATGATCATTGAAATTTCATTCATTATAGAAAAAAACAGGACAGAATAATAACAACATTATTTGTGGACAAATTTCATTAATTTATCAGAACCAGCATTTTTGAAGATCAACAATATGCCAAAGTTTAATTAATCAAAGATACAAAGGGCAGTTCACTAAAATTTAGTATCAGTCCAATACACAAATTGTTTGTTTTGATTTTGAGACAGGGTTTCTCTGTGTAACTCCTAGCTGTCCTGGAACTAGCTCTTATAGACCATGTTGGCTTCAAACTCATAGACATTTGCCTGCCTCTGCCTCCCTAATGTTGGGGTTAATGGCGTGCAAGTAAATATCCTTATTTAGTGACTTATGATGTAAGAAGAAATATGTGTAATAGTTATCCCAGGGCAAAAAAAAGGGTAATAATTTTCCCCTCTCCTAAAACACAATGTTTTTATCATTTCATCTACTTCTTTACATGGCATCCATATAGTTTCCACTTTTTTAGTAAATTCTTTTTCTATAGTGTGGGTGTGTTTGTATTCATATACAAACAAGTCATGGTTCATGTGTGAAGAACAAAGAACAACTTGTACAAGTAATATGTCCTTTTCACCATGTGGGTCGTATGGTTACTTGTCTTTTAATGTTTCTTTAGTGAAAGAAATACATTTTTACTCTTCATATCTCAGGTCTCCAATGTAATTAGTAATTCAGATAATTGTTTTGATTATTTAACTGAGAAAGCTTTGGTTCATAGAGAACTTTAACTTCAATGAACAAGGTAAAGAGAAATTAAGGAAAGCAAGCTATGTCAACCTCTGGTTACATATGCATGTGTACACACATGTAAGTGAACCCACATATATGTACCTGCAAATGTGTACACTGTATAAAACAGAATATTTTAAATCTAGTATTTTTGTTTATAAAGTATTTTGTTTAATAATATTTCTTTAAAATGTTGCTTTCAGAGTACACTATGCTAAGAGATTGAATTTCCAAGATATAAATCACAATTTTCTAGAAGTGTGTATAAATATCAGAAAGCCCAAAGTGAGGAGCCAGAAACATCAACAGCAGGATTCCTGTAGGAAGTCACAAGCACTGGGATTCAATGACTTACACTAACTTCTTCACAGTAGAACAGTTTCCCTGTAGATGAAGATTGTGTTCTCTGCTCATCAGACATATGCAAATCCAAACTCTGCTTAGAGTGATACCACCACAGTTTACAATAGCTGACCACTCAGATGGCTTGAAATTCATATTGGTTAGATGATATTGCTAATATACTGGATATATCTCTTCACACATTCTTAACAACTTCAACTGTAATAGAGCTTTGGTATAATTATTGGATTCATTTATGTTTAAATGACATTCAGGTAGGAGTAGTTTCAGAGGTTTTCTGTCTTATTAATGAATTGAAAACAAGATAAATATTAAGCCTTAATTATATATGTTTTTAAATATGTATATTACCAAAGATAGGAGATTGATGTCATGCTTAATTTCTGGATTGTTTATGATGAATTGTGGCATCTTAATAATCAGCATAACATATGCAATGCTAATTTTTACATTTTAGCTGAAGCTTAGATAAGATATGAATCATAAACTACCACAATGACAGTTATAAAAGTTAATTACATTGAATCTTTTTAAACACAGTATAACTATTTTTAGCACAATTTTCTCTAGTCTTCAAAACTTCACACTCCATACAATGTATCTTGTTCATATCCACTTCTGTGTTTGTTAGATTTAACTTGCAACTGACACAATTTAGGGCTATGTAAGAAGAAAAATCTTAAGAGGAAGATCCTACATCAGGTTGGTAGGTGGGCATGTCTATGATGGATTGCCTTGGTTGTCATCTGATGTAGGAAGACCCAGGCTATATTGAGAAGCACTATACCACAGACATGGTATCCTGAGCAGTGTGAAATAAAGAAGAAAGTAACATGAGAATAATCAAGGAAGCTATGATGCATTATTTATGACATGACTTACTGCTCGAGTTCTTGCATTAATTTCTTTGAAATTAGAGGTTATTTTTTATTTCACTTAGAGACAGTAATTCTCTACTGAAGTTTTTGTTGGGATGAGGTATCTATTGAATTTACCCATGATCTCTATGAAAGGGCCAATGTGTCATATAGCTGTAGCAGCCTTGCTTTTATGAACTTCGGTGCCCTTGTGTTTGGTATATAAATGTCCATAATTGCCATATCCTCTGGGTGGATTTTTCATTTGATGAGTGTGTGGTGCCTTTTATTATTACCTTTTAGTAGTAGTTTGTTTGGAAGTTATGTGGAGTCTCTTCTAAAACTTACTCTTAAATATCTCATTCATTTCCTGATATTAAGATAGCGTTTAATTTCCTGTCCCCATGAATAAAATTCAAACAAGTAAACAAAAGCAAAAAAAAAACCTTATAAGAGATATAATTTTGCTAAAAGGATTTTAAAGAATAATCAAAATTATTCTAATGGGAATATAGTTAATATGTACTTCTAGACACAGATGAATGTGGTGAATGATTGGAAAGAACATAAGAGAACTTTATGTGGGATGGATAATCATATACACATACTTGTAAAAGTGTAAAAAAGCTGAATATTACTTGACCTAATCACTGAGTATAATGTTATAAATTAAAATTTGTAATGTTATAAATATATTTATTAATAACTGTCTATGAAAATTAGTATAGTTTAACATTTTAAGCAATGTGCTACTCAATTAGTCATATATTAATCCTATAACAACATTTTCATGAACACCTTCAGCTCATTTTAATAGCATAAATTTGTTCTCTGTTATTGAGTTTAAAATACCCAGTCATCCACATTCTTGTTTATGTAGAGACATAAGACTGGAATAGAACACACATGCCTAAAAAGAATATTCTGGCTTACAGTGGATACCTTTCTAAAATTTCAAGGACATTATTTGGCATTTATAAAACACAGCTAAAGTAAAATCAGGTACACAAAGGGATGCTCATAGAGTCTCATCCTATCTTTTTCCTCTCTTTTGCAAACATTGTGTGGTATATACATTTCTGTCATCAATCATGAATCCAACCTTCAATTTCACCTCCTTGAAATGCTCTGTGTGATATAAATAGTTTCAGTTTAATAGCAGGTCAAAACATATTTCAAATTAACTGAAACATAATTAATAAGTTGTTTAACCTAATATGCAAATAAATCAGAAAGTTTAAGTAATAACTAGGCAAAAGTAAATTGGGTGAATCATATCTATGTCTACAAATGAGAGACAAAATCCAAAAGAACATACTCTTATATTTTTTTTCCTCTTTGGTTACTTGCAACCCAGTTCCCAAATAATCATGTGTAGAATTATTCTTTCTTATGAATGGCTTGCCTTAACTTGGCTTCATTCTAGCCAGCTTTTCTTCACTTGAATTATTCCATCTACTTTTTGCCTCAGGGCTTTTACCTTTCTCAATACTATCTACCTCTCTCCTTCCTATTCTCTGCCTGGATTTCTGGCTGGGTGAATGGCTCCTGCAGTCCCCATCTCCTTCTCCTTTTCTTCATCTCTTATCTTCCTCATATGTATTCTCTCTGCCTGCCACACCTTCCTTTCCTTTATCCTCCCTTGCTCTTGGCCATTCATCTCTTTATCAGACTAATCAGGTGTTTTAGTCATGGTAAGAAACAAAGCTCTACATAGTTTAACAAAATATAAAAGTATACAACACATCTTTGCACCATTAAACAAATATTCCACAGCATAAATTAATGTAATAATTATAAATGATAACCCATCGGAAACTAATATTCCACAAAAGAACTATTTTCAGTATATTTCATGATTAAGAAAAAAAGAAAATTTCAATTGAGGACAGATTATTTAAATATGAAATATTTTATATTGATCTTATAGACATCATGAGTATAATGTCAGAAATAAAAACACTCAAATTTTAAAATCACATATACCCATTCTAATCATGAGAAAGATCAAAATAAATCTCAATTTAGGGATGTTCTACAAAATGCATAGTGCCACTTGGAGTTGTCATAGTCTCAGTAAGAACAGAACCTGAGGTCCTCATAATATCAAGGTGGTATCTGACTGAGACACAGAAACACAAGCAGGACTTTAGGAAAAACTAGAGAAATGTGACTAACTAATGCACACTGAAAAGTATGTGCCAGTGTTTGATTTGCAAGTGTATTATTGAGATGTTTTGCTTTTATATTTGTCAGGGCTATTGATCTATAGTGTTCGTTTTTGTTGTATCTTTAACTGATTTTAATATAAAAGTATTACTGGATTCATAAAGAAAGTTTGGAAGTGCTCTTTCAGTTTTTATTTAAATTAATAATTTTAGACTTACTAGTTTCTTCCACTTGAGTTTCCCTGAGTATATAAACTACATAGGTAGGCTCCATGTCCAATAGTATATGGCCAAAATGAAACAAACTTACTAGTATTTTTGTAGGGTTTTTTGTTTCAAATTGTTTGGGCAATGTTTTAACTTAATAGTCTTTGCTTGAATATTAACCTCTCCAATTACATGAAGTTTTTTGTGTGTATTTGTCTGTGTGTGTGTGTGTGTGTGTGTTTATATGTGTGTGTGAGGGGTCTGTTCTGTTAATATGTTCATCTCTTCCTGATACTTAGGGTGGTACTTAGGGTGAAGAAAGAAATTCTTCCGTTTTATTTAGGGGGTTTATGTCAATGGAATATAACTTTTGAAATTATTCTTACAATCGGAATTTCTTTGATGTCCATCATAATGTTCCCCTAATCATTTGAGATTATGTTAATTTGAGATTCCTGACTCTTTCATTTCATTAATCAGGCAGAAGATTTGTCAATCTGGTTTATCTTCTCAATGAATCAGCTCAGATATACTGATTCTTCATATTGCTTCAATTATTCCTATTTTATTAATTGCTGATCTGTTTTTTTTATTTTTTTTCTATCTGCTGGTTTTTGGCTTGATTTGTTCCAGTTTTCAAAATTCTTGGGTTGCATCATTGAGTCATATTTTTCTGAGTTTTTAATAAAGGCAAATGCAGCTCTAAAATTTGCTCTTAAGATGTGTTAGTAGAGGTACTAGCCATAATAGTAACAAAAAATGTTATGCAAACTAAAGGAGAAATAGCAACAGTTCTACCAATTATAAAGTCTACAAATGAGAGCAATATGTGGCCTGGAAAATAATATCCTCAATGGTGCAATAGTGGCAGTTTTATCGTTGTACTAAACAAGAGTTATCTAATTGTACTGAAAGCCCATTCCATTCAACTCAAGGTGATTCACCGCAAACCTAGACAACTACCCATAGCAGAAATGTGATAAGCACCAAGAGGAAAAACTACTATTGCCCCTCTCCTAAACCAACATAATTATAATTGTAACTGCCTTATAAACATTTATTTTTATTTTTTTCATACATTACATTCCAACCACATTACCCTTCCTTCATTCCTCCCATTACCCCCACTTCCCATCTTCCCTAGAACCTCTATCTCCTTCAGAAAAAAAACAGAGCATTCAATTGAACATGGCAGAACAATTTTCAATAAATCTAAGCACAAACCCTCATATCAAAGCTGGACAAGGAAACCCTGTAGGATTAAAAGGGGTCACAAGAGCAGGAGAAAGAGTCAGAGACATTTACACTCCAATTCTTAGGAGTCTCCACTAAGTTACACAACCATATCATGTACGCAGAGGAATTAGTATAAACACCTGCAGGATCCATGGTTGCCACTTTAGTCTGTGTGAGTGCTTATGAAACCTGATTAATTAATTCTGTAGATTGTGTTCTTATGTGATGTCATCAATTACTCTGGCTTCTGCAATTACAAGTATTTATTCTTTAGTTCTCATTCTTTATCAAAGAAATTTCTGTTGCAGGAGATGGTGACTATTACAAAGATCTGTAACTGGTCAAAACCAGAGAAAATTATATCAAACCCAACTGGTACATCTGCAATGCAACCTCTACACCTATGTCTTAAGGACAATCATGGTGGACTGGTTGGAGAGACAGAGCTAGAAGATCAGGATACTTGTAGTTAGATGATATCTTCTAGATATGACTGGAAAACTGCACCCATAAAATCTCAGAGGCAGTTTCCTAACATGAGCATAATGACAGCATCTTTTCAATGTGCCAACACGGATGGTGAAAATCACACAAGGCTCCACTTGTGGATGAAGAGCTACAAGCAATCAGTGGTTGTTGAGGGAGGGAGAATCATGAGGTTTCAAATTTCACATTTTCCTTGACTGTTAAACAAGATGTTGCCTATTATATTTATGACACCTGAGATATAATAAATGTAATTAATATTTTAATTTAAAATGGTTTTAATATGCACTTAACATTAGTTAATATGGAGTTATGAAACCAAAATTCTCATCTCAATTATGTAAATGAAGATACAATAAAGCACAAATTGGATAAGAATTATAAGTAGACTATTTCCATATTTTTAACAAGTCCATATACAGTGCTCCTAAACATTCACTAATGTAAAGGGAGTTTATATTTAAAAATTATCTTTCATAAAATTTCTTTAAATATTGGCTTTTAAATTATAATTTTAATTACCTATCTATAGCTATCATAAAATTACAATAGTTTATCCATAACTTCATTAAATGTCAGATGATTAAAAGCCTAATTAGTTCATTTTCCATGTTGATATAAATAATTACACCTATAAAATCAATATATTTGACTTAACAAAACTAAACGTACTATGTTTTCATAGCTTTTATACCTGAATATACTCTGACTATGATATCACACTTAGGCCAAAATTACATTCTAATCCTGCGATTCATATTCTATATTTGCTAAGTTCCAATTGTTCCTGGAAATGAAATGTTATGCAACATAGTCAGAGCCTTTAATAATCAGTCTATGAATCTACTAAACTATATCTTCTGATCAAAATTTAAACCAAATCATTTTAGTACTAAATCAGGTACCATGACAAATGAAAACAAAACAAGTACATACCAGTAATTCATAATTTGCTTAAAAAATTATGCTGTATATATATAAATGTATATACTGCATATATATAGTATATACATAGAAATGTTATGATGAATATTTATGCTTTAATATCTAATACCAATAATTTCAATTAAGTTTAATGACAGTTCTTAACTTGCTCTTTTTACTAATCTACCATTTCAGAACATTTCAAACATCATAATCTTCAGTGGATGCAATAATTACAGTTTTAATAGTCATTATTATTTGACTACTGTATCTCCTAAATAAGTATGTTCTCTGAATTCCTATGCAATTTAGATAGAAAATGAAAGTATACTTTCTGAACTAGACACACATAAGATGATTTTCTAGTGCATAATTCTCTGTTAATCTTATTATGGACAAATAATTTTGCTTGACAGGAAAGATTTAACATCTAATAAGCTTCTTAAAGTTTATATATTAATTATAGAAATGTGGACCTGCTTTGCCAAAAGGCTTGAACCAAACACTCAGCTTCATCATCCTTGAAAGAATGATCAGTAATCTAAATAAACAAGATGAAATGTCACTGTGTTGTTTTCTCTAATCACCTAACATGAAAATAATGCTATTATGGGAGCACTGCTTTTCCCTACTTGGCCACTAAAGACTTGAGCTATAGGCCACATGACTCGACCTTCGTTCTCATACTCCCTTATATAGTTAATCCCATAAAGAAACAACTCTGTTCCTTTATAACTGTTTCTCAGTTCTTTTTGGCATAAATAAATTCTATTCGTTTTTACAATAAATATCTCTTTGCCTTAGAAATAATCCACAGATGATTTTAAGGAATGGTGATACAGTGTTGTAAGTTTGGCTTCAAAAGTATAATTTCTAGGACTCACAACAATCCCATGGTTTTATTTAAATAGAGAAAATATAAAAGAGAAAATACAAAAGAGTATTACCTTTAGATATAGAAAATATGTCAGATCAAAATCTTCAACTGGTCCAGGTAGTAAAGATCAGGTTGGATAATTTTGAGATTGCAAAGGACTCTCAAATCAAGAAAAGGCCACAAAGCTATATGACAGTTGTTGTTGTTGTTGTGTGTGTGTGTGTGTGTGTTACAGTAGAAATTCTGATCATAATATTGAAAGAAAAGAAAAGAAAGAATAGAAACAAGGTAATAGGTGATAAATGAGAAGACCATACAATGCAGTCAAAGACTACTGAAAACACACCTGTTCTTTCAGCTTGTGATTCTCATCACAGTTCTCTTTACGGCAAGTTTGACATCCTTGTTCCTGAGACTGTAAATGAGAGGATTCAGCATGGGTACCACAAGAGTATAAAGCACTGAGAAAAATTTCCCCTGGTCCACAGATTCAGCAGATGCTGGCTTGACATAAGTAAGGAGCCCAGATCCGTAGAATAAACTAACAGTCACAATGTGAGAACCACAAGTGCCCATGGCTTTGGACCAGCCTGTAGCTGATGACATGTGAACAATATTTAAAAGGATGGAAATATATGAGGTCAGAATAACAATGCCGGATACAATGACAACTATGCAAGCAATAAGAGAACTCACAAGTTCATTGGCATAGGTGCTGCTGCAGGAGAGCTGGAGAAGAGGGAAGATTTCACACATGTAATGGTTGATGATATTGGAATCACAAAAACTGAGCCTAATCATACAGCCAGTATGGGCCATGGCACTTGCAAGCCCCATCAAATAGGACCCAAACATCAGCAGGAAACACATTCTAGGAGACATAAGGATGGCATACATCAAGGGCTTACATATGGCCACATAGCGATCATAGGCCATCGCTGTCAGCACATAACATTCAGAATTAACAAAAAAGCCAAAGAAAAAGAGCTGAGTCATGCATCCTGTATAAGAAATGATGTTCTTTTCTGAAACAAAGCCCATCAGCATTTTGGGGGTACAGACAAATGAATAACAGAAATCAACAAAGGACAAATTGAATAGAAAAAAGTACATAGGTGTATGAAGGTGTGAATTCAGACAAATGAGAATCATTAAGCTCAAGTTTCCTATCACAGTGACTGTGTAGTTCAGCAAGAACATGAAAAATAAGGGCAGCTGCAGCAAAGGTTGGTCTGTTAATCCTATGAAAACAAACTCAGTGACTAAAGAGTCATTCTCCACAGCCATTTTCTTCATGGTATCAAATGCAGGAACAGTGACAGCTTATGAAATTAACAGGAAAATGTCTTTTAACAGAAAGAAATTTCTGGAATTGCTGGATTTGCAGGTTCAGCTTTTTTTCTTGAAGGCATTGCAAGGCATATAATCATGACAACATAGGCTGATTCCTGAGGCATCCCCCTTTCCTTCTTTCATCAACTATGATGTGTGTCTCGTTCAAAAGAGACTGCTGAAAAAGCTCTTGTTGACTTTTGAACACCATTTTTTTCTCTTCTCTTTAGCCTTCAGTAGAGATCAAAGATGAAAAAAAGCAATAGTTAAAAAGTATCAAAACACCAGATTTTATAGCTTTCTGACTGAAAAAAAAATCATGAAGAGGAGTCAGTGATCAGCTTTGTTACACAGAGTTCATTGCACCTATTATAAGTGAATCCTTCCCCAGTGTCCTCGAGGCAACAAAACCTTTGATGATGAACACAGTAACAAGCATCTGTGAAGATCTGTCTCTAATTCTCTACAAGGGATTTACTGTATAGATTGTGTCAATTTCTGTGTGAGATTTTCTTTAGAAAATCATCCTCACCTCTGGAAAGAAAAGATCCTTTTGTGAGAATGTAAAAATGCTCTCCCAAAAGTGAGAATGCATTTCATGTTCCAGAGTAATGTGAAAATTGTTTTGAATCATGGAAAATTATTCTGTCCTTTAAGATTTCCTCCCAGTTTTCATGAGTCCCTTGAGTGAACAAATTACTGAGCCTGTATTAACATCACGCACTATAAATGTAATGTTGGCTCATTTGAGACTCAAAGTTTTGCTCACTTAAAAATCCCCATCAGAACTACCAATTGACAAAATACCGGGTGGTCCTCTTTAGAATCGTCATTATAATTGTCTCCACACCCTTCCAAAAAAAATTGAGGGATATATCACATGCTTTAATACTTTCTAATAAATAACAAGGATCATATAAAGACACTGTAGAAAACAAATTAAGATTCTAAAATGTTTTCTAAAAATTAGACTAAAATATATAAATAGAAGGTATGTAATATATGTACACATAAATTTAGAATTTAAACCCAGACTTTTAAATTTTTTATTTTCAACATATAAATACATATGCACCTTCTCTACCCTTTATTTAGTTATATTTGTATTTGTTTATTTGTCTGTATATCTATAAACTGAGACGAATAAGAAAAGGCTTCTGCAGGCTTGTAAGCTATACGTTTAATGTCCTTTGTTAATGGCTAAGGTCCACTAATGAGTGAGTACATACCATACTCCTCATTTAGGGTTTGGGATATCTTGCTAAGGATGGAGTTTTCTATTTCCATCCATTTGCATGCA
>JAQHUG010000355.1:319938-333801 GCA_028555095.1 Dicrostonyx torquatus
AGTGTCTACAGATGTGGATTCATTCCATCTTGACAAAAGGTCAGAGAGTTCCATTCCTATTCTTGCTCCTTAAGGTTGTTGACAGATTTGATCCAGGATGTGCCTACTAACAGGATGTTTTGACCTAGGGTGTGGGTACTTGCTGCTTTGGATATTTGAGAAGATGATCACTTTGTTTGTTCCTTGCATTTTTGTAAAAAGATTTTTTGTCTTCCCCTTCCTTTTTGGATTGGAGTATACGAAGCTTATTTAAAATAAATGTGGGTGGATTCGGTATTCACTGGGTTGCCCTCCCGACTCTGTTTTGTGCTTCTGTCCATTTCTTTTATTTCTCTGCTTTTTTCTGCCCAACATTTCTAGTACACACTTCTATGCCTCACTTGGAATGTATGAACCCGCCATGGCTGGACCCCATAGATAATCAACGTGAGGCTTCAGACACACCAGCAAGCTATCATCAGCTAAGTTGTTAAGCTAGGGGTAGTGGTATATAACTACCATTACAGTACTCAAAGGATTAATTTCATGACTACTCTGAGCTTCAAAATGCAAGCCTATCTCAATATAAAACAAAACAAAACTCAGCAGTGGGATACTTTAGGGAAGTTAAGTGAAAAAAAAGGTATGTTTATCCATTAAGTATGACATTTAAGCATAATGTGTAGTACTTTAAAAATGCATCTCATTTATTTAATGTATACCACAGCAGTTTTATAATAGTTGTACAGAATCTAGTACTGAAAGAACAAAGACTTGAATCTTACAGAATCCAGACTCAAAACCAGACCAGTTCCACTAATCTTTCCATTTGACACAGTTTACTGAGGGGGGAGGGATGACAGGATCCAGGGACAACTGACAAACACTTGTGGCTGCCTTAGCAACTCCTGACCAGTTTTTCAAGTGTATATAATTAGCAAAGAACCATCATCCCTCCTTTACAATATGAAAGTGTTTGATATTTTGTTGTTTTGGGGCTCAGTGGTTTAAGAAAGAGGACCAGTTTTAGTTCCCAGCACCCACATGACAGTTCACAACTGTCTAACTCCAGTTCTTGGGTACCAGACATCTTTATATAGACATGCATGAATACATATAAAAAACATATGCACAATAAAATTTCTTATTTCATGAATTTCACTACAGATTGATTAGAAATGAACATTGACTGAGCTTCAGAATATGGAGGAAGAAAGAAAATGAATTCTATTGTATGTTTATACTATATCACTTGCATTTCTATTTTGCTTCTTGAATTCATTATTTTCTCTTACAAAGGCCAATTCAACCTCATTGACTATTTTTCACACTTATGTGCATGTTTTTCTGCTTCACCTTCTTCCATAGCATTCTGCTGTTTCCAGTAACCATTCCAGGTCATCATAAAGATTTCTTCCACATTTGAAATGCTACTCAGCCCTTTCTTTTGCTTAGATGTTCAGTTAGACAATTTGCCTTAAGTCAGGTCGCCTTCGACCTCCAAAAGATTACATCCTACCAGACAGTCCAAGAGAAGAAGGCAGTTTTTATCAGTACAATTACATTTGCTCAAGATATCATGTATCATTTTGCTAACACAAACTCATAGACCAAATTTATTTTTTCACCATCTTTCTAGTCTGTAGCCTTCTAAGATCACGAACATCTTCACCTTTCTTCACAGCTATTTTTTTTTTAATTTTTCATCACCCTTACCAAAGTTTGACAATGCAAACCAATGGGAGAAAAACAGTCCGAACAGTAGGCAAAAAGAGTCAAAGACATACCTCCTCCCTAGGTAGGAGTCCTACAAAAACACCAAGCTAACAGCCACAACACAAAGGACCTGGTATACACAATCTGCAAGAGATGTTCTTGCCCCCTTGAATGTCAGCGAACCCATATATGTTCTGCTTAGTTGATTCAGTAGCCTGTTTCTTCTTGGGGTTCTCCTTTTTCTCTGACTCTTCTGCCCTCTCCTCCTTGGATGTTTTAACCTACTAGAAGAGGGACCAGATAAAGCACTACAATTTAGAACATATATATGTGAATTCTGGCTGTATTTTTAATGTTTGACCAAAGTCTACATATCTTGATGCCTAAAATAGGATAGAAATTCAGGAATTATTTGTTACTTCAATAAATTGTACGTAGGACACTGAGACTGAAAGTGAAAATTATTAAAGAGAAAGAACCGACTGGTAAAAAAATCAAGATCACTTATTTGATTACTCATTTGAGTAAAAGACAAAACTCCTCTAAAAATAACTAGTTAATTTTCTTAGTCAAATTCTTCACAATAAAGACCTAACAGGTGAATATACTCACATACATACCCTCAGGTGCATGAGCCAAAAATATAATATAGATTCACATTATACTGAATCATCTAAATAGTTCCATTCTCAGTCTTCAAACAATGGAATTATAACAGAATCACCAACTGCTCTTTTTCAAACTGTCTTAAGGCTAAAGAGAAAAGGCCAGAGTAAAAATAGAATTTGCCTTTCCTGTTAGAGACAGGAACCTTTTGAAATGAGCTCCCCTACAAATATACCCAGAGGATTACTAGCTGAATAAATGAGACACTGTCTCTAAGACTTCTAAAATTTTTATCCCAGTGACACAGCAACATAAGTGTTTTTAGATGGACCTTAGTCAAAGATCTCACAGTTGTGCTTCAGATATAAATCAATGAAAGAGTGCTTGCCTAGCATGCAATAGGGACTGGATATAAATCCCCAAACACAAAGATTGGAATGATATTCAAAAGAGTACATTTAGAAGATCTTATGAGATTGTTGATTCTGAATATAATATTATACAGTGCTTTGTACTTAAATCCTTGTGTTTTCAAACCCTAGGGTGTACTATACTAATAGATGGCTGCACAAATGTGTGTTTTCTTCAGTCTTCAATACCGACAAAAGGTACAATGATTTTGGAAAACTATACAATAAATTATGCTAAAAAGATGATGAGTTAGTCACCTTTAACTGTGTACTTCTGAAATTTCCTTGATAATTAATTTTGAATAATGTTAAATATTTTAATTCTACACTATTCTTACCTTTGGTATTTTTATGTTATTTTTAATTGTTGTAGCCCTTGATGTTTTTTAACATTGTGAATCAAATCCAGGGATTCATGCATGTAAACAAATGCTCTACCAGTGAGCTGTTCCACTGGTACTACCTTTAGTTGTAAACTTCACAGTCCTAAGATTATCTCATAACAAATACAGATTCTAAAGTAAACATTTTTCTCTTCAAAGTTTTTCTCAGTGCAATATGGACATCCTTATTTCTTATGCTGTAGATGAAAGGATTCAGCATTGGCCCCACAATGGTATAAAATATGGTAGATACTTTATCACCGTCCACAGATGCACTAGAAGGTTTAAGATACATGAATGCTGCAGCTCCAAAGAAAAGAGAAACAGCTACAACATGGGAGCCACAGGTACTGAAGGCTTTTGCCCTACCCTCTGCAGATTGGATGCCAAGGATGTTGGAAAGAATCAAGGTGTAAGAAATAAAGATAGTCAGGCTTGGCACTGTTACATTGACACCCACAACAATGAAAACCACCATCTCATTGATGGTAGTACTTGTACAGGAAAGCTTCAGGAGAGGAAGTACATCACACACATAATGATTGATGATGTTGCCATCACAAAAAGTCAGTCTCAGCATGCAAACTATGTGGGCCATTGCACCCACAAACCCCATCACATATATACCAAATGTTATCGAATGACAGACCTGATAGGACATGGTGACCTGGTAAAGCAGGGGTTTACAGATGGCAGCATATCTGTCATAGGCCATGGCTGTCAAAATGTAGCATTCATCAATAACAAAGAAGCAGAAGAAAAAGAGCTGAGTCATGCACTCTCCATGAGAGATGATGTTCTGCTTCACAAAACTCACCAGCATTTTGGGGATTATAACAGAGGAATAGCAGAGATCTGTGAAGGAAAGGTTGAAGAGAAAGTAGTACATGGGGGTGTGCAGGTGAGGGTTCAAAACAATCAGAACAATCAAGCCC
Source organism: Dicrostonyx torquatus (assembly GCA_028555095.1). NCBI lineage: Eukaryota > Metazoa > Chordata > Mammalia > Rodentia > Cricetidae > Dicrostonyx > Dicrostonyx torquatus. The sequence goes on from JAQHUG010000355.1 coordinate 323,968, forward strand.
AGGTTCCCCACCATGGAGACCACATAGATTCCCAAGAAGAGGAAGAAGAGAGGCAGCTGGAGCTCTGGCTGCTGTGTCAATCCCAGCAGGATAAACTCTTTCACAGAAGTGTCATTAAGTAAGGCCATTCTTCCCTGGGTCATATCTGTATAAACAATAAAAATCATAACATTAAAAGGAATCTCAGTCTCTCCAAACTACCACATTAAAATAAGATTAAGAACCAGTTTTGAATGATAAATTCAAGGTCACACTTCTCTGGGCCTCTGTTTTCTACATTTTTGGGAGTTCATTTATAGAAATAACCACTAATAAATGGGAGGCTATTTCTTTGAGAAGAGTATTCAGGGCACCTATGATCATTCTTGCCTTTGAAGTATCACTATTCTTATACCTTGTCAGTTCAACACACAGATCAAGCTCATTTTTCTTCTGAAAATAGAAGAGACAATATACTGTTCAGAGTTGGTTTGAGAGGAAAAAACATGCACCCAATTCATTGCTTACCTTTGAACATAGGCAACTCACAGATCACTTTAGTTACTCTTCTAGTACTCACACAGCGAGGCAAGTACACATAGTATGAATGAGTTGTAAGGTGTATAGCCTAGAAAAAATGCTTTTTGCTGTTTTTAAGTTAGGCTTTTTGGTGGTGAGATAAATTTATTTTTTGACTGGGTAATCCAGAGCCCTCATTTCTCCAGATTCTGAAAAGCCATGAGTTGTAGTTCATGATTTCTAGTTGTGACTTTTCCCAGAATGTCTTCTGTATCCCAGTTGTTGGTAAATATATCAACTGATGTCACAAAAGTCACCTGGTAATGACCCAAGAGTGTTTTTTGAGTTTTTCTTTTTAGGGACCCAATTAAAAATTGAAAGACTTGTGATTACCAGGTGATTCCCCAGAGGTCAGACTTTGTTGCCATGGTGCTTGCAAACGAGTTCAATAGTAATAACATGGCTTATTGGAGGTATATACTATTATTTTCTTTGTTGTTATCATTTGAAAATTTTATAAATATAAATTTTGTGTTTAATGAAGTTCATCCTCAATTTATTCCTCTTTGATTTTTCTCTATTTTTGAGCATATTTCCTCCTAATGTCATCACTTCAATTTCTTTAACAAAATGTCCTCTCTCATCACTACCTGTATTATGAGTATAGAGCCATCTTCTTGAATGTTGGTAAACTCTCGGAGGCTGCATTATTAAAACTAAACATGTTTCTCACAGTAGCCATCCACTGCCAACAGTTCCTCAAATAGATGTAGAATTCATCACCATCTCCCTTGCTCCATTCTAGAATTTTAATTTTTCAGGGATCTCATGCAATTTTTTTTGCAAAATTAGGCAATCTATGGGGACAAAATTGGGTGACAATTCCAAAAAGGGTACCTCATTCTAGGTTCTAGGTTTTCCTTTATTGCCTGTGATGTCTAGTAGTATAGAAGCAGTGTCTCCAAATGATTGGGTATTTCAGTTTAAACTCATTTTAGTCATGAAACTATTTTGGAAGATTATGCAGAATTTGTTTAGACAGGACTTTCTCAAAGTTCTTTAGTGTTAGTTATCCTTCCTCAAACTCTCTTCTACTCTGCCCTCCTATCTACTGCCTGACCCAAACCTCCTTGCCATTAGTTCTCTTTTTCTCTTACACTTCAACTGTGCTCCACTGTTTCCTACATTTTATTCCTGCCAATTTTGGAACTCTCCATTAGAAAAGCAAGAAAACTTGTCCCTTATACTATGGATTCTGCATACTTTCCATTATTAGGTGAAACCTTTTATTATTCTATGTAATGCCTTCCATCATACAAATCAAACATGCCTATTAATCTAAGTACATATCATCAAAAGGATATGACTATTTTCTTCAGAGCTACTTCTGAAGTACTTAAAATAATTAACCTTATATATGGAAGGGGTGCTTTATAAATATAGATAGAAGAAAGAACAAATTAATATTCCTTCCCAGTTCTCTAAATATACATACTGGATACTACACAAAATATTTGTCCCATAGGCAAAAACTTATATAGTTCTAATATTCTTACTTATAGATAATAATGTGGACAAGGTGACATCCATTAGAACCTGAGGAGCCTCTAGAAGTCATCCAAAGGAATCCTAGATCAGAGTTATTAAGTTCAGAGGGAAAAAAATACCATAGCTTCCATCCCTGAGTGTCATTCTCATTTGTTGATAATACCCAATGTCTATTCCAATACCTGTAGCATATGCTCAGAACAAAAGAAAATCTGTAATAGTGCATTATAATAAGGTCTTAAATACCAAGATCAAAACTCTCTTCCCTTTGGAATACCATTTAGAGCCGTTAAGTTTTGTGACACAAAATTTAGTGCTCAGAAAAATTAAGATGGCAAGAGAGAAAAGGGGAAAATGACTGACATTATAAAGAGAGAAGTATGGTGAGTTGCAGAAACAAATACAACAGAAATGAGTAGGAACAGAAGAAAAGGTGAGAGACAGAGAGCAATGAGGTAAATTATTCCAGACTCCCAAAAATTATTTAGAAACCAAAAATTCCTTAAGGCAAACATGAAATATTCCCAACAGAAAGACATTCCACAGGGTCCCACAGTGATCAGGATTTAGCAATTAGAAGGGTCTTCCTTCCCTCTTGGCCTACATGTCAGCCAACAGTCCAAGAGGGGAAAGAGACAGAAAGGCAACAGACACCATAGTGTGTATCCCTTAAGCATGAACAGAGACAGCCCTCTCTAGAGACAGATTTGGTAAATCAGCTCAAATTTATTCCAGAGGATAAGGAATATATAGGATTGTGGAGCCTGGCTACAAACCGTAGCTTGCATTAAGTAGCATGCTCCTATCTAAAGGCTATGTATATGGTAGTAGGTTCCTATAGCAGAGCTCCTAGCTCTAATTTTCTTAGCAGGGAACTGTGTCAAGGGTCAAGCTTAAGATAAATCTGGTTTTAGAGACAGCTTTTAGAGAAGGTCAGTCCTTGAGGCCCAGGGACATCCTTCAGCAAAGCAAAGTAGAGAGCAGGAAGTACTGCTGGGGAGGTAGAAAGGACATTTTCATTGTATAGCTTAGAGAAAGCTACCAAGCTATGGCAGATTGTAACCTCTACCAATCAGCAATGACTTCCAACAGTGATTCATTAAAATATAATCTATATAAAATGTTAAGAACTTTTCTGTGTTTGGATTTGTTTTGGCTCTCTTTTTCATTTTTTTCTTTCCTCCAGTCCATATAAAGTACTTTCCAGTATTGTAAAAGATAGTGCTAGTTGCTTCTTTGCTTGAAGTTACCCAAAATCACCTCAGGCTCTTACAATCTACCTGTGCTATCATCTGTGAACATCTCTGAACATGAGGGAAGAGATATGATCAATGTTCCATTTATTATTGAGCACCACAAAATCTCTTCTCTGCATGTTAATCAAAAGAAAATATATCAATTATCATCTTCTACTAGAAGAAGCTGCTCTGACATGGACTAATATATGTGTATAGCAATAATGCATTAAGAATCATTTTAATATATGTCCATTTAAAAGAATAATAGTAATATGTCATGCCCTTAGACATATCTAGTGACAGGTTCTTGGCCCCAGTAACAGTGTCAGATATGCAAAGATATCCATTCTAGTATAAATAGCCAGTTAAAAAATGGCGCTAAACAAAATAAATATCATCTGTGTAAAGAATGAACCTCAGTGCCTATCTCTTTCCTGTATTAAAAAAAATTAAAATTTATTCAAAGACTATGACATAAGACAAGAAGTCTTAGATGAAATCATGGAAAGTAGTTTAAGACATAGGTATAATAGATAAAAGTTTTCTGAAAGGTCCTAGCAGCTCACAAAACAATCATAAGATACATTTATATGTTTAAAATGTTTTACAAATAAAAGAAGCTATAAATAAAGAGGTGGCCAAAGGAATTGAAGAAAATATTTAGTATCTATACATTAAGATCAATATCTAGAATATATAAAAAATATTTTTAATAAAAAAACTAAGAACCTGAAACCAAACAGAACAATCAATGAAAAGGCCAATAAAATGTACACACAGTTGTCTATTAACAAAGCAAAAATAGCCAAGAAACCTTTTAAATGTCAAAATCATTAATCGTCAAAAAAACACACATATAAACAAGGATCATCAATCTCACCCCATTCAAAATGGCAGCCACCATGAAAACAGAAAACAACAATGCTGAGGAGTATGTGGACTGAAAGGAACTTTTGTATATTGCTGGTGGGAAAGTAAACTCATCCAGCTAACATAAAAATCACTGTAGAAGTTTCTCAAGGTACTTGAAGTAGATTTATCAAATGATCCACCCACCAATACTCTTTATTTTTATTCATCCAAAACTTAAAATCAATAAATTACAAACACACAATTTTAAAAAGCTAAATAATGAAATAAACCTAGATGTCCAACAACAAAAGAATTGACAAAGATGATGTTGATATATACAGTAGATTTTTTTCAACCAATTGAAGCTTGAAGTGCTGACATCTGTAGGAAATTGGATATATCTATTATTTTGCTAAGTAACTCATATAAGCCTTAGTAAGGCAAACAGTACATCATATATTTTATCTATCTTCTTTGTGGGCCCTAGACTTTATTAGTAAATAAAATTAGGTATAATCAACGATAGTGTTATATGGTACAAATTGATGTTTCTTTTATAATCAAATTTTTTTTCCAAATAGAGAAACAGCATCAAGATACTTTCTAAATATATATATATTTTACTATAGTAATAGTAACATGATTCAACATGAAAGCTTAACTAAACCCATACATTTCATGATTCCAGAAAAACAGTCACTAATTAGAGTGAAAAATAAGCATCATTTTGAAGCTCACAATGTGTGTATTTTCATATGACAGTTCTATAAGGATATGTGTGTTTTTTTTAAGTTAACCATCAAAGCTTTGAAAGTCCTCTTCTCTACTACAGATTCTTGGCTGGGTTCATAGCATCATAGACTCTTTTATTTGAATCATTTTAAAATAATTCTCCATAAATCCTCATTGTTGCCTTGCAATTCATTTTTATTTCCCTCCATTTCATTATCAGATATATAATGAGTATAAAATTAACTTCTGCATTATTATTCATTTTGTATTAAAGCTCACATAGATTTTAAGAGTGTACTTTATTTGAAAATGTTTGAATTATATAGCTATCTTCTTTGTATGAGAGGAACATGATAAAGAGTTAACAATATATAGGAAGGAGGGACCGATGGAGAGAGTGAGAGAGATTATTTCTAGTCTTATAAATTATACTTATAAACAAGAGCATGCATTCACTGTATCAATAAACCTTGAGGAGAGCTGGGATTCTATTGTCTAGAAGTAAATAACTTCTTTTTTAAAAAAAGGAACATCTAAGTAACAAGGGACAAGAATTAGACATTTTTATGACACTATTCTCTAACCAAGAATGAATGTGACAGTAAAAATTACAGATGCAATCCACATGTCAAGAAGAAAAAAAATTAAATTCTGCTCATATGACATATGAGAATATGTTTGTTGATCTTTTGTCATGAGAAACTGGGTAGAGTTATAGAATTAATAAATACTCAAATAACCATAAAAATGCCACTCATTTAAATAAATTACACATTTCTTTACAACCTTGTAGATAAAAGCCTTGACTACAAAATGCTGGAAACTTCTTAATGACTTCTCAATATAAACCCCACCTCTAAGTAATAGATATGGTAGTGGAGGGGCATTGTAGCAAAATGCCTTCATAATAATCAAAATCAAATCTAAAATCTCTACTCAGCATCTTAAGCTCATAAACCTATTTGTATTTCAGTTTTCTCATTTCAAAACAAAAACAATGACATTAGCATCATTTAAATAATGGAGTTATGAAAAACATTCTTAGAATAGTGTCTAGAATTTAATAATTCAATAGATTCTTTCATGTTGTTTAATATAACAACAGTGTTATATTAGACGATATTTTATTTATTTAGTAAGGCTAAATTTTTACTGCATGTAATTTTTTCCTATATTATTTTTGGTTAAATGACAAAAATAGAAGATCAAAATTAAGGTGATAAAATATTACAAAGAAACTGCTCACATAGTAACTGGAAAAATATTATTGCAATGTTGACTATTGTGTAACCTCTATGCTAATTAATATATAGAAAATAAACCTATCAAATAAGGAAATGTCCATACAAAATTCCTACAAAGATCAAGAAAAAATCATTTTGAGATAAAGAATACATGTCCATGAATATTTCTTGGATACAAAAGCTATATAAGAAAAAGTAGTAGTTAATGCTGTGTTACATAAAATACAAAACAAGGTCTTAATGTGCTATAGAAAATGGGCATCCTCTTAGATACAAATAAATCAGTCTATACCTCCAGAAAAAGTATCATCACATACAAGTGATGTTGAACAGTGATTGGAAAAATGATATTGTAGAAAAATTTGGGGTACATAAGAAGTATGAGAAAGAAGAAAATAAATAAATAAATGATAGACAATCAAAAAGACAAAATTTGAGACACATAGAGCCAACTAGAAGAAACAGATTGAAGAGAAATACCAACAGACAGATCAGCTTGTCATTCTCTTCACTGTTCTTTTCACAGAAAGTTTTACTTCCTTGTTTCTGAGGCATAAAACATATCTCAGGTGACATAATAACATTGTACAGCAGTGGCTGACCGATGGCCATATAGCAATCCTAGGCCGTGGCTGTCAACACATAACTCTCTGAGTTTACAAAAACCAGAAGAAAAACAGTCGAGTCATGCATCCTCTGAAGGAGATGGTGTTCTTCTCTAAAACAAAACCCATTAGCATTTTTCAGGTAAAGGCAAATGAATAACAGAAATCAATGAAGGAGAGATTGAACATAAAAAAGTACATGGGAGTATGAAAGTTGGTTTTAAGAAAATGAGACTCATTAAGCTCTTTTCCATTATCATTTGTGGTACCTGGAAGAATACTTATAGAGATACTTATAGAATAATTATACTTGGCACAGTTTTTGAAAATGACTTTAAAGCATTTAGCATATCTGCAATTTGCACTCTTTGCAGACTCATGCAGATATATTTTGCTTTCAGAATACTTCTGCAGATTGTACACAGGCAAAAAAGTGGAAGGTTTTTAATAAAAGAAATTGCATTTATAAATGATCTGTATTAGAATATAAGAAGTCTCTAGTTATAGACAATTACTACCCATTTTGTACAACAGGTAACTTCTGTTTTAGTTGCTAATAAATGGCTACACAACTCAAATAAAAAAGAAGTGGGTGCACAAATGAGGATTGAGACAGTCAGAGTGATCACCCCAGTTTTTCACCACTGTGACAATTTGGATCTTTAGGAACAGGGAAAAGAAGGGCAGCTGGAGCTCTGGAAAATCTGTGAATGCACCTAGAACAAACTTGATCATGAAGTAGCCATCTCCAGAAGAAATCTGATTGTTAAAAATTTGTGGAGACAAAATATATTTTCCCTGATAAACATTTTTGGATCCCACAAGACTATACAGTAAATAAACAGCTGACAGATCTATTAGACTAATCCATGGGAAGTGTATATTACACTCCACATGAATATCCCATTCAGCAGAGCTGTGGGAACATTTGTCTGTTGGAAAAGTTGCTGTCAAATCTGTAAAAATCTTGTGAAGATATAATTTTTCCTTGAAAATATTATTCATTCCCAAAATACCTCAGCAGTGTAATTTTTCATGCACAAGCAATGGGATGACCTTCTATGAGGCCTTAGAGTGATAACATTCACTCTTTGTTCCAATCCCCCAAAAATTACTCTTGCTAACAGACCAATAGGAATTTCAAAAGGATAGGAAGCACCACCCTTACTAGAGAGACATGTTTGAGTGTGGGTGAATCCAGAATTAATGATTGTCTAGCAACTTTATCTAAACATTTGCAATGTCAGGTATTTTCCCTGGGATGCTGACCCATCCTGGATGGTGTCACCCACTTCCTGGAGTGCTGGTTTTTTAGGTTCTCCCTACCCTTTTTCTGATTCAAAATTCATATTAACATTGTCTTGGCCTATGGAATTTTCAACCATGTCTGGAAAAACTAAAAACCTGGTGAAGATCATCCCCCATCTTCCCTTCTCTCTGCTTTTTCACCTAAAGGAATAAAGAACATGTAGGGTTAACATGAGTTTATTTATTCTGTTTGCCTTCAGATCCAATTAGCCAGGTTTTCACCTGCTGTGGCAAATCTTAGCTGGACCCGGGGCGGAGGGGGGAGCGGGGGGGGGCAGAGCTGAGGCTGGTAGTCAAGTTCCCCTGGAAAAAAAAATGCTAACAATTTGCTTCCAACTCACATGTATTACCTGGTGAAAAAACATGAAGGAAGTTCTCCTTTACCATTGACATCTGTATCTACAACCACATATGCCCTTCAACATTTCAGTCTTTCTGGTTGTGATATACTTGAGCTGAATGTGACAAATTATTTCTCCATTCCTTAGTGAATATAAATGAATATCCGATGTCTTAACCTGCCTTCTTACTTTGTTTTGTCTCAAACCTCCCTTTAATTCTTAGTCTTTATTCATGTCTCTGTTATTTTGCCAGACACCACAATTATTTTATGATGATTAGCAAGAAAGAGACTTCCTCTAAGGAAGAAACCAAAAACATAGTCTGCCTCTCATAGAGGGCTTTCAGATATCATACTAAAGAATTCATAAGACATGAAGAAACAGATCGCACCTTAAACTTTATGAACAATCACATACCAAACCCTACTGTCTCTAGGTAGTCTCCTCTACTCCATTCCAGATAGACAAGGGGTGAATTAAGGATCAAAATACATTTTCAAAAGTTGTTTTATAGTTTAATTAAAAACATAATTAATTTTAATATTATTTCGTTTTTCATTAAATGTGAAATAAATCTAATTGTATTCTTATTATACTTATACCTATAGCACATATCAGTTTTTGCAAAGGGACAAATGATGCCATTGTGTACCCAAAGCTGGTGAATCTGCCTTGCTACCAGACAACTAAGAATGCAGCCAGCATAGCAAAATCTCAGAAGAAAGAAATAAAAAAAGTAAGAGATGAAATTGTCCCATTTCTTGTGGATCTACAAAACAGTTTTAGTGTATCAGCCACATGGATGAGATGAATAGAGGCTTGATGAACTCACCCTACCTACTCCCAGAGAACACTGTGCTGTCCCCTGTATGTGTATCTCCCCAATTTACTGGAGAAGGATCTAGCTCTGAAAGTTTCAGAGCTGATCAGTGGCAATCAGAGAATCTTATCTCTTTATCAGAAAAATAGCAAGATAGCACACAAAATGCATTCTGAGTGTTTCAGGAATCACTATGCAGTAGAGATAATACTACTAGTATATCATTACCAAGAACATGTGAAGGAAAGGTACAAAGCTGATAGCAGGGCATCCATGAAATAATACACATGTCATTTTCATGGAACTCATAAGGTTCATTTTGACTTTCTTAGACTTTCAGAGTGGAACTCCTTTAGCATGTTCATACTGTGAACAAACAAGAAGGGAAGAAATTAAAGTACTTATGTTGATATTTTGATTTCTGTTAGTGGATATGATCTTCCCACTTAGAAATATGGACTCTGCTGAGTAAAGACGCAAGAACCTATTGAAGTTCTGAACAGAGAGCAAACTTAATTAATATCATTAATTTTGTCTAATTGAAATTCTAGGTACTGTTTTTTTTTATCGTTAAAAGAAAAACTTACATTTACTCCCCTTGTTCCCGGCCCTCCCGTCCCCCACTACCCTACTGCCCTCCCCCTGCTT
>JAQHUG010000355.1:345983-366120 GCA_028555095.1 Dicrostonyx torquatus
TCCGCAAATGATGCTACTGAGTAAAACGTTAAACCACTGATGCATCAGCCAGTCAGACATCATTAGATACAGCTAATTCGCTGCAATAGACATAGATGGGAGAGCTGCTTTGACAGCTCAGGTCTCATGCCAGTTCCTGTGGACATGTAGCAGAAGCCTGATTAGTCTCTATCACGTAGCTGTGTCCCCCTCATCAAGAGGTCCAGGAATGCTTTGTTAATGTAGCAAGAAGAGATCATTAAGGGGAAATTCTTAAATGAAAGAATAGAGTCTCTGATTCAGATGAAAGCCCAATGTTCAGTGGGGTGAGTCAATCTCCTGGTCAAGAGACTACCCCTAGGAAGGAGGGACCAGTTTGATAAAGAGATAGGCCCAATAACTATTCCCTTACCTTTTCTTCCCAGAATTCCCAGCCCAGTCCCCACACCACCAGAATGCAATGGGGTTCCTTACACATGCCCACCTTTCTGATTTAAAATGGTTCAGCTTGCCTTTTGAAAGAAAAACATATATAGATCCTCCTGGAAATTGGAAGCAAACAAGATTGCCAGGCAAAAGTTGGAAGCACGGGTGTGGGGATGGGGGTGGAGGTAGGGTTGGAGGTGGGGGTAGGTGAAAAGAAGGAGGGTAGAAGGGAGAAGGGAAGAACTGGGAAGAGCTTGGTGTGGGGGAGGTTGGAGATGGAGGAAGGGTGGATATTGGAGAAGGGAATAGCTCTAGCTTCTTATTGGCTAAATCTTACTTATTTTAACCCATTTCCATTAATATGTATATTGCCATGTGACTGTGGATTACAGGGTAAATTTCCTGCATCTGTCTCCAGGTGGCTACATGGCTTCTCTCTGACTCCACCCTTTTTTCACCCAGCATTCAGCCAAGCTTTCTCCACCTAGTTCTCTTCTCCACAGGCCCAAGACAGTTCTTTATTAATCAACGGTAATCATAACATAGAGAGGGGAATCCCACATCATTCTAGGCTGACAATAATGGTCATAAGATTGACATCTCTGTCTTCACACTGTATCTGCATCCTCTGTTTCCATAACTTTGATCAGATTGCTCCTGTTAAACTTTGCACACAGACATGATAGACATTCAGAAAGAGAACCAAGGAGAATGAGATATACCAAAAATTTCCTCATCTCTCTAGTCCCCTTGAAAGGTAAACATACATATTGTGACTAACATAATTTCAAAGTTTATGGAGACATCAAAACCCACTCATAGACAGTTCTCAGGTTTTACAACTTGGTAGCACACTTACAAGGCTCAAGTTACCAGTACCAGTACTTTTCCTACATTAACCTGTATGTTTACATTGCCAAAGGTAAAGGTAGCTTATTAGTGTTGATTTACTAAGGCCATTTCTGGACACTAGTCACCAACATACCTTGCTGATTCTATAAATGAGGATGTTTTTCATTGCAATAACTCATCCTTTATTCCCTAGGCTCCATTTTCAATTGACTCTGTACTTTGATTCCATGAATAATACTGAATTGTCATAAAAAGAGATTAGTCACCAATAAAAGTAAATTTGATAAGTATGTGACTTAAATGACATAAATCATGCATAGTGCATTAGATAAGATGTTTCTATCATTGATGTAACTATTTCTTTAAATTCTAAATTAAATTCTGAATATTTTATGTCTATCTACTTAATAAACTAAAATTATTTTCAAAATTAGCTAAGAATATGAATCCATTTCATTAACATTTTAAACATTTCTTTACATAAACTGTAAAAATAAATCATTACTTCTTCACATCTAAAAAATATATTTGAAATTCAAAAACTGAGTAACCCCTTAAGCTTTTGTTGTATATTCAAGGGTTTGAAGGATCCTTATAGGCCCACCCATCCCTCCAAGGAGGAATGACTTTGCTCACTGAAATCTATCTTATTAGAAGAGATTTATTCAATGATAGATAAAGAAGTATAAGAAAATACTAAGAAGTCAGATTTGATCAGTAGACTAAATACACTTAATAAAAAATAAATTAGAATGTCACAAGAATGAAATCATAAAACTCTTTACCTAAGAAACGATAGACCTGAGGCTTCATTCACAAAGGTCATTCTAACCTTCTGTTGTTCATTAAGATTCTTACCTGGCATAGACAAAAGGAACAATGATAGACCAACATCCTGATGTTTTCCTACTTGATGAGTGCAATGGTAATGAACAGTCTATTATAAGCATTCTGCTATTAGTGCTGCTGTTAGTTCTCCTCCTTCTCTTCTTCTTCATCCTCCTCCTTCTGCGTACAAAATGTAAGAATGCCATATTGAAAACAAACTTTTCATTCTTTGATAGCCTAGAATTTGTGATTTCTCCCCCAAATAGCTACCTTCATTATTCTCACAGCCACACCAACAAGTTGTCTTTCAGATGAATAATATATTTCATCTTATGATATTTTGATTTTGAAATATATGCAATCATTGTTTATCAATTAAAACTATGTTTCTTTACATGTAATGAAATCATTCAAATCTTTCAAAATCTTGAGAGTTTTGGCTTCATTTTGTAGTCTCTCTATTTGCTTTTTGTTTTTGTTTTCTAGAGCATTGTCACACCTACTATCTCAGTACTCAAAGGACAAATTTCATGGACTACCTGGGCTACAAAATCCAATCATATCTCATGTTAAATAAAACAAGAAAAGCAATAAGAGGCCACTGAGTATCAAATGCATGTTGACTTCAGGGAAGTTAAGTGAAAAAAATTACATGTTTACATTCCTTGAATATGATAATAAAACACAATATGTAGTAACCCTAAAATGTGTATCATTTATTTAATGAATACAACAGCAGTTTTAATATCACTCATGTAGAATCTAGGACCAAAAGGCAAAAGAATCCAAACTAATAGAATTCAGATTCAAAACCATACCAGTTCCACTGATCTTCCATTTGTCACAGGTTACAGTGGGGAAAGAGGTGGACTGGGTCAAGGGATATCCAGCTAACTTCTGTGCTGCCTTGGCTATCACCTAGCTATAGCTGACCAGTTTTTCAAGTGTGTATCATTAACAAAGAAATGTCATCCCTTTATGGGACATGAAACTGTTTGTTATTCAATTTTGCTATTTAATGAATTTCATTACAGATTGGTTATAAATGAACATCAACAGAGTTTCCAAATATGAAGGAAGGAAGAAAATGAAGTTCATTGTATGTTTGATAGTTCCTGAATTTTTATTGTGCTCCTTGACATTCATTCTTTTCTCTTACCAAGGTCCAATTCAACCTCATTTACTAATTATTTTTTACACTTATATGCATGCTTTTCTGCTTCACCTTATCCCATACCATTCTTCTGTTTCCAATAACCATTCCAGTTCATCACAAAGTTTGTTCCCACATCTGAAACACTGCTCAGCCCTTACTTCTCTATGATGTTCAGCAGACATTCTTCAATCAGATCAGTTGCCACCTCTGAAAGAGCTCTTCATAACATCCACACCGAGATAAGAGGCAGTTGTTATCAGGACAATTACATTTGTTCAAGTCATTGTGTTTTATATTTCTGACACAACTCACAGAAACAAAAATAATTTTTCCACCATCCTACCATTCCGTAACCTCCTGAGATCATGAGCATCTTCATCTTTCTGCAAGCTATACTGTTTTATTTTTATTTAAGTTTTGTATCCCTCATTCTGCAGCTGGACAGGGCAAACCAATAGGAGGAAGAGAGTCCCAAGAGTAGGCAAAAATAGTCAAAGATATACCTGCTCCCACAGTTAGAAATTCCACAAAACACTAAGCTAACAGCCTAACATATACACCGTGAACCCGGTGCATATTCCTGCAAGAGACATGATTGTCTCCTTCAGCCTTTACGAGCCCATATGTACCCTGCTTACAATATCTTGGTATTTGAAATAGGATACATGCTCAGTTTATATTTGTTCATTCAACAGACATCATCATTGTATGGGGAACTCTAAGAGAGAATGAAATTAGAAATTATTAAAGGGAAAACTGACTGCAAATAAATTAAAATATACAATTTATTTGAATAGAAGAAAAAAATCCCTCTACTAATACTACTAAATTTTCTTAGTCAATTTCTTCCCAATGAAGACATAACATGTACTTGAACTCCAGTCCATTAGTGAAAACCCTAATATAGCTTCCCTACTCCTGAATGAACGAAATAGTTCCATTTTCAGTCTTCAAGTACTGGAATTACAACAGATTCATCAATTGCCCATTCCCAAACTGACTTAAAACTAAAGAGGAAAGACCAGAGTAAAAAGCACTTTTATCCTCCTGGCTTACAACTTCTGAGAAACAAAGACATTTTGAAACAAACTTTCCTACAAATACCCCCAGGGGATTACTAACTGAATAAATGAGACACTGTCTCTAAGAATACTGAAGTTTTTATCTCAGTGATACAGTGACACAAGACTTTTAGATAGACCCTAGTCAAAAATCTCAGTTTTATTAAGATATAGATCAATGGAAGAAGACTTGTCTAGCACACAAAAGGCCTGAATATTATTCCACAAGACACAAACTGCAAAAATATACAAAAATGTACATTTTAAAAACCTCATAAACTTATTGTGTCTGAGTATAACATGATCCAGGTTTGTACTTAAGTCCTTATGATTTCTAAGTCTAGAGGGCACTGTACTGGTAGATGGCTGCACAAACGTGTTCAGTTTCCATACCAACAAAAGATATATATTCTAGTATAAATTATAAGAAACAGAAACAAAACTTGTGGTTCAATCTAAAAACCAGAAAAGTAAAACAGCCAAACCACTAGAGAAATCTTACCTATGCCAAGACTGGTCGACTGCAAACTAAGCAGACTAAGCCTTTCTCTCTTCTCTCATTTTATATCAATCTAGTTCTGGGCTTAAGGGTATATAACTACTCTCTAGTATTGGGATTAAATACTAATCCCAATCTGTCCATTGGGATGACCACCCCTGGGATTTGTTTCTGCATTCATCTTTTGTAGCCCAGGGTGGCCTTGAACTCACAGAGATCCATCTGAATCTGTCTCCCAAATCCTGGAATTAAAGGTGTGTGTCACAATTTCCTGACCTCTAGTAGCTTTATGGTCTTCAGGCAAGATTTGTTTATCAAAAAACAAATAATACATCACTACAATGTGTGATTTTGGAAAAGTATAGAATAAACTATGCTCTGTTCTCTAAAAAGATTATAGTTAATCACTCTTCACTGTCTTTACTTATGAAATTTCCTGATAATTATTTTAATTTTGCCCAATGATATATAATATTAATTCCACACTATTCTCACCATTGGGTGTTTTATGTTATTTTAGTTGTTGTAACCATTGAAGCTTTTCAACACTATGGGCCAAATCCAGAGCCACACACACATAAGGAAATGATCTGTCAATGAGCTGTCATTCTGATCCTCTCTCTAGTTGTTACCTCACGTGTACTGAGATTACTTCCATAACAAATACAGAGTTTGCTTAGGCAAGCAAACTTTCCTTCAAAGCATTTATTTGAATTAAAATATTTCTGCATATGAAAGAAGCTATTATTGGAGTAAGAGAGCCAAAAGCATAGAAAAAATATTTAGTATCTATATATTGGGGTCAATATCTCAAATATACAAAAATAATAAAATCATTTTTAAAAACTATGAAACCAAACAATCAATGAAAAGGTCAATAAAATGTAGACACAGCTGCCAATCAACAAAGCAGAAATAGCCAATAAACACTTGAAAATGTTCAAAATCACAATCCATTAAAGAAACGAACAAATAATGAGCTTCTATCTCATTCCATTCAAATAAACAGTTAACAGTAATGCTGGAGAGAATTTTAATGAATATTAGAATACTGGTAGTGGAAAAGTAAACTCATCCAACTGACATAGAATTCATATAGAGGTTTCTCAAAGTGCTAGAAATAGATCCACTGAGCCCTACCACATTTTGTTATTCATCCAAAACTCCAAGTCAATCTATTACAGAGACACTATTTTAAAAAGCTAAATATAAAAGCAGCCTAGGAGTCAAAAAAAAAAAACAAAGAATGGATAAAGATGAAGTTTTTATATATATATATATATATATATATATATATATATATATAGTAGATTTTTTAAACATTATGAAGACTGAAGTTATGTCAATTATAGAAAACTGGATATATCTCATGATAACTTCATTATGTAAATTAAATAAGTTTAAGTAACACAAACATCACAATTTTCTCTTTGTTGGTACTAGATTGTATTGGCAGATAAAATTGTGCATTTGCCAATGACAGTGTTGTATAATGCAAGTTGCTATTTGTTTATATTGTAAACAAATAATTTTTCTTTCCAAATAAAGACACAGCATGAACTGGCAGTGATAGTGCATGCCTTTAATCCCAGCCCTTGGGAAGTTTAGGCATGCAGATCTCTGTGCGTTCAAGACCAGGAGAGGTAGGGCTGTTACAGAGAGAAGCCCTGTATCACACACACACACACACAAAAATATCATCTAAGATGCCCCTTAAAGTGCATTTTCACTGTGGTAATACTGGCAGTAATCACCATGAAAGCAAAACCAAAAACATATACCTCCTGACACCCCAAAAAAATGATAACTAATTTCAATGAACAACAGTGTCATCTTGTAGCTCACCATTCGTGTACTTTAATATGAGACTTCTGTATGGATATGTATATTTTTATTTGGCATTTGGCATCAGAAGCTTGTAGATGAAGTTCTCTTCTCTGCTATAGCATCTTGGCTAGATTCATATTCTAGTAGACTCGTTTGTTTTTGAATCATAGTGAAATAATTCTCTGGAAATTCTCACTGTTACATTGCAGTTTATTTTTATCTTCTCCATTTCTTCATCAAATATATAATGAGTATGAAATTAACTTTGGCATTATTGTGTGGCCTTTAAATCCCACATAGAGCATGAATTTTTAATAGCAAAATTTTTTAAATGTGATAGAGAAAGAACTAGCAATATATAGAAAGAATGTGAAGGATGAGGTAAGAGAGAGAAAAAGAGAGATTATTTCTACTTTTGTAAATAAAACTCATAAACAAGAGCATGCATGTACTATATCAATAAGCCTCAAGACCAGCTGATGATTGATGGATCAGAAGCAAACATCATCTTTTTTTCTTTATGGTTTATTTAACTTTATTTTATGTACATTGGTGTGAAGGTATCAGATCCCCTGACACTGGATCTTCAGACAGTTGTGAGCTGCCATGTGGGTTGCTGGGAATTGAACCTGGGTCCTCTGGAAGAGCAGTCAGTGCTCTCAACCACTGAGCCGTCTCTCCAGCCCCCAACATCATTTTTTAAATTAATAATATACATGTAACAAAAAATGTATTGGACATTTTTAGGGCAGATTTCTCTAACCAAAAGTGAATGTGATAATAAAAAATTCATAGATAATCCATAAATCAAGAAGAAAATAACAATTTCACTCTGCTTGTAAAAAAAAGTGAGAATATAAAAAAAAATGTGAGAATATGTTTGCGGATCTCTTGTCTTAATTGTGGGGTCTGAGAAACAGAGACAGAGATGTAAATTACATAAATGTTCCAGTAACCATAAAAACAAATGGCCATTTAAATAAAATATACAATTTTATTACAAATTTGAAATCAATAGGTTTGAATGCAAAATGCTGGCAACTTCTTAATGAGTCCTTGATACAAATCCAACCTCCAAGTAATATGGCAGTTAGGTGGATGAGCTTTGCAAAAAAATAAAAAAAGAAAAGTTTCTTTCATTAAATTTAAAATCAAATCTCATATATGCCACTAAGCAACTTAACAAGTTCAGTTTTTTCACCACTTCAATATTAAAAACAACAGTAGTGTCATTTATTTAAGAGAGTTATGAAAAAATATCCTTAGGATGATGTATATCAAATACTAACTCCATAGTGACAAACTGTCATCATTGTTGATAACAGCAGTGTTATATTAAAATGCATTTTAATTATTCAGCAAGGCTTCATTTTTCTGCATATATCTTTTTCTTATATGATTTTGGAAGAAATGTCAAAAATATAAGGTGAAAACTGACAGTGATACAAACATTTAAAATGAAATCACTATGAAATTATAACCTAAACGTGATAAAAATTTCAACAAGTATGTAACCTCTTATGTATGTTTATGAATATAAAGAAAACAAACCTAAAAAAATTAGGAAATGCATATACTAGTTACTACAAAATCAAGAAAGAAATCAGCTAGAAATAAAGAATAAAAGTCCATGGATTTCTTAGATACAAAAGATATAAAAGAAAAAGCAATAAGTAGTGCTGTCTTACATAAAACACGCTAACAAAAGAAGAACTTAATGTGATATTGGCAATAGACACCATCTTTGACACACAAAAAAAATCAGTGGATACCTACAGACAATGAATGCCCAGATACAAGTGACATTTCATGGTGGAATTACAAATGATATTGTAGAAAACTTGGTGATACTGCAGAAACAGGAGAAGAAATCAAAATTGATTAATCAATTAATGATATACAATCAAAAAGACAAAAATGAGAGGAAAACAGCAAACAAAAGGAAACAGATCTAAGAGAAAACCCCATAGATATATCAGTTTGTGATTCTCTTCATGGTTCTATCACAGCAAGAGTGACATCATTGTTTCTGAGGATTCAGTATGGGCACAAAAAAGGTATAAAAGATGGAGAAAATTTTCCCCTGATCTGCAGGTTCAGCAGAGATATAAGCAAGCAGCTCAGATCCATAGAAGAGACTGACTATTACGATGTGAAACCACAGGTTCTCTTGTCTTTGAACCAACCATTACCTGATGACATTTGAGTGATACTGGAAAGGATCATAGCATATGAGACTAAGATAATGGGGCAAGATAAACAGATAATTGTATCTATAAAAATGGAACACTACTGCAGTAGAACTGGAGAAGAATAAAGATGTCACACATGTAGTGGTTGATGATACTAGAATCACAAAACTTGAGCCTGATCATACACCCTTTGTGAGTCATGACCCCAGCAAATCCCATCAAGTAAGAACTAAACATCAGCATAAAACATATCTCCAGTGATATAATAACTTTGTAAAGCAGTGGCTGACAATGGCCACATAATAATAGGCCATGACTGAGCTCACAAACAAGCAGAAGAAAAACAGCTGAGTCATGCATCATCTGAAGGAGATGGTGTTCTTCTCTAAAAGAAAACTCATTACCATTTGGTGGGTAAAGAGAAAAGAAATAACAGAAATCAATGAAGAAGAAATTGAAGATAAAATAGTACATGGATGTGTGAAGGTTAGAATTCAAGAAAATGAGATTCATTAAGTTCAAGTTTCCCATCACAGTGGCTGTGTAATTCACCAAGAACAGAACAAATAAGGGCTGCTGGAGCTGAGGTTGGACTGTGAGGTCCTTAAGAAAGAACTCTGACACTGAAGAGTCATTTTTCCATAATCATTTGATTCACATGTGGCACCTGGAGGAATGAGTACAGAAATCACCTTTAATCAATAATGCATTTTTTGTTTGGAAACTTAATTTTACCTGATGATTTTATAGTTTACTCTTTCATAAACAATATCTAGAAATACAGAAAGAACACTAAAATAGTTTAAACATCATCTAAATAACAAGATATGCTTGAGACTTAATTTAGGGACTTTTGGTACTACTCAGTTTCATGCTATAAATATCTAAAGACAGAAGAAAGATAGCTCTGATAGACAAAGTAAAACATTGCATACTTCCATAGACATGATGGTTTAAGTAATATAGCACTGGGGTTTTTGTTTGTTTGGTTTTGTTTACTTCCTTACATATAAAATTTTGTTCAAAGGTTAAAGCTAATTTAAATTTAGAAGACAAAAGATCTTTCAATTAATTGTGTACAGGAAGACCATTGTAACATTGGGTTTATTTCCAAGATCATAGAAAACAACTCTCCAAAAGTATGAATTAATATCAAAAGGTCAACATAGAAGAGCTAGTACATCAGTATGTCTACTTTCAAGTACTCTTTACAATGCCACAGTCTTGGGATTTGATCCTTCAGGGTTCCTGATACGTAAAAGAGTCTGCGAGACATTCTGAAGGACACAAAAGAAAGTGACTGAACTGTGTTTGAATTTTCCTGCTTCATAGAAATGTCTTCTGGATGCTATGGGCCTGTAGGCTGAAGATGGATGCCCCAACGGTAAAAAAGAACTTTGGGTGACTGTCCAGGCAGCAAGATGTCTCTGTCATTTCTAGAGTTTTGGAAGTTGCTTATTTCTTTTTTACTTAGGTAATATTATATCCTTCTGGAGTCTTTGATGGAATTGAAGAATGGATAGTTATAGTTATAGTTTTCCTTAGTTATGATAAAAGATAAAATAGATATAAATATGGTAACTGTAATTCTTACTTGATAACTGTTTTGTTATATGTAATTTTACTATGTTAAAATGAAAGCCTTTCTTTTTTGTTTAAACAGAAAAAGGGGAAATGTAGGGGGGGTCCATCTTTATTTCTGTTGCTTTCATTGGTTAAATAAAGACTCTGCCTGGCTTGTAAGATAGGTCAGCCCTTAGGTGGGCAGAGTAGACAGAACGGAAGTTCTGAGAAGAAAGGAAGTGCATCAGTCGCCATGAGGCTCCCGCCACAGATGGATGCAGGTTAGACTTTTCTGGTAAGATCACTACCTCGTGGTGACACACAGACTTTTATAATGGGTTAGTTTTATATATGAGAGCTAGCCAAGAAAAGGCTAGAGATAATGGGCCAGGCAGAGTTTAAATGAATATAATTCTCATGTGGTTATTTCGGGAATAAGCAAGCAACCTGCGGCTGAGCAGGCCAGCGGCTGGGGACTGGGAGCTTGGTGCCAAGAACACAACCTACACCTCTCCCCCCATTTACAACAGGGATTCACTGAATTCCACTAACATCTTCACAGTAGAACACAGTGTTTCAGAGTAGGTACAGATTATGTTAACCATTAATGAGACATGCACACACTGCTACTAGTTAGGTCACACTATGTGATACTTATTTAGAAATCCAAATTCAGCTCCAGAACAGGCAATTCTCTGGATAAACATTAAGGTAGACAGGGAAAACAGCAGTTGTTGAAATAATCAGACTGAAACAATCTATCATTTCTCAATTGAGGCTACAGAAAATTTACATAAACAAGAGAGATTAATTTTATAGCAGAAATATCCCTAATATATACCTAAAGTGCCCAATCAGATTATGTAATAGGTATATTTATAACAGATTTTATTATTCAGATATGCATTTGTGTAAGTCTGCAGAGTGTTCTAAACTAACTGATTCTTTCTGGAAATATTTGCCTCACACAAACTATCTCTTTATTTGTAAATTCTAGCGTTTCATTAAGTTCAATTAAGAGAAGACATGAAGTAAGTACTAAATTATAAAATATGGTCTCTAGAGAAGTATGTATTCCCATGAAGCATATGTCTTGTTGATGTCATGGCTAAGCATTCTGACATTCATTCTGATAAATAACCCATTATTTCTAAAGACAACTCTCAACAGAAGAAACCAGTAAGAAAGGATTGTTCAAACTTTCAAATTCTGAATTAAAATTGGGTGCAGACATGGCTGATCTTCAAACCCAGAAACTTCTCAATGTGTTTTCTGGCTTTACTTCTCTGATATCCATGATCTACTATAAGGATAACATTAAAGAGATTATCTAAGACATGTTTTTTATACTCCAGTGTATTGATCAATATGAGACTTAATTATATCTTTGTAGTATTCATGCTCCCTCCTGCTTTGCAGAAATCTATATAGAGCATCTAATGGTAGACATTTGCACATCTTACTTCATTTCTACAGTTGAACTCCATCCCAAAGTCAAAGCCTTGCAATGTTATCTCTGAGCATCATGTGGGGAAAAATGATATAAGCAAATCATCAACTGGATGAAGTTGCCAATTGCTGAAGTTCCGTTGTCTGAGTGAATTATCTACCACAACATACAATCATAAAAGTTGTCAAGAGTCAATATTGCTTTCCACTCAGCCCAGGGTTCTGCCTATTTCTGATCAGAGCTTTATGTCTTCCCAGCCACTGACTTTAACTCTTGGCCAATGTCAGCTTTCAGGTCCCAAACAATTCCTTGTCATGAAACTGAAACTGATGAGTAATTATAACATATCTCTAAACCTGCATAGGCACACGTGTCAGAATACACATGTGGTCAAAGGTTCTCCTCTATCAGAGTCATTCAGAACAACTCTAGCTCTCTCTGTCACTTCACATTTCCCTTTGTTTCATTCCATACGTTCCTTTATTGGATACACATTGGGTATGAAACTAGGACTTGCATTACTAGCTATAAAACCTAAAACAAGTCAAATACAGAAAACAGAAAAAATAATTATATTAACCCTCTGTGTAAGAAAATTATATATTACATGAACTTTCAGGTAGATGGGAGTTTTGTTTAGATTGGCATTATTTGTGGGGAGCAGTTCCTAGAAATAGGCAAAAGAAAAAAATATATACACATTTAATTAAAATTCTAGTTATTCAAATATTTGTGCTATAATTACTTGCATATGAACATTTGTTTTAGATATATACATAAATTTATGTGAGTATATATATGTACATATGTGGTAAGAATCAAACAGGAACTTATAAAGGTAATCCATCATTGGGTTATAATGTCACCTATAGTTTCTTTTTTCTAGAAGTAATTAGACATTTCTTTTAAAACATCATCATTGTTACATAACAAAGTAAATAATGACTTTGGACATTACATATCATTAATGTGTGTTTATTAAATGTAATCATTTCCTATTAATAGCTCAAAAATCATGACAAATTCTGTTGTATTTGTAACAAACCAAACTTTCACAAAAGTTGCTGTCATTGTTAATGATATTTAAAAATTTTGAACACAAAATAGCCTAGTTCAGTCTTCAATAATTATAAAAATTTATCAAGACTCAAGAATAATGTCATTTTGTAATGATGAGGTGCAAAATCAAAAATATTGAAAAGCAATACATAGTGCTAGAAAGCATGACAACTTTACCATGGTGTCAAATTAGTCAATCATTCTCTCTCTGAATGCAATTCACAAGTGTATGTCAGAGGAGACAACTTGTTGGTTTTTGGCTGCTCATCATCTTAGCCCCCAAATAATCATATAGGAACCATATTACTTAAATATACTGCATGGCCCATTAGCTCTTGCTTCTTATTTAATAACTTTTATATCTTAATTATCCCATCTCCATTAATCTGTGCATTACCACAAAGTCATGGTCTACCAGCAAAGTTTCAGCCATCTGTCTCTGGCAGCAGCTCCATGGCTTCTCTCTGACTCTGCTTCCTTTCTCCTAGCATTCAGTTTAGTTTCCCCATCTAGCTCTGTTGCCCTATATGCCCAAAGCAGTTCCTTTATTAACCAATGATATTCACAGCATATGGAGGGGAATCTCACATATTCTCCCCTTTTTTGTTTAAATAAAAAGGAAGGTTTTTAACTTTAACAGAGAAAATTCGCATATATAAAATGGGTATTAAAGCCAGGCAGTGGTGGCACATGCCTTTAATCCAGCACTCGGGAGGCAGAGACAGGCGAATCTTTGTGAGTTCGAGACCAGCCTGGTCTACAAGAGCTAGTTCCAGCACAGGCTCCAAAGCCACAGAGAAGCCCTGTCTCGAAAAACCAAAAAAAAATGGGTATTAGGCAAGAGTTATAAATACAATATTTATATCTACATAATCTTTTATCATATCTTAAGAAAACTATATTATTACTATACATTACATTTCAAATGAGCTCCACAAACACAATACCTTAATCAAGATCAGAAATATACATATACACAGTATAGCAAAATTGACCTTAAATTTGTTTCAATAAACCAAAATCCATACTAATGCAAATCTCTATAGAATATCCCATTTAAATATAAACAAACATTTAAAAACAATCATTTAAGAATTGGGACATAGTTCTCTCCAAACTGCTTCCTGCTTTTTGTTGAGTGAAGTAATTTTTGGGAGTGTTCAAAGCAAGATTTTGGGGGTTCTTGGTTGATCAAACCACATTAGCATGGTAGCAATCTATACAGGGTCTCATCCTCTGTGGAAAGTAAAGAAGAACCTCTTTTTCAAAACAACATATTCTTAGACCCATATTTTGATATCATGATACCTTTAAAATACGTATGCTTGTTTATCTTAGCAGTCTGTACAATGAAATGTCTCTCTGTACCTAGCTCCTTCACAGTCAAAAAATTCAAGGGAAACACATAATCCAGACTTTGTGTATATTTCACCTTTACTTGACTTATTAGTTTTTACTGTTACTTTTTAATATTTATTTTATTATCTTTATGACTGTAACTCTCCATACTCTTTTCTTCTCTCTCCCAAGCCTACATACATTTATCCAACACTGTAGACCATTTAGAGGTCTTTTATGTCTGAGTCTCTACTATTGTGTACCTGTAATTCTTTACTGTCCAGGAGTGCTTCTTAAAATGCTAAGCACTTCTTAAAAACTTAAGCTGCAGCATTACTAGGGTATATACAGTCCTTTCAGCTTGTATCACACAGTCCAACATAGTGGAAGTCTGTTCACTGCTTCTGTAAACTTTGTACATTGTCCCAGTTTAGGCACTGCAGGTCTACGTTGCCATTAAGCAAGTTGTAGTACATTGCTCACAAACGCATTTAAATGCACAGGCCTCCTGAAAGAGCCAGTGGTCCCACTGGCAGCATGGCGAAGAAAGCCAGCATTTTAAAACAGTGTTGTTGTTTTTCTATCACTGAGTCAAGAAAACTTCTCTTAAAGGAGGTACTGTTTGATGCTGCGAAGCAAAGCCCATTCAGAAAAAAATATGTGGCTAAACTAACTTTGCTTTTTTTAAGTGTCTAGAATTCATTTCCAAGCCCACTAAGGTTTTGAGTGGATAATAGTTGGCCACTTTGGTGAGAATTTGTTGTGAGGAAGCCACTTGTTGGTTCCCGGTTGTTCATCGTCTCAGACCCAGAATAACCATACAGAAACTATATTATTTAAATCACTGCTTGACCCATTAGTTATACCTTCTTATTTGTTAACTCTTATATCATATTTTAAACCATCTCCATTAATCTGCTCATCACCAAAAGATTGTTGCTTACGAGCAAATTTCTGTCTCCAGCAGAAGCTCCATGGATTCTCCCTGACTCTGCCTCCTTTCTCCCAAAATTCATTTTAGTTTTCCCACCTAGTTCTGTTGCCCTATAGATCTGCTATAGGTGCAAATCAGTTCCCTTATTAGTCAATGATTTTCAAAGCAAACAGAGGGGAATCACATATCAAGTGTATTTAAAGAACTCATATAGAAAATTCTCCAAAAATTTCTACCTGAAAATATTAACACTAGTAAATTTATGTGAAAGTAATCATCTTTCTGGCTTTCCTTGGTCATAAAAGTACATAGATAAAAAGTATAGAGTTCTCTTAAATTACAAAACTTGTCACATTATGACGTTACTTTTGTAAAAAGATGAAGCTGGAGCCAAATTCAGAATGAGTCTCCTGATCAAAAATATTTTTTATCAAGAATTTTTGTGAAGGAATGAGAAGAAATAATACACTGTAAACCTTGGCAGAATATAAAAACAAAGATTAAAGGAAGAAATTAGAATATTGAAAAGAAGGTAAGAATAAAACAAATTAAAGAAAAAGACTCGGATTGGAAATGTGGACTAAGACAGCCCAAGTGCACCATTCACTGTGAGTCTCCTTAAAGATCGCTTTAGAGCAAGCTTGACATCCTTATTCCTGAGACTGTAAATAAAAGGGTTCAGTAATGGAAGCAAAAATGTACAAAATACACTGAGAATTTTCCCCTGAACCACAGACTCATCTGATGATGTTTTGATATGTGTAAGCATACCAAATCCATAGAATAGTGCAACAGTTATAATGTGAGAACTACAGGTGCTCATGGCTTTGTACAAACCCTTACCTGATGACAACTGAGTGACATTAAAAAGAATCAAAGCATAGGACATTAAAATGGCAACACTAGATGCAATGACTACTGTGCTGATAACAACAGAACTCACAATCTCACTGGCATAGGTGTTGCTGCAGGAGAGCTGGAGAAGGGGGAAGATATCACACAGGTAGTGATTGATGATGTTAGAATCACAAAACCTGAGCCTGACCATAAACACTGTGTGGATAATGGCACCAGCTAACCCCATGAAGTATGAACCAAGCATCATCAGGGAACATGTCCTAGAAGACATGATGACCATGTACAAAAGGGGTTGACAGATGGCTACATAGCGATCATAGGCCATGGCTGTCAACACATAACACTCAGAATGGGCAAAAAAGCAAAAGAAAAATAGCTGAGTCATGCATCCCCTAAAGGAGATGGTGTTCTTCTCTACAACAAAACTCATTAGTGTTTTGGGAGTAAAGACAAAGGAATAACATAAGTCAATGAAGGACAAGTTAAAGAGAAAAAAGTACATGGGGGTCTGTAGGTTTGAATTTAGGAAAATGAGATTCATTAAACTCAAGTTCCCCACCACAGTGGTTGTATGGTATATCAGAAACAGGATGAACAGGGGTAGCTGGAGCTCAGGTTGTTCTGTCAATCCTGTGAGAATAAATTCGGTCACTGAAGAGTCATTCTTCATAGCCATTTTGGTCACAGTAGATCTGAAGAAACATTAGTAAAGGGTCACATTAAACAAGGAATTCTGTCACCTACTACATAAAAACAGCTAGAGCCAGCTGTTACAAGTTCAAGGTTGTCTGAAGCACTGAGCAAAGCATTCAGAGATCATTGCTACTCATTCTGAGAAATCGCTGTTTATTCTTTTCCTATTCATGATGAACATCTACTCTGATTAAACACTAGTTCAACTCTTAAGTCTTTAAACAACCACTTTCTCCTGTCTCTTTAAACTTCTTTTAGAATCAGGGACAAAAATTGAAAGAAAATGTCACTGTCACCTAAGCCCATGATTTATATAGATTTAATATTTGGGGGTTATTATGAAGTTAAAGAAGATATAATTTTTGCCTGAATATGTGACTGCTGTTGAAGCACACAGGCACTTTCACTCCAAAATTCTAAGGAGGTTAAGTTTCTGACAATAAAGTGATGTTAGTTATCAACAGAAAACTGGCTCAGACACGGGTGTGGGGATGGGGGTGGAGGTAGGGGTTGGGGTTGGGGGTAGGTGAAAGGGAGGGGGTAGAAGGGAGAAGGAAGAACTGGGGAGAGCCTGGGGGTGGTGGAGTATGGACATAGAGGAAGGGTGGATATTGGAGAAGGGAATAAAATATCTACATTAGGGCAGTCAGTTTAAGTTTGGCAAGAGACTTGTCTCTAGAGGGGATCCCAGGTGTGCCCAGGGATGTCCCCAGCTAGGTACTTGGGCAGCAGAGGAGAGGGTGCCTGAACTGACCTTGACCCATAGTTACATTGTTGAATATCTTGATCGTCACCATAGAAATTTTGCACAATGGATGGAGATAGAGCCAGAGACCCACATTCACATCAGAGCAAGGAACTGGTCTACCAGGGTCCAGTGTAAGAGCAGAAGGAGGGAGAAGAGGAGCAAGGAAGTCAGGACCGTGAGGGACTGGCCCACCAACAGAGACAGTGTGCTTGATCTACTGGGAGCTCATCAAATCCAGCTGGACCAGGACTGAATGAACATATGACCAAACCGGACTCTCTGAATGTGGCTGCCAATGGGGACTGACTGAGAAGCCAATGATAATGGCACAGGGACCTATCTATCTCTTCTGCATGAATTGGCTTTTTGGGAACCTATTCTATATGGATGCACAACTTCTTAGAACAAGATGGAGGGGTAGGGCCTTGGGCTTTCCACAGGGCAGGGTATCCTGCCCCATCTTAAGGAAGTGGGGGGGGGCGGTGGGGGAGTGGGGGAGCAGGAGGGCCTGGTAAAGGGGAGTAAATGTAAATTTTTTAATAATAAAAAAAAGAAAAGAAAAAAGAGAAAAAAAAGAATATTCAAGGAAAAAAAAAGAAAACTGGCTCAGACCTACTAAAATATCTATGCCAGGGATACTACATGATTTCAATAAGAACAAATAAGAATTTCTCTTTAATTGTTCAAAGGAAAATAATCTCATTTGCATCCTATACATCATTTTCTCTCAATTGAGACTCATATCCTAGTATTATACAATACTATATTAGAAATAATATTAGTCAGGGTTCTCTATTGTCACAGATATTATGGAATGATTAAATAAGTGTATATTATTTATTAAATATAACAAATTATGAATACTATATTATATGTTAATGTAAATATTTCTATGAAATTTAAATACAATTCATTAGAAGGACTTACAGGTTGTAGTAGACTTCAGAAAGTACAATAATTTATTAGTTGCTCAGTCAGACAAGGCTATGAGTCTCAGCTAGTCTGCAGGATCCTGAAGAAGGAATGGGTGTGCTGATGAGGTGAGAACAAGCAGGAGAAGGAAAAATCCTTCCTTCTTACATTGTGCTTACATCTAGCAAATGGTGTGGCCCAGATTAAAGTTATGCCTTCCAGCCTCAATATCTAGATTAAAGGCATCTTCCTGCATCAATATCTAGATTAAAGGCATCTTCCTGCATCAATATCTGGATCACAAATGTATCCACCATTTCTGGATTATACCCAATTTCAGTTATAGTCAAGTTGACAACCAAGTATAGCCATTAGAGAAGTATAGACAATTATTCTCTTCTGATGACACCTCCAAAGGTGAGTGAGTTTCTATCTTAAGGGTAGATATAATAGAACCTGTTTTTATATCATGTAGCATAGGTACAAACATTATCCTTTTGAGACTCAAAGTCCTTCTTAGAGTGTAATTCCCCAACAGCAATACCCAGTTCCCAAGCAGATTGTTCCCTTCAGAATTATACTCATTATGTCCTGCACAACTCAGCCAGGGAAAAACCAGGGACATACTCACTTGTCATTTTTAATAATTATCTACAAGCCCTGCAGTTGCATCAGTAAATATTAAATAAACACTCTACAAAAAGTAAAAGAATTTGGAACAAAACTTTTAAGGAGAAAGGAATATGCACTCAAGATAGTTTGAGTTTAAATCCAGATTTTTTGTCTTACTAATGAATTTATATGCCAAAATTGTATTTTAAATGGTCTTGTGCATTTATATTCACATATTAATATTTCTGCAACTATCTATACAATATGCTTCAAAAAAGAGTGTCTGGATATGGCTCAGAAGTAGAAACTTATTTTTATACACAAGCCACTAGGTCTAATTTCGGCACTGTAGCAATGATAATAATAGTAATATGGAACAAGATAAAGAAGTTATCTATTGTTGTTTTAATTAAATTTTAATGATCCATGTAATGTATCATATAAAACTGTCCTAGGAATGTAAAAATGTATAATCCCCATTCCCTGTTTCAAATCTTTGAACAGGTAAACAAGAAATTCTCATTTTTAGTAGGCATTCAGAGAAATTAATTATATGCTCTTTTTATCTCCTGTGTAACATAAACCTCATATGTATGAACACCGCCTCATAGCCATGCTCAATATTAAATGTTGGTATTATAAACCACAACCTCACAACCTACACACTGGTCATGGCCAATGGAATTTCTCTACTCAGTGTAATATATTCCATGGGCACTGCTCAAGTTCAGAACATGATGTGTTGGAATCAAAAATCCCTCCTGGCTTTGAAGTTTTCTGTCAAGTAACCTGGTTTTATTTTAATAGAATAGGTCTTGTAGGTAACTTAATTTTTCTCCAATACAGCTGTCAATGCTTTGCTCTGAGACTTTTATCTACGAAGATAGACCATTACAAAAAGGATCCTCCTTATGGAAACCTGGAGAATATAGAATCCCTCCACACAAAATCAACCATCAACCAGAAATACCCTTCTTCCCAAGTCTGTGCTTCTATGAGTAAGTCAGATGATCATGAAGAAATTGTCCCAGCTAGGTACTCGGGCAGCAGAGGAGTGGGTGCCTGAACTGAACTTGCCCCATAGTTACTTTGTTGAATATCTTAATCGTCACCATAGAAATTTTGCATGATGGATGGAGATAGAGCCAGA
>JAQHUG010000355.1:377777-389142 GCA_028555095.1 Dicrostonyx torquatus
AGTGTGCCTGATCTAATAGAAGCTCATTAAAGCCAGCTGGAAAGGGACGGAACGAGCATGTAATCAAACTGGACTCTCTGAATGTGGCTGACAATTGGGTGGACTGAGAAGCCAATGATAATGGCACTGGGAATTGTCTCTACTGCATGTACTGACATTTTGCGATCCTAGTCTGTTTGGATGCACACCTTTCAAAGCCTGATGGAGAGGGAGGTTCTTGAACTTCTCACAGGGCAGGATAACCTGCCCTCTCTTAGGACTGGAAAGGAGGGTGAGTGGGGGAAAGAGAGGGAAATGGAAGGAAGGGTGGAGGTGGAAATTTTAACTGGTATTATTGATAAAACAATTAAATTAATTAATTAATTTAATTAATTAACAGCTGGGCTGTAGTGGCACAAGCTTTTAAATCCCAGCACTCAGGAGGCAGAGGCAGGCAGATCTCTGTGAGTTTGAGGCCAGCCTGGTCTACAAGAGCTAGTTCCAGGACAGCTAGGACTGTTACACAGAGAAGCCCTGTCTCAAAACACAAAAACGTACAATAAATTAACAAATACATAAAGCTTTACTATTGGAGTAAACTGGTTTTGACATAAGTGGATCACACGCATAAATGTGGTCACTTTATCTATTTCTGGCTTCATATTTGCATGTATTGATGGCCTAAGAAAGTGAAGGAGATGGGGGACAGATATATACTTTTGCTCAAAGAAAGTATGAACGAAAAATACCAACATATCAATAATTCTAGTGGTTCAGTGAGAGCCACTTTAATAGACATCTGTTTTCCAGGACAAACATATATTACTTACTTTTCATGCATAGGAAGGTCTTTAATACAAATAAGAACTGTTTCTGGATAGCCTATTACACTTACAAAGTACTTTAAATAATTTTCATGGAATTCAAGTTATGAGTCAAAATTTTATTCCATCACTAGGCAAAAGTTTTATTATTCATTTGTCCCACCCACAGAACAGGGATGAATTAAGAGAGCTTTGTGAGCTTTTTACTTATAAATGTTGCATAATTTTGTATTTCAATAGCAGGAAATATTTTTAAAGCTCATTTAAATCTACCGAGGTTATATTTGAAGATTTCTTCTATAATATTCATTGAAGATGGGTCCTGTGAAGGTTTTTATAAATTGATGATGGATAAAAGGTATTCACTGTCAATTTATTTGTCCTTAGAAAATTTCTTTGTATTGTAAAATGCTTCAAATACAAATAGAAAATCTTGTTTGATGAATTGCGCATAACCTCCACCCAGATGTAAAGGTTTTGCCAGACTGCACATTTGTGTTGTTTTGCCTGCATGTATGTCTGTGTACCACTTACATCCCCTGTTAGTTTGTTTTCTATGACTGTGATAAAACACCATGACCAAAATCAAGCTGGAGGGGAATGGGTTTATTTCATCTCAAAGTTCCACATCACAGTTGGCCATCTGAGGAGTCAGGCAGGAACAGAAGCAGAGAAAATGGAGGGTGCTGCTTGCTGGCTTTGTCCTCAAAGCTCTCTTAGTTTGCTTTCTTATACATCCCAGAACCTACTGCCCAGGGGTGACACCTCCCATGATGACCTAGACCCTCCCACCTCAATCACTAAATAAAAGTCTATTTTCCATAAAAATAAGCTGTAGCAGAATAAAGTTTTAAATAAAAATAAATGTGTAAAAATTTAAAAAAAAAAAGAAAATTGAGCAATTAAATGTAGAGAGCTGCGTGCAGCCACGCCTTAAAGATGGCTCTGGCTTCCACCTTCCACCTTCTCAATGGTGAGTGCTCCCCATGGTAAAACAATTCCATATTTGGCTAGGCTTAGGATCTGGCTTGCTTCTACATACCTGGACCTATCCACAGTGCCTGTGTGGCATGCTGAGGTTGGTCACCCAGAGGCTATATAGGCTGAGGGCAGGGTTTTCCCAGGGTCAGAAGATTGTTCAAGGATCCTGTATAAACTGCAGAAAGAAGAGCCAGTGTCTCATCTTCCTTGCTGGTCGAGGTGGTCGTGACAACTGAATGAGAGGACATCTATTTTAGATGAGATTATATAATATCAATTATAAACATTATCAGCTTTATCATTTTTGTCATGTCACTAAAAAAGTTGGTAAATCTGAGTGCAGGATATAGACCTTAAAAAAACTAATAAAGCAAATCACCGGGATATTTAAATTTAGACAGAGGAATTTAATATAGAACCAATTTTAATGTTGCATTATAAGAATAGAGAGAACCAAACTTAATAAAACCAGATACCTTACAGGAATTGCGAAATGATAGAGGCTCTGTAAAAGTTGAATGGACTCCTGTACCAATGTTAGATTTCAGGAGATTCAAGGAAGCAATATTCTCATATCGCATGCAATCATCTTTTGTGAAGCCATTGTTATACTTGTGATCAGTTTGTAAGAAAATTGTCACTAAAGACTGGATAGAATTGGTAAAAGCTTTTTAAAGCCTGGTCCACAATTACAATGGAGTACCTTGTTCAGAGAAGAGGCTAAGATTATTGAACAATGGAGTAAAGTTAAAGGTATGGAAATCTCCCAAGATCAAATTCTTGAAGAAGGAAATTATGCTCCTAGAGAAAGGTAAGATGTATATAATGACCATGCCCTAAATTTATGCTACAGGGGAACTTTGAATGCTAAGGACAGAATTGAGGAATAGGAAAGAAAACTGTCATTTAGTAAAGTTGTACAGGGCCCAAAGGAAGCCTTTATGGATTTCTTACAAAGGTTGACTTCAGCAGTAAATAGAATGATACCAGTTCAGGAGTTTGATGAATAATAATTCAATATATGGTTTTTGAAAATGCCAATTTTCTAAGAAAAAGAATAATTATGATATTAAAGGCAAAGTCAGCATCTTTAAAATACGGCAACTGTTGTGCCCTGTTTTTTTACAACTTGAATGTTCAATAGTGGTTCTTTATAATATCTTGTAATATTTTACCCAGAAACATACGTTAATTTATGGTTTGTTTCTAAGATTTGGAGACTGTTAATCAGACTACACCTTTGCTGTAACAAATCACCTCCCCAGAAATTTTATTGCTATGTTAGCCTAATGTGGTTTTAATATTCCTCTCTGTCCTTCTGACCCTGTACATTTAATCCATCTCTCTCTCTCTCTGCTCTACCTGAAATAAAGTTTCAATCACTAAAAACTGAACATTACATTCTGAAGAGGCCAATTTGGATGCAAAGATTCTCATGAAATTATTGCTGTATCCACACCTGTGTCTACTAGACCTTCAATGACAATGTCATTTATTTATATGTTTAATTTTGATCTTTTTTATTCATAGAAGTTTTCCAAAAATGCTCATTTTATACTTTTTCTTGAATTTTTTTGTCCATCTTCTCTCTATTATTCAGAGAAGTATTGTTTTTTACGACAGGTATTAGGTTTTTTAATTGCTCTGGGAAGGAGTTTCTGTAGAATGGCAGGAAGCAACTGAACCAGATATGGCATAAGGACCTGCTAGAGGTGCTTCACAGAGTTTTCTCTACAGTAAAGGATTGCCTGAAAGATTCTTTATTGATCTACATTCATTGGTCCAATGCTTACCTTTGCCACACCTTCTGCATAATCAAGAATTGAAGGGCATTCCACATGGATTGTTTTTAGTAGCAACATTGTGTCTAGGAACACTACGTCTACAATCCCTTTTAAGGTGCCCTTGCTTTCCACAATTATAACTTTTGACATTTTGTTTTTCCTCAAAACTCTGGAAATCACCTCTACTATTCGTGCCTCATCATGGTTATGAGATTCAATATTATTTGCATTCTAGTCATGGTACCATCCAAATATTACCCTATAGGAATTTTAATTCAGAAGGAAGATATTCCCTTAGAATGAATCTTTTTACCACATAAACTGAGTAAAGAATTAAAAACTTATGTGGAAAAATTCTCTGAGCTAATTCCAAAAGGAAAATTGAGACTTTGTCAATTAGCAAGAATAGACCCAGCAACAATTATAGTAAGTACATTGTAATAATGATGAAATTGCAAAATTATGGGAAAGATGTGATTCCTGGCAAAAAGATTGTAGTAATTTTTGGAGAGAGATTAGCAACTATCTGAAAAGCAAGAGAATTCAACTTATAAAGAAAACTAACTGGATTCTTCCTCGCATTGTATGAGACACACCAATGACTATAGGCCCTACATTCTATACTGATGCAAATAAATCACAAAATGTAGGCACAAATTGGAATATTTAAGTGAAGTAAATTAAAGCCCTTATGAATCCGTCCAAAAACCAGATTTGTATGCTATTCTCATGGTATTAAGGAATTTTAAAGAACCTCTCAAATATTTACTGATTCATAATATGCAGAATGAGTTGTTTTGCATATTGAAACCATTAAATTTAGACAAGATGATACAGAGTTGACTATTATTTGTTAAGTTATAAGATAAAATCAGGAATTGGAATCATTCTATATACCTAACACACATCTGATTTCACACAATTCTGCTAGGTTTTCTAGCAAAAGGTAATGCAGAAACCGATCAATTATTGATTGTAAATGTGCTGAAGGCCTCAACATTTCATTTAAAAATCATGTCAATAGCAAAAGTTTAAAAAAGACTTTTATATCATATGTCAACAAGTCACAGAAATGATAAGGGAATGTCCTACTTGTTCTTTATACAACCAAAGACTACTACATGTAGGAAGTAACCCATTGGGTTTTCAAAGAAATGAAATCTGGTAGATAGATGTTTTCTGTTTTGTAGAATTTGCAAAACTAAAATATGTACACCACACCATTGATACCTATTCAGGTTTTCAATGTGCAACTTCTTTGAGTTTGGAAAAGTCTGATTTGATAATCAAACATTTGCTACAAGTTATGGCCATCATGGGTATACCTGCACAAATAAAGACAGACAATTCTCCCACATACATCTCTAAGAAAATGAAACTTTTTTTAATTGTTATAACATAAAATATACTATAGGTATACCACACAATCCTATAGGTCAGGCAGTTATAGAATGAACAAATTGAACTCTAATGGATAAGTTAAATAAACAGAAAGGAATGATAAATATCCCAATAGATATATTGCATAATTCATTATTAGAGTACTAATTCTATAAAAAGGTTTTGTCTACCTTCCTATACATGATTTTGGTTTGAATCTCTATCAGATTTCTTCAGTGAACCATGAGATCACCTAACAACAACCTTTGAAACTGCCCAAATGAGGATAGAGCCTCACAACAACAATTCTTCCAGGGCTATGATAACACCACTAAATTGAAAAATACCCCAAAAGATCAGCTTTAGACTATAGACTGCTCAGAACAATTTCAAGCTCTGGCTAGCTGAGATGGTTCAGACTAACAGACTATTCTAGTTAGGGCTTGAGACAAGCTCTGCATTTCCCTATTATGCAAAGACTAGACAAAATTATACAACTATTTTACCAGTACTTGAAAATTAAACCAAATTTTTCTTTTTACTATTCCCTAAAGATGCTGTTGCCCCAGACAGCAAGAAATAAATGTAAAAGTATGAATTCCAAATTCCCATGAAGTGTTGTGGTTGGTTATTGATTGTTTTAATGTGTTTGGATATTTGTCATTGTTTAGGGGTGCTGGTTACAACTTGTTATTGGTTATGACCAGGAGGATTTTGAACAAAGAATATTAGATTCAGTTTACCTGTTTTGAAAAGGAAAAAAATGGAGGGATATAGATTTGATAGAATAAAAGGGTAGATTATTGAAACTACTGTGAAAAAAGAATATAGATATAAGATAAAAAGTTAGATTATTAAATCTACTTTTAAAAAACAATTACTTGTTTAAATGTTTTACATTGGATTGAATTTTGTATATTGTGTACAAGTTTTGTATATTCAAACTAATTTGAGATTATTTTTAGAACATACTCTACTTACATTTCTACTCTTGTTAAAGTTATTTTACCTATACAACTCATTTAAAATATAATACAAATTTCTAGTCCTTGATAATTATTACTACCTGGGGTTTAGGATAATTAGGAAATGCAGATTAGTAATTATTAACCTATTATAATCAAACTTAGGTATGTTTTCAAGGTTAAATAAATATATATTTTAGACAGGCAAGTTATCTTCAAACACTTAGGAGATCAACAAAACATTTAAGATATTTTAATAACATAGGCTCTTTTTTATGACAATGAGACACATCTGTTCTGGGAAGCATGACTCTTCTTCAGAGAAGATAATGTGCATTGAACAGATTCCATATGGAGTTTGCTCTTTTTTTGTGGCAAAAATGAGGCACTGGTCAAGAAAATGTCCTTGCATTGACAGCTGACAATGTGCTGTCCTAATTAGACAAGGAGACACAAAAAAAGTGACTGCCAAACATTGGCAAGACAAGGACAGACAGCTCCTTTTCTGGTTCACAGAAAAATCTGACAGATATGCTGGGATTATAGGCTGAAGATAGATACCCCAAAGTTGCCCAGAAACTTTGGGTCATTGTACAGGCAGGCAGATGTGTCTATCATTTCTCACAATTTTTAGAAGCCACTTGTTTGCACTTTCTTCTTACTCAGTTAATGCTATTTCATTCTTTCATCTCTGAGAGTGTTGGAAGACTAAATTGTTATAGCTACTTTCCTTATATACCTGATGCAGAAAACAAGTTATGATAGAATGTAAATTAGGTACATGGCTTTGGAATCACCAAGATAGAATAGATATGGAGTATTTCCCTCAATATGTCAAATGCAAATGGATTAGACATTGTTGATGTATTTATTTCCTATATATTGTAGTTATTGTATTTATTGCATATATTTTTCTTATATTAATTTCAGCCTTCTTTTTTGTCTTAGATTTAAAAAGTTGAAGTGTAGTGGCATATTATTTGTTTTAATAAATAAAGCTTGCCTGAAGATCAGTGCAAAGCAGTTAGACTAGTCAGCTATACAGGCCAAGCAGTGTGGCACACACCTTTAATCTCAGCAATCACACTAGTTAGCCAAAGAAGCTAGGTAATCCTAGCACTAGAGAGAATTATAAGGTGGAACAAAACAGGAACTAATCCTTTTTCTGGCTGAAGACTTTGTAGATGTAAGAGCTCTCTGTTTGCTTGACTGCTTTACTTTTCTTATCTTCAGGTTGAACCACAATAATTGTCTCTGGATTTTTTTATTTGTGCTACATCTCTTTTTTGTTTACATTTAGTCACAGATTTCTTTCTTGTCATCAGGTTCTTCCTATGTATACATCCATTCTTGATGCTTATGTGTTCCCATTTCTTTTATCTTAAGAACACGAGTCAGATTGTCTGAGGGCTCCTCTTAGCATTGTAAATCAACTTAAATGTGTTTTAAACTAATCACATCATTAAAATATAATATGTTTACAGTCTATTGTCCTAGGGAATAATGCACCAACAAAAGTTCATCAGGAACACACACTTGCATAATATCCAATATTCTACAAAGAGAGTGAAGACAGTGTAGAATTGTACTGATATGGGAATATTAAGATTAGTAAGACAATGTTGTGTTACATATCACCAAGAAAGAGAGACTGTCAATCCGCACCTGCCTGAAATGTACTGCTTTGAATTTCCACTTTATTCTTATTAAAATATCCTATTATATGTACATATACACTTTTATTTTTGAGATGATTTAACAATTTATTATTTATTCAAAATAAGACATATATATATGACACTTTATGCATGATCTCAGATACAAGATCTAGTACCTATCATTTGTGGTTATCTTGTTTCTTTGGCATAATTGTTTTGCAATGAGTGAATAAGTTATTTAGTATAAAAGAATGGCACAATTTAACCAATAAAATCCTTTCAAACTCAAGGCATATCTATGGGTATTTAGTGCTCTCTGACATGGGAAGTTATTACATCCATTCCAAGTAGTAAATATATATGTATATATATTCATATATGATAACATATATTCACATGATGATAGATATATATGCTACAGAAGTATATTTCTATTCTATAGCAAGTTTTAATTGATCTCACAATTGTAAAATTAAATACATTTTTAATGGATTTATATGACTCTTAACTAGTCCTGAGTTAACTGCATGTGTGTTAGTTTGGGACATTAACATGTAGTTAAATCTCCCAATTTAATTCTAATAACATAAAACCCAATAGCTATGAACAGTTATTTGTGCAGATATTAGCAATGATAGCTATGTTAAAACCACCAGTATAGGAGTCCACCGATGTGTATTCATTCCATCTTGACCAAAGTTCAGAGAGTTCAGTCTTATTCTTGCTCCTTAAGGTTATTGAAAGGAGATGTGACCCAGGGTGTAGCTACTAACATGATCTTTTGACCTAGGTTGTGGTTACTTGATACTTTGGATATTTGAGAAGATGATCATTTTGTTTATTCTTTGCCTTTTTGTCATATATAATGGGTGACAAAATGTAACATTTATCAACAACAAAGAAACAGAAGAAAAAGAGCTGACAAGCATCTTCACCTTTCTTCACAGATATATTTTTTATTTTAAATTTTTCATCCCTCATACCAAAGTTGGACAATGAAAACCAATGGGAGAAAAGGAGTCCCAAGAGCAGGAAAATAAGTCAAAGACATACCTGCTCCACAAGTAGTAGGCCCACAAAAACACCAAGATAACAGCCACAGCACAGAGGATCTGGTATATATGCCCTTGTTCTTGCTCTCTCAAGTGCCTGTGGACCCATATGTGCCCTGCTTAGTTGATTCATAGGCCTGTGTTTTCTTGGGGTTTGCTATTCCCTCTGACTCCTATAATCTTTCTGCCCTTTCCTTCTTGGGATCCCCTGAGATACTAGAAGAGGGACCAGAGGAAGCACTACAATTTAGATCTTTCCTCTGTAAAACTTCTGAATGTATTTTTAATGTTTGACCAAAGCCTACATATCTTGATTTCTTACATAGGATAGAAGCTCTATCATTATTTGTTACTTCAATAAAACGCATCATTGTACTTAGGACACTGAAGCTGAAAGTGGAAATTATTAAGGGGAAAGAACTGCTTGCTAATAAGTGAAGATCACTTATTTGATTACTCATTTGAGTAAAAGACAAAATTCCTCTGCCAATAACTAGTAAATTTGCTTAGTCAAATTCTTCACAGTGAAGATACAAGAGGCTCATATACTCACATATCTGCCCTCCAGTCCATGAGGCAAATATATAATATAGGTTTATTTTATCTTGAATGATCTAAATAGTTCCATTTTTAATCTTCAAGACCTGGAATTACAACAGAACCACCAATTGATCTTTCCCAAACCAACAGAACCACCAATTGATCTTTCCCAAACCAACTTAAGGCTAAAGAGAAAAGACCAGAGTCAAAGAGGCATTTGCCTTCCTTGTTGGAACATTCTGAGAAACAGAGGACCTTTTGAAATGAACTCCCCTACAACTATTTCAAGGGGATTGCTAATTGAATATATGAGACACTGTCTCTAAGACTTCTGAATTTTTTATCTCAGTGGCACAGCGATATAATCTTATAGATGGACCCTAGTCAAAGATATCACAGTTTTAATTTAGATATAGATCAATGGAAGAGTATTGCCTAGCATTCAATAGGGCCTGGATATTATTCCCCAAACACACAAACTGCAATGATATTCAAAATAGTACATTTAAAAGATCTCATGAGATTATTGCTTCTGAGTGTAGTATTGTAGTATCATACAGTGCTTTGTACTTAAATCCTTGTGATTTCTAACTCTAGAGTATGCTATACTAATAGATGGCTGCATAAATGCATGTTTTCTTCAGTCTTCATTACTGACAAAAGGTACAATGATTTTGGAAAATTATACAATAAATTATACATTCTATCCTAAAAAGATGAGTTAGTCACCATTAACTGTCTACTTCTGAAATTTCCTTGATAATTAGCTTAATTTTGAATAAGGTTAAATATTTTAATTTTACACTATTCTTACCATTGGGGTTTTATGTTATTTTTAATTGTTGTAGCCCTTGAAGTTTTTCAACATTGTGGATCAAATCCAGGGACTCATGCATGTAAACAAATGCTCTACCAATGAGCTGTTCCACTGGTACTACATTTAGTTGTAAACTTCACAGTCCTAAGATTATCTCATAACAAATACAGATTCTAAAGTAAACATTTTTCTCTTCAAAGTTTTTCTCAGTGCAATANCAAATAGAACTGTCCTAGACATGTATAAATCTATAATCCCCATTCCCTGTTTCATTAACAGGTAGACCAAGATTTCTCATCCCATTAGATTTTTAGAGGAAGTAAGTATATCTTGTGTTCTCCTGTGTAACGTAAAAGGAACATCATCTTATAGCCATGCTCAGTATTGCATGTAGGTATTATAAACCACAGTCTCACAACCTACACACTGGTCATGGCCAATGAAATTTCTCTAGCCAATATAATAAGTTCCATGGGCACTTTTCAGGCTCAAAAAATATTGTGTTGAAAACAAAAAGCTCTCCTGGCTTTGAAGGTTTCTGCTAAGTAACCTGGTCTTACTCTGATAGAACAGGACTTATAGGTAACTTGAGCTTTCTATATTACAGTGGTCAATACATTATTCTGAGCCTTTAATTTATAAAGATAGACCAATGTAACAAAGATTTTCCATAAGGAAACCTAGAGAGTATAAAATCACTCCACACAAAATCAACCATAAACCAGAAATACTCTTTGCCCTAGTCTTGCCTCTATGAGTGAGTCAGTAGATTATGAAGAAATTCTCTTTCTTTCCATATCTTAAGGTGAATTAATGACCTTCATTCCAGAAGGTGCCTTAGCATGTACTCAGGAAGAATGAGGATGACACAAAGGGACTTTAAATTGGTAATTTGTCCTTAACTTTTTGTCCAATCACATTTATAGATAGAACTTTTCAGTGTCTCCCAATCCTAGCAATAACATTGGACTGTTTTACTTGATCTCTGAGATTTTTTTAGTATCTCCTTTTTCATGCAAACACTTGAAAAAATTAATCTATTATATTTCTCTTTAACTAATTTGTCCTTTAAGAAGAATGTTAGACTTGGACCACAGGTATACTGTCTTCATCTTACTATTTAAGAAGCAGAGCTGA
Organism: Dicrostonyx torquatus; assembly: GCA_028555095.1. Taxonomy (NCBI): domain Eukaryota; kingdom Metazoa; phylum Chordata; class Mammalia; order Rodentia; family Cricetidae; genus Dicrostonyx; species Dicrostonyx torquatus. Next base: position 388,895 of record JAQHUG010000355.1, read on the forward strand.
GGGATTGAAAATCCAAGATTAGAATCCCCTAAATTTTCTGGCCATTCAGTGAGGCTTCTCCCTGGTTACTGGCTTTCCTACTTATCCCACTCCAGCTTACCCTCAAGCACCTTTTTCATCTGTGGGGTCCCAGGATCTCCCAACTTAGCCTGCTTCAGGGCTGAGGCTCTGGGGACAAAGTGGTGAGTGCAAGGCTGCAGGGGGTTCTTTGTTCCAGAGAACCAGTACATACCAAACCTGCCCTTTTG